>OW026523.1:75853103-76250603 GCA_932274085.1 Protocalliphora azurea | reverse complement strand
CAAGATAATGCACGGTGCACACGTGTGCAGTCTCAATTGCAAAACTCTATGAATTGGGCTACGAATTGGTACCTCATCTGCCATATTTTCCATATTTAGCCCTTACTTCCTATTTCCAAACCTAAAGAAATGGCACGGTGGAAAGAGATTCAGCTCCAACGATGATATTATAGACCAAACAAATGCCTATTTTAAGGACCTAAATGACGACACTTGCTCAAAATTTTAGCCTAATAACAGGTGGTACTTGGTGGGAATAGTGTTGCATTTCATATAACTACGAGGGAAGTTCGAAAAGTCACGGATTTATTTTTTGTCATAATGGTATCTCATGCCTGGGTTTCTGATATCAGCGAGATATACTTCAAATTGTGGTGAATCACTTCGTCTTTAAAATTCTGTTCTCTAAATTTAATTTGACTTATGTGCACAAATTTTCTAAAAAAAAAATCAATTTTTGGTTTAATTTTTATCACCGCATAACTATTCACCAGATAGATATTAAAACAGTTACTTGATATACAATATATGAATTTTCAGTGTTATCCCTCGATTGATTAATAGTTTGATCCTATAAGACGTAAATTGTTAGTGCAAATCTGAAATAAATCAAAAAATCCCCGAAAGTTTCAGCTCAATTTTTTATACTTTTTTAGGTTTAAATGGCTGTATTTCCTTGAGATTTTATGTGAATGATATGAAATTTTGAATTTGGACAGTTTTCCTGTTTTTAAAACAAACTTTAAAAATACAAGACACATAAAGTTGGTTTCAAAGAGTTTCGAATGTTTTTGAAATTCCTCATATGCTGTATAATTTCCCATTCGATTTATTGGTTTCATTTCCGTATTAAAAATCTATCCCACCTCATTTCTTATAAGAAATTTTCTTAAAATCTGAATGTCCTTTCAATCCAGATTTATTTTCTCTTGTTAAGATCTACTTTAAACAATAAAAAAACTTTAACGTTAAATACGTTTCTAAATATAAAAGTGTAGTTTTTAATAAATACCCTTTAAATAAATAAAAGACCGTTAAAAACAAAATTATGTTAAAAATCAGCTCTGTTAATGTTACGATTTTTCCGCTTTCTAAAAAGGAACATGGTGGGAAAAACTTTTCCTTCAGTAGTGTTAATTAACATTAATATTTGAAAAATATATATATAATATAAAAAAATATAAAAATATATATATAATATATATATATATATATATATATATATATATATGTTATAAAAAAAAAAATATATATATATATATAATCAAGAAATTAAAATTTAATTAAATGAATCTTTATTTAAATTTTGCAACTTTTACCGACTAAAATGATTTGTTTATATTTCAAATTACTTGTTTACCCCCGTTGCTTAATTCATTTCCTTGCTTTCCCTACTTACCCCCCAATTACACCCACTTAAATTTATATTTTTGTTTTAAATAATGTCAAGAACTCTTTAATTCTTTCGCTCACTCTCTCTCTCTCTCTCTCTCTCAATTTAAATAAACCATCACTACTGCTTTAAAAGCAAAGCAAAAAATAATAAATTAAATAATTTTTAGTATTATTTAATATAATTTACTTTGAGTTTTTTGTTGTTGTTTATGTTAAAAAGTTTATTTATTTAATTATTTATTTTTGTTTAATTCACTAAATCATAAGAGACTTTTTTTGAGGTTTGTTTGTAAGTTTGATATTAATGTTTTTTTACTTTTTTCTGGCATTTTTGAGAGTGTGTGTAATTTTCTTGTTTTTGTTTTCATTTTATTGTTGTTTTTAGTGTATTAGTGTTGCTGTTGATTCGGTTCGTTTATTGCTCTCTTATTTGTTTTGTTATTTACTAATTTTTTTATTTGTTTAATTTTGTGTTTAGCTAATTTCGTTTTAGTTTTCTAGTTCTAGTCGTACGTTAAACTTGTGAGATATTACGGGTTTATTTTTAGCGTTAAAGATACCTTTTCAATCGCAACAACAAAAACAATATTATTTAATATTTTCTTATTAAATTACAAAAAAAACCCCAATTTTATAAGTGAATTTTAATATATATTTAATTTGAAAATTATTATTTAAAAATCTGTTTAAAAAGTGTTTGATTTAAAAATATCAACATATAATTATTTTTCACTTGACATTGAAAACAATTCATAGACAAAAAAAAAAAATAATTATTATTTGAAATTTCCGTTTGCTTCTAATAAGATTAAAATCGTTTGTTTTTTACGTTTATATAAATATATATAGGTATAAAAAGTTTTTATTTTCCTGTTGGTTTCGTTTTTTTGTTGACCTTAAACTAATTTCGTTTTTTTCTTTTTTTTTTCATCCGAAAATCTTCAGCAAAAATTTGTATATAAAAGTGTTTTTAAGCAAATTGTTTTATTGAAAATTCTTGGCAAAATATCCTCTGCCCCATGAAAGTGTAATTTTTCTTGTGTAATGCCAACAAAATTCTTTAGAAATTTATTTAAAGCAGCAACAGAATTTTAAGTGAATTGTGTGCAAAAAATAAAATATTTTTAAAAGCAAAAATTATATAGAAAAGAAAGTGATAAATAAAATAAAAATTTTTAAAATATTCCTGTACATCTTTTACATGAATAGATAAATCATCGCTTTAGCTGAAAGTATCATCTTCAATAAAAAAATAAAAAAGCTTTAGCTGCTGTCTCTCGGTCAGTGATTTATAGCATCGTGTCAAAGGCGAATTTATGTAAGTGGAGATTTACAATTTAAATATTTATTTATGGGAGTAAATAAAATAAAAACAAGATAAATAAAATCAGATATGAAAATATATTAAATTTTATCTGTCTTCGAAAAATTCGTAATTAATTACAAAGTTTCGAACTTAATAAAAATGCTTAGAAAAAGCAAATAAATATGTAATAAAAGTTGCAATAACTTAGATTTTTGATATTTTTAGATATCTTTGAAAACTGAAATTTATATAATTTTTTAAGTTTCGAACATGACAAAAAAGTTTAGAAAGTTAAAATAATTAAAACAAAAACTTTTCTTATAATTTTAGGTTATATTCGAAAAATTCTAACTTGATTGTAAATTTTAGAACAAAAATTATTGAATATTAAAAATACAGAAACAAAGTTTCCAAAAATACAAATAAAAAAAAAGCTTAGATTTTCATAATTTTTAGCTATCTTCGAAAAATTTGAACTTAATTTTAAAATTTCGAACATGAAAAAGTTTAAATTTTGGAGATTCTTTATAAAAATTACCATAAATGAAAAATAAAAAATAATAATATTTTTACCTATCTTCGAAAAAATTGAACTTCATTTTAAAATTACGAACTTAAAAAAAACGCTTAAAAATGGAAGAAAATAATGTTATATATCTTAAAAGTTTTGATTTTCAGAATTCTTAGGTGTTCGAAAAATTCGAACTTAAATTAAAATTTTCGAACTTGACAAAAAAAACTTGAATTTAGAAGAAACATGATAAAAATTATCGTCAAAGTTAAAAACTGATTTTTTATAATTTTAGGCTATCTTCGATAAATTCGAACTTAATTTTAAATTTTGGAACTTAGCAAAATTGTTTGAAAGTTGTTATTAAAATTTCCATAAAATTTAAAATTGTCGAACTTAATAAATTTAATTTATCGAAAATATTATAAACTTTGATTTTTATAAGTTTTAGCTATTTTTTGAAAAAATTCGAACTTAATGTCATAATTTGGAACTTAACACAAATGCTTGAATATGAAAAATACATGATTTTTTTTAATTTCAAATTTTTTTTAATGTAAATTCGAACTTAATTTTTAAATTTGGAACATTAAAAAACAATTTGAATTTTTGAACTTCTTTATTAAAATTATCATACATAAATGTTAAAAACTTTGACTTTTAAAATTCGCAGCTATCTTCAAAAAATTATTTTTTAATTAATTTTAGAATTATGGCAAATATTAATTAAAATCACCATAAATGTTAGATTACTTTGATTTTTAAATTTTTAACTATTTTCGAAAAATTTAAAGTTAATTTTTAATTTTCGAACTAAAAAAAAATGCTTAAATAAAGAAAATAATAAAAATTATCATAAATTAAAATAAAACGACGATTTTTATTATTTTTAGCTATATTCGAATAGTTCAGACCTGATTTTAAATTTCAAAATTAACAAAAAAGCTTGAATTTGGAAAATGCTTTATTCAAATTTAAACAAATACTACATCAACCAATGTTATACGCGTATAATCAGTAACCTTTTTCAATTTAAAATGTATATTTTCTCTAACTTAAAATTTATTTAATAGTATAAAACCCATTTAAGGAAATCCTCCCCCTCTTAAAACGACAAAAAATAAAAAACAAATTTCGCAACAAATAACTCCATAAAAGTCATGATTTTGTAAAATATACTTATGTCCATATTGAATAACATGTTTTATTACATTTAAATACCTGCCTTTCGATTTTTATTACAATAATAACCTCAAAAAGAACATAACAACAACAGCAGAAATAATAACAACTTTATTTTTTCCAATTTCAACATTTGTCAAAGCTTTAAAAATCGGCTGCTGCTGTTGCTGTTTTAATTCCATAAATAACAAAACAAAAATTTCTTGTTCAGAAATGACAAAACAAAACAACAAATCAACCCCCTTTTATGGAATTGAATTAAAAATCACATACATACACACAAACACTCTTTTAAAGATATTTAGCGAAAATTACAAAAAAAAGTGCATCACTAAGCAACAACCGAATAAACAGAGAGAGAGAGAGGAAATGAAAAAGAGCAAAAAACTACCCTTAGCCACATACGAATTAATATATTAGAGATACGCACATACACATTAATACGTTAGAGATTTATTTACCCTTTTTCTTTTTCTCTGTTCGGTTTCTCTTCCTTGTGTTTACTTTATATATTTGTGTGTTTGTTTATTAAGCACAAACACCTTTATAGATATGTAATAGATTTGGGGGTAGAAAAATAGCGAAAAATTTTAATATGCGCAAATAAAGTGAGAGTTCCTTTTTAAAAAAAATTAGGAGAGAATATTTGTATTGCTCTATAATATTTAATAGATTTACAGGGAATATGTCTTTGGGTCAATGTTGCTAACTTAAAGCAAATGAAGCCTTTTATAAAAATGTCCACATTCGAACATTTAAAATTGTTCGAATTTAACAAAATAAGGATTGAATTTTAAAAATTTTATTAAAATTAACATAATGCTATAAAATTTTAATTTTTTAAATTTTTATCTATCTTCGAAAAATTCAAACTTAATTAAAATTTTTCGAAATGTATACAAATTTTTAAATATAGAAAATACTCAATAAAAATTGTCACTATCTTTGAAAAATTGTAACTTAATTTAAATTTTCGAATTTAACAAAAAAAATTTTTAATTTTGAAAATGTTTGAATAAAATTTATATAAATTCTAAAAAACAAGGACTTTTATAGTTTTGCCAATTTTTGAATAATCTTAACTTAATTTTACATTTTCGAAAATTGAAAAAAGGTTTAAATATAACATTTTTAATAAAAATTGCCCTAAATATAAGAAATCTTAATATTTTTACGAGTGTTTGACATTTTCGAAAAATTCGAATTTGTGTAAATTAAAATTGTCGAGATTTATAAAAAGAAAATATGGGAAATTTGCAAAAAAAAAGAAAAAAACTTTTTTTAAGTATTAACTATCTTGAAAAAAATTCGAACTTAATTTCGAATTTTCGAACTTCACAAAATAGCTTAAAATGTAAATTAAATCATAACAATTAAAAAATACATGACTTTTATAATTTCTTTCTTTTTTCGAAAAATTCGAATTTAATTTAGAATTTTCTATCTTAACAAAAAAGCTTGAATTTTAAAAATTATTAATAAAATGTACCTTAAATGTAATAAAACTTAGATTTTTGGAAATTTCAGCGATATTCGAAAAATTTGCACTAAATTTTGGATTTTCGAATTTAACGAATGCATAAAAAAAATACATTAAAAAAATACACAAAAATAGTTATAAAACTTTGAAAAACTCTTGAACTTGAAGTTTTGAACTTGACAAAAAACTTTGAATTTATAAAATTAATAATAAAAAGTAAAACTTTAATTTTTAGAGCTTTTAGTAATCTTTGATAAATTCGAACTTAATCTTGAATTTTCGTAATAAATAATAAATTGTTGTAATACTTTCATTTTTAGAATTTTGAGCTATGTTCGAAAAAAACTTGCTAGAAATCGAAATACAAAGAATGTTTGTTTGACGTTTTTTTTTTTCAACCCTTATTTTGACAACACTGTTAAAGATTTGTATGCTTGTTGAGGTAATATTGTGCTCTAAAATAAGAGAATAGAATTTGGCTACAAAATAAAAATTTGGAAAAACATAACGCAAATTATTCCAACATATAGAAGACGTGTGCTAACTGCTCTGTGAAATATTTCTCGTTTGCATTCTATGAAGATTTTTTCATTCACAAACAACGATTTAAACATTATTTTGTCTTATTTTTAACGATATTAGTAATAAAAGAAAAGAATTTGTAATATAATTAAAGAAAAAAAGAAAATTCAAACAAATTTTAAATGTTATAAGAAAAAATTAAAGAAAATATAAGGAAAAGTAGGTGTAAAAAATATAAATTATTTAATAAAAAATTTTAGAAAACTATTAAAATATTATACATTTTTAACAAATAATAAATAATTTAATTTGTTAAAACTTTTTGGAAAACTTCTTAATATTTTGCCAGCCATATTTGTAAGTGACTCAAACTGCGTTTTTTTCACACTAAAAGCTGCTATTTTTTTAAACGTCATATATAGACAAACTAAACTTTAAAGCGGCGTCTGTGAACAAATATATTATACAATTTTATTAAAAAGAAAAAATTATCGTCCATATATTTTATGTGTATTAATAATAATCCAAAAACAACCTTACAATTTAATAACCATATATGTGTGTGAATGTATATATAATCAAGTAAATTTCATGTACATAATAAGACTAAAACAAAAATACAAAAAACAAAAAAAAAAAAACGTCAACATTTATTTGTCATAAAATTGTGAAAAAAAAAAATCAATTTCAAAGTCAATTCTTTTTTTTTTTTTTTTTTTCGTCTCAACTCTCTACTTTAAGGTTAAAAACTAAACAACCACGCAAAAATTATATTTAATAAAAAATAATAATAATAATTAACATATTCTTATATTTTTTCCATTCCACTACACATTTTCGTTGTTACTGTAAAGTACTTTAAACAAGTGAATAATAAAAAAATATAAATAAATTATACCCAGTATAAGTAATAAATATATATATGTGTATATGTAGAACTAAATCAATAATTTAAAATAATTCTACGTACGAGAATTTCATTTAAATTTTAAATATATGTATAAATGTGTATCACTAAATCTTAATCGTTTTTTGAGTTTTTGCTTTCAGAAATTGAAAACTGAAAAAAAAAATAATTAAAGTTTTAATTAATAGAACCAAAAGTGTTTTTCTCAACAACAACAACAACAAAATTTATTAAGTGCAAAATTTTAACAAACAAGTGTTTAGTAAAGTGAATGAAATTCTAGTTGGAATTATATTTAATCACAAGTAATTGGTAAACGTTAAGGTAATTGTTTGAATTATATTTTGTATCTGGACCATATTGTTGCAATGAAAACAAATTAGAAATAAGTTTATTAAGCTTTATTTTATTTAAATAACTTTAACAATTCTGGTTTTTATTGTGATAACTATTTATTGTTAATAGCTGATAAGAGTTTCACAAAATACCCCCATTTAAATTACAAACAATCTGGTAACACAAAATCTAGACGTCTAGACGTGATTGTTTTTACCAGGCAAAAGTAAAAACTTCATAACAATAAAAATGTATCAGATATAGAATCCATTGAACATTGTTCTTGCAGGGTTAAGGTAAAATGTTCAGCGCTCGAAAACTGATAAATTTCTTTGGATTAGAAGGAGTTTTTCTTTTGTTTTATTTTGTAATATTTTAAACTCCAATTCATTATCAAGATAAAAATTTATCATTATTTCATCGTTAAGACATAATTTTGATTTTTTCGCGACAAACTTAAAATCTTTAAAATCACAGCAATTTATCAGGCATTGGCCTGTATTTATTAGTGTTATTACAGCCTTAAGGTAAAATAGTCAATACTACAAGTCTGACAACTTTTTCTTGATAACAAGGTGTCTATAATTTATAACTTTTTTTTTTATCAAGATAAACAATTACCCCTCTATAGCTCCGACAACTTCCTCTTGATGATAAATTTTATTTTAATTGTTATTGTTGTTTTTTATATTTTATATTATAACATAAGTATTAACCTGTAACAGATTAATAAAAAATTTTCAGTAATTTTGTCAACGTTTCAATACTAATTATAATAAATATATTTCTCATGTCTAACATAACATCGTCATACAAAACATCTAATCTTCCATAAAAACATTATATTGCTAATAATGTTTTTATGGAAAACATAAAGTTTTGATTGCTAATGTTTTCTAACGCAGAGTCTACACTAGATAAATTTTTATAAAGGCAAAAGTCAAATTTTTATCACGACAAGTGTAAACTAAATTTGTAAAATATACATGTATAGACACAACATAATTTGTTTATGCAATTTAAAATAATAGATTTAAAATGTCAACAAGAATAACATATATAACTATAAGGTAGTGTAATATCTTGTGATACAAACTCAATTTTAACAGGTCGAAAAAAACCTAAAAATAATGGCAAAAGTATAGTTTTAGATTCAATGTGAGATTTAAATGAAGATGAAATGATATATCATTTTTGACATTTGTAAAAGAGTTGGCATAGGGTTAAAAAATTAAAAAATAAAGTGAGTGAAGATAAATATGCCGAGTTAAATATGTTTTGACGTAACGCCTAACGTCAAGAAACATATTTGTAAATACGTTTTTTCATATAAATGGCATATTTCATATTATTTGAAATATATACATATTTTTATATATGTAAAAAATATTTTGTAAAAATTAAAAATTTTTAAATTTTAAAAAAAATATTTTCAAAATTTTGGACAATTTTTTTTTCTTCTTCTAATTTTCACATGAACCAGTGGACAAACTAAGAGGAAATTTAATTTTAATAACATTTGTAATTTATGTTCACTCTTTTCTAAAAAAAAAAAAAAATTGAAGTATTTTAAAAATTTTTTTAAAATTTCCAACAAATGTACTGGAACTTATTCCAGGAGAGATTTTTGTAAATTCTGGACAATCTAAGATAGATTACGAGATGAAACATACCTCATTTTAAAGGATATTTAAATAGACAATAATATATTTCACTCTTCCAAAAAAAAAAAAGCATATAAAGTATTTTTAAAAAAGTTGCTGAGGTGTTCATATGAACCAGTACTGATTCTTTGAATAATTTAAATATTTGTGGAAATTTCGTTATTAACCAATAGACTATATTATTTTTGTTGTTAACCAATAGTTATATTAATTTACCTTACTTTTTTCAAAACTGTTATGCAAATAACAACATAAATAAAATCATATTTAATTCAATTTATTTTTTTAAAATTTCATTAATATGAGATCACACTTTTTCGTATTTTAAACTAAGATTAAATTTTAAAATATTATTACCATTAATACAAGTTGAATATAAATTGGAAAAACAAAATAACATATTTTTAAACGACATTAAGTTTTTTTTTTTCGAATTTATAAAGACAAATTGTCTAGTTATCTAAAATATACATTTTGTTTGTGGAGATATTAATAAAACTATAATCGTTTTAAAACTTATTTGAAAATTACATTTAGTTTTGAGTACAAGGACTCGTTTTACTCATATTTATATATTTTCAAATAAATTAAAAAAAAAAAAAATTAAAAAAGCTCCCACAGTGGGGCAGAATCGAAATTTTGTTTATATAAATAGGTAACTTCTATCTGCTGGTTGGTTTTACATAAAAATTCACATAGACGTGGCAGTGGAGGGTAAATTTTAAGTTTGGAAGGGGGCCTGCCCCTCAAAAACGGAGCTATTGGAGCTCAAATGGTCTACCCCTGACATAGAAAATTTGTTAACAGCTTTCAAATATTTCATATACTATTTCTTAAAATAGTTGTACATCTTTTTTAAAGTTCTCGATAAGGCATATTAAATACATGCTAACATGTGCTATTTGTTTCTTATAGTTTTCGAGTTGTTTGCATTTGAAATTCCAACTATCTCAATTTTTCCAAATATTGGTCCAGTTTTTTCAACATACACTGTCAGCCACTTGAATAAGGAATCACATTTTTTTTTTAACTTTAATTATGTATATCTCCTAAACTAAAGTTCAGAAAAAAATCATTTTTTGCGCAACCAAATTTCAAAGTGTTGGCTTTAGTTTCCTGAAGAAATAAAAAATATACATATTTTGTTATACTAAAATTATGCTTTTATTTAAAGACATGTATTTCTGTGGTACTATTTCGTGTGTCACTTGAATAAAGAATATTTTAAAACTAAGCAAACTAAAATTTTAGGTTATAAAAATGAAAGTTATTATCTTCTAGCATTCAATTAGTAATGAGTACTGCCACCATTTTTAGAAATAACCTCAAAAATGCGATTTGGCATCGACTTGTATAATGACTCTCAAGTAATTGAGCGAAATTGAACTCCATGCTTTCGTTATTGTATCCTTTAAGGATTCTATCGTCCCAAATTGTTTTCCTCCTTCATAAACTTTTCTTGCAAGCCAACCCCAAACATTTTCCATTGAATTCAGGTCTGGTGATTATGGGGGTCAATCCAAAAGTTGAACACCTTGTTGATTAATCCATTGCTTTACTGCTCTGGCGGCATGAATCGGAGCGTTGTCGTGTTGGTACATCCAAGGTATGGGTTCAAAGAAATCATTAAATTTTGGAAATGCTTCCTCCAGAATGTTTTTGTAATGTTTTGTAATGTTATTTTGTTGGATACAAAAACCAATTCTATGGTACCATAATACGAAATGGCACCTCATACCATTATTCCGCCCTCTCGGCTGTGTCTATGGCTCAAAAATAATTCCTCCTTATTTAAGTTATGGAAGTAATAGTTATACCCGTCGGGAACATCAATATTAAACTTTTTTCATCGGAAAATACAACTGTGATTTGCGTTTTTCATTAAGTGGTGTTTTTTTTTTTTTTTTTTTTTTTTTTTTTGGAGTTTTCGTCGGACTATGTATGGGCACAACTTTAAAATACGGTGCAATGTTCTTAGACTGGCACTGACTCCACTTTTTTCACATATTTTTGATGCCGACATGGCAGAATTTGATGCAATTCTAAGATTTTTTGTCTTTCTTTTGGAGTTGTTGCCATTTTCTTCCGCTCTTTCATATTTTTTTCCATATCTCTCCACGTTATTTAAATAATTGTACACAACTGTCTTTGCCTCTATTAATGTTTTTGGCTATTTGAACCGGATTCTGACCCTGAGATTTCAAAATCAGAATTTTTTCTTTTTCAGTGTTATTAAGAGCCTTATCACGTCCCATTTTGAATAAAAACTATCCAATTAAAAATTCTCTAGTCGTTTATATTGAAAGAAATTTAAATCATAGCCTTCCTGATTAATATTAAAAGAATTCCTTATTCAAGTGACACACGAAATAGTACCACAGAAATACATGTCTTTAAATAAATGCATAATTTTAGTATAACAAAATATGTATATTTTTATTTCTTCAGGAAACTAAAGCCAACACTTTGAAATTTGGTTGGGCAAAAAATGATTTTTTTCTGAACTTTAGTTTAGGAAAATGTGATTCCTTATTCAAGTGATAGGCAGTGTATAGCCTAATATTTCCAACCGATTTTCCAAATTTTATAAGTTGGAGAGCAAAATTATGTAACATATAAAAAAAACTTCAGGTCAATATCTCTTACAAGCCCAAAAGTAACTAATTTTGAAATTGAAAATTAAAAAAAATATGTTTTTTTATCGAAAAGTTCTCTACTTTCTTTTTAAATATCTTTTAAAACGAAGTACATCCTATTGCTATTAGTCTCTTATAGTTTTCGAGTTATTTGCATTTGAAATTCCAACTATCTCAATTTTTCCAAAACTTGGTCCAGTTTTTTCAACATGTAGCCCAATAGTTTGTCCAGAATTTCTTCATCGCTAGATTATACAAGTTCCGTACACAAATTACCTTAAATTATCTTCCAAATGTACCTGTAGTTTACTTGAACGGACATACATACAAACGAACAAAGTTAAATCTATTCAGCTGCGGAATCAAGCCGGTTGGTATATTTTAAGTTAGTTTTTATCATCATCAGTAGGGTTAAAAAAAATGAACAGTGCAATAATGCATTCGATTCAAGTGAAGCATCCAGATGTGAGGATTTTAAACAAATAATACTTATATTATTTCTTTAAAATCTTCACAACAGGATGTTTTACAAGCAGATCAAGAAATCGAACTATTGATGATATTCATAAAGGTTGAAAACCGTTAAAATTTATTTTTTTCACTACTTGTAATCATACATTAGATAAAAGATAAGTTAATAAGGAGTAAAATCGAAAATATCTTAACACATTTTGCATCATAAATTTTATCGGAAGCAACATTTAATTTTGTCAGTTATTATTTTTAATGACAACCATGTTGATTTGTTCTGAGTTTGATCAAAATGAGTGACGAAAAAGAAGTACGTGCTTATATTAATAAAAATTAAAAGAAAAAATCAAAATTGGTCCTACAAAAAATTGGCCAAAGTATTAAAGGTCTGCCGTTAAACTGCTTCCAATATTATCAAACAGTATCAGGAGAATTTGGCCATTGACAGGAAATCTGGTTCGGGAAGAAAAAAAAGGTCCACATGATATTGTGAAGGCCAAGAAAATTGAAAGCATATTGAAAAGAACTTCAAACACATCTGGTAGAAAAGCAGCTCGGTTAGTGCGGAAATTTAAAGCCAATGCAGACTTAAAAACGTACAAAGTCCAAAAAGTTACAGACAGGAATGCTGGGAAAAATTTAAGAGCCAAGAATAGGGCACGGAAATTGAAATCAAATTTTGTACAGATTTTTCGCAGCTTCCGGGTCAAACTTTTTGTGTTGCTAATGCTCGAGGAAATGTTGAAGATAAGTTTAGGATCCAAAAGCAGACAAAATTTCCTAAAAAAAAAATGCTTGGAATGGCAAGCTTTATGCAGTTGTGGCAAAATAAATAAGTGGGCTCTATAAATACCGAAATATACATCAAATACTGTTTGCAAAAAAGACTTCTTCCTTTCATAAGAGAACACAATTTGTCCACATATTTTTGGCCCGATTTGGCATCATGTCACAACGGTAAGAAAGCTCTGGAGTGGTACCAAAACAATAACGGAGAGGTCAATCCTCCAAATTGAATTGAAAAGCACAAAAAAGGTGTCCCAAAATATCGAAGATTTTAAAAGAAGATGGGCAAACTTTTCCAAAATAGTGACTGAAAGGGTTACCAAAAAAAGGTTCACGAGTTCACTAGTAAGGTTAGAACTATAAAAGTTATATTTTTCTGTGATCTGTAATATAATATCAATTAAATAAAAAAATCAAAACTCTAAGATCAGCCATTTCCAAATTAATGAATTTTGTATACGCTAAGATTTTTTCGATCTCATTCCTTATGTGAAAAATTATCTGAAAAAGAACATATGCCCTTATTTTTGAGATGTTTCCAAGTTTCCATTTAATATAAATATGAAATTAAATAAAAATATTATTTTTTTATCGACACTAAAATTTATTTTACTATTTTCCGTTTTCTTACTTTTTTAAGTAAAAGTTTATTTTTAAGAATTTTTTTTAATTTCCCTTTTTTACGACGAATTATAAAAAAATATTGGCTCTACATATTTTAAAACTGAATATTTATCTTGCTCTGGATTTATGTTCTTCGTGGTTCCCAACTTCTTTGAAGAAAAAAACACAGAAAGACCATTCTTTGGCATTTATTTTTTGAAGATTATGTCTATCAATTCCGTTGAGTCCAATTTTCGATGACTCTTTCGAGCATTTCGACTGGTAACTGGCGAATGACACGCGTGATGTTTTCTTCTAAGGTCTGAATCGAAGAGGGTTTGTCCGCATAAACTTTAGACTTTACATATCCCCACAGGAAAAAGTCTAACGGTGTGATATCACACGATCTTGGTGGCCAATCGACCGGCCCAAAACGTGAAATTATGTGCTCACCGAAGTGTTCTCTCAATAAATCCATTGATTGATGTGATGTGTGGGAAGTGGCGCCGTCTTGCTGAAACCAAATGTCGCCGTGATCACGAGCTTCAATTTCAGGCATCAAATAGTCGGTTATCATGGCACGATAACGGTCGCCATTGACGGTTACGTTCGTACCGGCATCATTTTTAAAGAAATATGGACCGATGATTCCACCGGCCCACAAACCACGCCAAACCGTTGTTTTTTCTGGATGAAGTGGCAGTTCTTGAATCTCTTCAGGTTGCTCTTCGTCTCAAATGCGGCAATTTAGTTTGTTTACATACCCATTGAGCCAGAAATGGGCCTCATCGCTGAACAAAATTTGCCTCAAAAACGTCGGATCTTCTTGGAACTTTTCAAGAGCTCATAAAGCGAAGCGATGTAAACGTTGTTCAGGCGTAAGTCTTTCCATTATGAAATGCCAAACAAAATAAACAAAAATAACATGATAGCATGACACGACTCACACATGATCTGTCAAGAAAAAAAGGCTATTGAAAAAAGTATCTCTACTTGAATCACCCATTATATATAGTTTATATATATAGTTCATATATATATCAGCTATCCAATGTCAAACTCTATATATATATATAAAAAATAAGGAATTTATGCGATATTGCCTTGGCCGCCAGCTTATTAGATTCGTCTTGGTTCATATAATAAAACATTTATGCCTTTTTATTTTCTTAATAATAAAAATTGGAGTTGAATTCAAATAGTCATCAAAATAAAATTACAAATGTTGTTAAAATAATTTCTTAATTATTAATAAAGTAAACATAGATAAATACCTCAAGATTGTCTCACACGATATGACTCATATCAAGAAATTAGATTTCCAGACAATTTTATACAGTTATCATCCATCGTACACCTTAATCGAAGACACATATTGAACGAACTTATAGCTAAGAAAAATACCACACCCACTTTACAAACCATTCAAAACTTCCTCTACTAGTCCAACGCTTCAATAAATAGTTTACTATTTTATCTATTAAAAGTTTGCCACTTTCAAACAAGATTTTTATCTTTCTATCTAATATTCAGTTATTCCATTTTGTGGTATTTTAGTAGCTACCTACAACAAATCAGTCATTCAGTCCGTCTGTCTGTGTCTATTTTATTTAATGTTGATGATTTCAGTTTGTTCAAATAACAATGCATTTTTTTAAATACTATTTGTATATCTTTTTGGTCTTCCACTGTTAAACAATCTTATCTAATGACCAAATTTTTATTATTGGTAGAATGAGTAGTATGCGTTGTTTAATAATGTTATGGTTCAATACATTTCTTTAGCGCTACTTTTTTTTGATTATTTTTATTATTATTTTTTTTTTTTTAATATATAAAAACAAAAGCATAACAATGGTATATATATATATATATATATATATATATATATATAATGCAGATTTTTTAGAGTGGTTAAGTTATTTTCTATTGAAATTTAAAATTTTGTTTATATTCTTGATGACATTTAACACATGTGTTTGATTATAACAGATTTGCTACCCACGTGTTAAGAGAGTAGACACTGTCATTGCTTTAAAATTAAACAGTTGAATCACCCTGTGAATATAGAAAATTCAAAAAGATGCATTTTGTGTGTAATTAACGTAGTGTCTAACTGAGCAAATTTTTATCAAGCCAAACGCCAAAATCAGAGCGAATCTAAACAAGGTAACCTTAGTTGAACAGCTGATTATAAAAAAAAAACATTAATGAATTCGCCTTATTGTTTTTGTGCAACTGTTTCCACTTCGCACAAATTCGCGTTGATTTTGACGTTTGTCTTGATAAAAATTTTCTAATGTAGGCACTATGTAAACTTTTATTTTAACCTAACGTCCAGACTAGCAAATTTTTTATCAAGACAAACGTAAAATTTTTGTTGACTTAGAGACAATCACAAAGTTATACACGAGAGATTTTTCTATCATAACAAACGTAAAATTCTTGATGATAAGAATCTATCACGTATGGACCAAATTTATTTATATTATTTGTTTTGAAATCAAACGTCATTTTGTTATTGTTTTTTTTTTTTTTTTTTTCTTACGTTTAATTTTTAAGAAGAAATGCAATTCTTCATGACAATCTCAATTAATTATTTATTTAGAGCAAAAATAACACAAAAAGCAAAGAAATTAAAAAAGTGAAAATTTTTCTACAAAATTTTGAAAACATTCCCCTTCGAAATTCGAAAAAAAAAAATTGATTTATTATAATAAAATTTTATCTACGTGTTCCCATATATGCTGATATAAATAAGAAAATTGCAGTAGCTCTGCCGACGTTTTGTTACTTGTTATGATAGAAAAATCTCTCGTATATTTATCAATTAAACAGTACCAACAACAAACAAAATGGTGTCTTTTATCAAACGAATGTTGTCAGAGCTCGATCGCTGACAGCTTTGTCCTGACGTGGAAATAATACTAAATTCTTTTTCTACACTAGCCAAATGTTTATCCTGTTAAATTTTTGACATTTGTCTGGATAAAAAATTGCTTGTCTGGACACTAGGTAATAAAACTATTTTCGTTAAAATATTAAAGATGGTACTATGCTTGAGTATTGTTAGAAATTTGTTTATTAACTTTAAAGTCTAATATAAAGGATATCATACAGGCTTATTCATATTTTAAAACACGTTTAGAGTAAAAAATGTATATATTTGGATATGAAATATTCAAATTTTCGAACTTCCTACTCATATTTCGAAAGTTTAAATGTTAGTAACTTCTAAAATAATGAATCGATTTTAACAAAATAACTATTGTGTATAATTATAAAATAAATTACTTTGTAATGATATATTTTTTATTAAAATCGTATATACTCTGAACGCAAAAGAGATTGTGTGATTTATTAATTTTATAAATATCAATATAAAATTTTATTATTAAAAAGTTTTGTTGGCTTTTTGCCTGCAATTGACCTGTATGATATTGCAATTAAAAATCGATTAAAAACATTTATCTTATACTTTTTTCTTTTTTTGGGGTCAAATAAAATTCATACTAAAAACAAAAAAAAAAAAAATAGAATGAAACAAACTGCATACAAAACAGCATCCAAAATTTGTTACAAACATTTCACAAACCAAATACAATTTCAACAAAATATTTTTAAGAGCAATCATAAATAAAAATAATAAGTTTAATGCTGCTGCAAGTACATTTAGTAAAACAGAAATTGTTTAAGTGCCAATTTTGTTTGTTTGGACATAACAAGTTTTTAATCAAAATTTTCTACAACAATTCAATATTCAATTGTAGACAACAAATTATTTGAAGGATGTTTTGTAAAATGAAAAAGAATACAAAATGTAATAAACTTTACAATTAGTTAGAAGGACAAAACTTTTTAAGGCTAAGTTAGAAGGGAAGTGTGGTAAAAGCATATTTAATTTTTATTGTTTAAATGTTTATATTATTACTTTCTTTTACACTTATTCGATGTACAAAAATTGCGATTAACTATTCCAAAAATCTAAAATTCTATTAACCTAGTATTCAGATCAGCATTTTTTTTTTTTTTTTTTTTTTTTAATCAAGACAAACGTGACGTATTTTATCAAGCAAAAGTTGTCAGAGCGCCGACAACTTTGTCTTGCCAGTCTAATAACACTACTAAATTTTGTCTATACTGAACAATTTTGAAGTTTGTCTTGATAAAAAAAATGTCTAATCTTGATTTATGAAAATTTTTGCCAGATGTTATGAAACGAAATATTCCCTGTACTGAATTAAAAGACTTATAAAAAAAAATTATTTCATATGAAATTTTTTGGGTTTAAACATTATTCCTTTCAAATATTTCTTTGTTAATTTTTGCAACTTTAATTTTAATTTTTTTAAGAACAATTTTTTTTTTTTTTTTTGAAATTTGTTTAAATTTTAAAAATAAACAGGAAAAACGAAATCACATGAAATTAAAAATTATTTTTATTTTATTTATTTATAATTTTTATTCTTTTTTTTATTCTTTTTTTTTTTTTTTTTTTTTGGCAAATATACAAAAAATTAATTAAACAAATGTTTATTTTGTTGTTGTTACCTACTCGTATACTATATAGAAGAAACACAAAAATGTATAAATGAATAATAAAGTATTAAGTATTTAGAACATCTGATTTTGTTGTCACTTTTAATAATATGTATAATGGAGACACCTCATGTTTTTTCTTCTACACTTTATTTTAAATATTTACATAAATTGAGTTTCGTAATGTTTATAAATATTTAATTTAATTTTTGAAATTGATTTACATTAGAAAATATTAATAATAAAATTTTAAAATTATCTTAGGGGTAGAAAATATATTTTTTTACTAATTTTTTTTTCCTTTGTTGATTTAATTTTTATTCAAAGTGAAATTTTAATTACATTTTTAAGTATCTGTTATTTCTCTAGAAAAAGGAGTCATTAGATATTATAATTTACTAGGTTTTGCGGTTTCTAAGAAGAAAATGTAATTTGATTCCATAGTATAAAAAACAAAATTCAAAGGAAAAATGTGTATAGAGTTGT
This sequence comes from Protocalliphora azurea, assembly GCA_932274085.1. Classification (NCBI taxonomy): domain Eukaryota; kingdom Metazoa; phylum Arthropoda; class Insecta; order Diptera; family Calliphoridae; genus Protocalliphora; species Protocalliphora azurea. The sequence continues at coordinate 76,231,779 of OW026523.1, read as the reverse complement.
CAGATGATAACAATTTCAATTGAGTAATTAATTAAATCTGTATTAGATAAACTTTTATTTTGATAAAAAATTTTACTTTTTTACAAAAACAAAAAAAGCTATCAGGTATAGACTACCTGTGACAACTTTGCCTTGACGCTTCAATAATACTGACAAATTCAGTCTACACTAGGCAAATTTTTATCCTGAATTTTTGATGTTTTTGTTAGTATCAGCTATAGAGGAAAATATATGTCATAACATCCCGTATAAAAAAGCAATAACAATAATTAAAACTATGTTTATTAGCAATAGAAAAATAAGAAATTAATTTTTTTTATTATATTTATTTATTTGTTTATAATATATATATATATATATATATATATATATATATATATATATATATATATATATATTATTTATAATTTTTTATCTTATTAGAATTTGATGTTAAAAAATTATCAGGGTAGACTCCCTATCATAACTAACTTACATAAGTAGTTGTCAAATATCCTAAAATATTCAAAAACATTCGAATACTTTCGAAGCAAATCTTATTACTAAATCTGAAAGGAATTAATCTTTAATTAATGTAATTTCTTTGTCTAGTAATTTATTATGTATGTATTTATTTTTATATTTATTTATGTATTTATTTACTAAAATATTTGGTCTACACTAGAGAAATTTTTATCCTGATAAATTTTTTGCGTTTGTCTTGATAAAAAAAATTTGCTTGTCTAGCGTAAGCAACTAAAATTACTTTTTATTTTACAATGTCGTTTGACAGCTTTGCAGAAAGTGTCTAATTGTTCCAACGTAGGCTAAAGCCGCTGTTGTAAGATTTATTTTAATGGCATTTAAAGATTACAATTTGTTTTAACAATTTAAGAAATTCATATACTTTAGATCTTTTGAAAAGTAATTATATTAAATGTTTATCATATTAAATTATATTTTGTTATTTATGTTATTATAATATTAACATAAAAAAATTTCTGATAAACTGAAAATTGAGTCTTGCTTAACTTCGAGTCTATACTAGACAAATTTTTATCAGGTCAAAACCAATGCGAATTTATGGAAGGTGGCAACAGTTGTACAAAAACAACAATAAGGCGAATTCATTATTGTTTTTTTTTTTATATATGCAGTTTGACCCTTCTTTATCTATCTCATTTCATAACAACCACAAAAAAGATTTTTCTATATGAGGTCAATTTGCAAAAAAAAAAAGAAAAAGAAATTTTTATATATGTATGTGGATTGGTTGCCATAATGACTGGTCAGCTATTTAAGGCCACTATTCAATTTATACCAACATTATATTATTATTGACTGGCTGTTTGTTTTTTTTTTTTTTTTTGTTTTTGTATTTTATTAAAAGTAAAGTATGTGTTTCAGTAGCTATTTTTACAATATGTATTTATTTTATGAAAGTATAGTAGTTCGTGGTTATGCATAAATGTGCTATTTACATCGTATGTACTTGTGAATAGATTGTTTATTTTGATTTTTAGTTGTTTTATATTTATCTCTTTTGTAATATTATTTTTCCATAGGGGATTTTTAATTTAATACAACTAAAAGCTAATTTACCTGTATAGTAGAGAAAATGGTTAATATGAGTTTAATAGTTAGTTTGAAACTGAAAATAAAAATAATGACGAAGAACTACTACTTTACTTTTTAAACCATATTTGTTTTGATAAAAATTATGATTTTTCTAACAGCGAGGCTATACGTGCTAATATTTATAAAACTTATATTTTAATTAATTATATTGGACATAATATTCTTATTAAAAAAATATATATGAGTCTGCCAACATTTTGTTACAACTAATGAAAAATATTTGTCAAGTATAGACAGCAAGTAAAGTCTGTCCAATGCGGACACCTTTTAAACTATACATTTATTATTAACCAAATCACATATTGCGTTTATACGCTGCTCTTACTCGGTGATTAATATTTTATTTTCAAGTTAGTAGCTCACGAAAACAAATCGTGTTTAGTGAAACTAATTGCAAATAAAGCTTACGGCGTTGCTACATCCTTTTACTTTCATAGAATTTTCGATGGTAATAGTTGTATTTTCCCATCCGGAACCACAAATATGGAAATATATTTCTTTATGCAATTTGCCGTATAAACAGTGTTATTTTTGTTTACAATAGTCGGTCGTATAAACGTAATAACAGTCAATTGATGTTTAAATTAAAAAATCAATTTAGCAAATTATTTACTTTACCTTTACCTCTTATAACTCTCCTTTTTAATATAAATATGTAGCCTATCTTACATATTAACATTTCTTTTTGCTCCAGAGCTTTGATCTTGTTTAATACAACAAAAATGTTTTATTCTTTAAGTGGGTTGTTTACTTATAAACTACGACACAAAATAGCAGCAGCAGTATCATCAACCTCATCATTTTGAATAGCTCTGAAAAAGCAACAAAAGAAAAGAGGTTCTTTAGGAAACATTCACTCACTCAGTCAGTCACTTTTCTTTTATTACAACATAAAAAAAGGGTTTTATTTTTAACCGGGGTTACACATGTCAAAATCAACTCATTTATAAATCATGTTTTCTATACAATAAATGTGTAACAGTAAACGGAACCTTCCACCTACATTTTCTTGCCATTAATTTGTTATAAATTTAACTATTTTTTATATTTCCACATAAAATATATATATATATATATATATATATATATATATATATATATATATATATATATATATATATATATATATATATATATATATATTTTTTAACAATATGTGTATTTCTATTGTTAAGAAAAAAATATTGTTTTGTAATTTTATATTTGCAAAAATGGTTAAAAGATTTAAAGGAATGCAAACATTAAGAAATTTAAAAAGAATATATATATATATATATATTCTTTTTAAATTTATTTATATATATATATATATATATATATATTTCCAAGTGATTTCAATTATTCACAGCTGGCAAGATTTAAATTACTGTTATTTATTATATTCTCCGATTTCACTTGAAGCTCTGCAGTTTTGACTGCAACTATTTATCATAACGTGTAACCTTATTTCCAGAATAGAAAATTTTTTATAAAGACAAAGGTCAAAATTTTATCAGGATAAAAATTTGTCTAGTGTAGACAGAATTTAGTATTATTGTAAAGTTGTTAGAGCTCCAGTGCTGACAACTATGTCTTAACGCTGCTTGATAAAAAATGCCATTTCGCTTCTTTTTGATACGTTTTACATAGTTTATAATGACATACGTCTTCCCCTATAATTGATACAGATAAAAAGATATCTGTGTTTCTGAAAAAAATTTGTCTTGATAAAAATTGTTTGTCTTGGCATAGCGTAATAAAAAGTTAATAGATGAAGGGGGAGACGTAAATCATAATATAATATATAATAATATATTGCATCTATACCTAATAAATTTATATCTTGATATAGATTTAACTTTTGTTTTGATAAAAAAAAAATGGCACGTATAGATATACCTATAAACAAGTCGCAGTAATTGGCGACTTTAGTACTACGGCTATGTGACATTTTCTCTGTTTTATTTTTCTCAATACCCGCCTAGAATAGCAAATTAATTATCAAATCACATGTCAAAATTTTATTGAAATAAAAATTTTTCTAGTGTAGGCAGACTTTATTAGTATTATTGCAGCGTTACAGCGCATCTAGACGTAACATAATATGTAATATTTTTCTGTCATAGAGTTTCAAATTTGCTCTATGAGAGAATTATTTCACGTGTAGATTCAAATATTAGTATTATAAGATGTATTATGAGACTGTTGTAATGAGATTTCTCTACACAACTATCTTATAAGGTGAACTGTCAAAAAATAAACATATACGAAAGTTTGTTTGTGTATTTTGGAAATTACTAAAAAAAAAAAAAAAAAAAAAAAAAAAAACTATTTTTTTTTTTTGTAAAATTATTTCCTTTTCATGATTGTTTTACATTTTAAAAAACATTTTTATAAAAATTATGCTAAAAACTTGAGAATTTCTTAAATAAAAAGGACATGTTTATTCTATGACTGATTGAAAATAATGACATCTTATAGGATTTATTTAATATTTAACATAATATAAACAAAATGGTTACTCTCATCTGCCGGTGTTATCTCACATATTATATCAGACCTGGGGTTAAGAAAAAGTTGGCAGCACTCGAGCTCTGATAAAAAAAAAGCCATTTTGGTTGTTGTTGATACTTTTTACATGGTTTATTATGACATGCGTTCTCCTTCCCTAAAATTTAACGTTTGTCCTCATACAAAATTTGCTTGTCTGGACACTACGTCAATTATTTTAACTCATTTGTAAATAAATGTTGCATTAGACATCGAAAAGTGTTCTATCACAACTAAAATTTCATTTGGGAAATATTTTAATAATATTTTTGAATTTAAATATTTTTAAATAAAGTTATATGTCAACTACATATGTATACAAAAATGACACATTATATATCTAGGTGTTAGTTGAAATTTGGACGATTTCTGTTCCTAAATTTAAAGAATTTGTTTGAAATTTATCGGCCTACTTAGCCACTTTATCTCTAAATTCTAAAAGGTCATTGGATAAGACAATAATTATGTCTTGCTGCTATTACTTTTGTTAATTTTTTAATATCTTTTTTTTTAATAAAATTAACATTTTAAAAGTTCTGCTTAACAACAATGCCACCAACTACACTAAACACATGTCATCTGCCCACAGTTTTTTGTTTTATGAACGTTTTTATTTGGCGTAAAATCCCTGAGATAGAAGAAAACAAAAATATTGTGTGCAAATTTCTATGTAAGTTAACTGATGGTATAAATAGACAATATAACAAATTATTTTATATTGTTATAATATATGATGTGGTGATGATGTCTTTATCCACTTTAAGCCTGATTCAAGAGGTTTTTCTATATGCAAACATAATGAAGTAGACCAAAAAAGAAAAAAGATTAATCATGTTGAATAGAACAATAGATAATAAAATGTCTGCCTACACAGACACTTTTGTGTGCGTAAACATGTTGTTACATTAATTATGTATTATTTTGTAAAATAATAAAATTGTTTATGTATAAAATTTCCTTCATACAAAATAAGGTATTAGGAAAATATTAAGGTGATATAAATTAAAGAAAATTTAACAATATTTTTTAATATTATTATATATTTATACCATAATTAAATAATTAATTTACATATGATTTTTTACATGCGATTTTTTATGCTTACAAATTGGCATCACTGATATTACTGATATTTAGCTTTATCTATTTATTTCGCCATTCTCCTCATAGGCTATAGCGTATAACATAGAATTGTATCAGAGATTAAAGAAAATATCATTTGTTACATTTTAAACTTGAACTATGTTTAATTTTAAGGTTTCTAAACGATCTATTTAAAAATTTAATAATTAATTTGTATAAAAGAGCAATAAACAGTTTTTAAATTCTGTTTTATTGTTCCCAATTTCATTATATTTAACTATAATATGTATTGCGACCTATTTGCTTTCTGTCAGTTATTCCAAGCAATTTCATTACTATTTAGTAGTTCTAGGAAATTTAAAATTCATTTAAAAAATAGTAATTAAAATGAAATGTTGAATACTTTTTTTTGTCAATTTTGTTTAAATTTAAAATTCATTTGAAAAAATGTTTATAATTACATTGAAATGTTTAAATTTCTTTTTATATATGATAATCAATTTCAAAAAATCTAAAAATTGCAAATACTTTTGTACTTTTTCCTTGTAGCACACTAAACAAGTTGTCCTTTCGGGATTTGCTAGAAAATTTAAACAAAAATAAAATAAAAAGTGTACGTATTATTACACTGCAAAAATAGTAGGTTTTCGTTGCATAGTAATATAAATTTATATTTTTCTTTTATTTCAAAGTAAATCCAAATATTTATCGTGTAAATTTACCTTATTTGCAATTATCTTTTGTTTACATCTTAATCAGCTGACTTTGTCTTTTTAAGGGTGCCATACTAATTAACGTGTTTTTTACCACTTTTATTTTTAGGGAAAATCGAACTAGTTAATTGTTATCAAAAGATTATTATATCGGCTATCAAACGGTAATAAACATAATGAACAATTTTCTTAGTTTAATCTGAAATTTTCTATTTGAAAATAAAACATATATGGAAGTTAAAATATTGAGACCCAGTATTATTCTGCTCACTTAGTGAAGCAATCTTACTTAAATTCATAAAATTGTTTTAGGATTGAAAACTTAAATATACTTTTTCCATCTTTTAAGTTTTTCCTAAGTATGAAAAGTGTTTGATGTCTTAAAAAATATTTATTGAAAATAAACAAAAATAATTAAAAATACAAAATTTTTATAAAATTGTTTTAAATTTTAAAGAGATTACAAAATACGTTTTAAATTTATTTTTTCTTGTGGTTATATATTTTGGACCAACAGCTAAGGTCATAAGATTAAGATACATCTCTCAATTTATTTTAAATTTCTTTTAAAATTCAAAAAATATTTTGCCCAAAAATGTAAGTTTGATATTCATAATGATTTTTGGCATTAACATAAGCAAAAAAGTAATCTTAATTAAAAAATATTAAATAAAAATTTAACATAAATAGGATAAAACATTTTAGGATAAACAAAATATATCTATGATTTTTCGTTAAAGAGAAATGTTTGGAAAGTTGGGATCCCCCAACTGTAAATACATAAAAGCTTAAAACTCTTTGTTTTCTTGTCAACTTAAGTTTTAAACTGTAAAACGAAACATTATTTAAGTGTGAGTGAGTATAAAACCGGACTTGAAATCTAAGTGTATTTATTAAATTTAAATAATTTAATTAAACTAATTTCTCCATAAATACCATTTAAAACAAAATTACTCAAAATTATTTACATTCTAATTATTAACATCTACTGACAACAAAAAATAAAGTATATTACTTCAAAATAAAACAACAAGAGGGTTTAAAATTCAAAACTACCTATAATATAAAGCTGTTTTGACATTTCTCCATATGCAAAACACAAAAAGGATAAACAGTATTTTCTACACAATCTCTCCATTCCCCCCACACTCAAGCACATAATGTCAGTACTTGTGTGTTTAAGTGTTTTTTGCAAGTGTTAACGAGTTGCTTTACTGTATTCGAATGCAAAACGAATAACAAATACTGTACAGATATTTTCAAAATAACAACAATATAACACTTTCGCTGGAAATTACTTTACAGTAAAAAATTTTACATTTTACATACATCTGTGTGTGTATTTGCATTCATATACATAATGCATTTACACATACCCTGCCAACATTTTCTATCCAAATTTGCACTAAAGAGTAACCTCAAGTTGTTTTTAACAGTCGAATATGATATCATTTTCTTATCCAAGAAGAGTCACCGTGCGGGAAGAAGTGTGCAGCAGTTCTAATACTTTTTTAATGACACTATTAAGTGCTTTTATTATGTGTCAAATTGGAGTCATTGTGAGTAGCAGAAAAAGTCACTATTTCTGTCGAAATTCTAACTTAATACTATCAACATTACTATCCAAACTTTAACTAAATAGTATCCATATTTATTTTAAAATAGTAAAAGAAAAATAAGTTATTTTCCTATCGAAGAGGACTCATCTTTCGGGCAAAACTGTATCGCAGTTTGGATACTTTTTAAATGACACTATTGACTGCTTTTTTTGTGTGACGAATAAAGTCATTTAGGGTTAGTGTTAGGGAAAATTAAAATAACTTACCTTAGTAAAAAAAAAATTATATTTTTGATTTCGAAGGGCCTAACAACTTTAAAAATTTAGTTGAAAGGTTTGATGAACATGCATATATGGGTTCACTTTCACTAAAAAAAATATACATATTTTTATGAGCTAAACGCAATTTATTTCGAAATTTTATATTATTAAAAGCAAGAAATAAATCCAAATTTATTTGTTGTCTTCAAAATGAATTTTCGCTTCGTTTTACTAAATAATATTTATTTTTTAATTAATTTAATTTAAAATTTCAAAATTTTTTTTCACAATTTTGTTTTCATTATAAACAACATTCACTTTATCACTCTTTTTTTAAATTTTTTTCTTAAAATTTTTAAAAAATCGATTGCTTGCCTTTGAAAGCAAGACACCAACTAAGTACCATCGCCTTCCTTACATTTTTTGTTTTTAATTTAAAAACAGCGTAATGGTTTTTTTACTTTCAGAAGGTCGAAAATCGAAATTAATGTTATTTGTTTTTGTAAAATTTTTTACTATCAGGAAAATAACATCTTGAGAACACTAATGGGAGACAGTTTTTGGTAACTTTATATTTATCCAAAAACTAAATTTTAAGTGACTTTTTCGACATTTTAGTTAGTAAGAAATGTAAAATAAGTAGATCAAAAATCGAAATTAATGTTATTTGTTTTTGTAAAATTGTTTACTAACAGTAAAATAACAACTTGAGAATACTAGAAAGAGTCATTTTTCTGATAGTGGATATAACTATCACCTAATTGCTGGCAGGGTACTGCAATATAGGTATTATGTAAACATAGAGAATATACATAACAAAGCTCCAGCATAGTTATCATTCCATTTTGTTTATGACTTTTATATTAGAGATGCCAAATGGGGTATAATTTGACATAATAAAGTTGCCATATAATTTTTTTTAAATTTGTAATGAAGATAAGCGTCAAATATTTTCTGCATCTTTATCTTTATCAATTATAGGGGAAAACGTATGCCATATTAAACCATGTAAAAAGTACCAAGTAACCAAGTACCAATGGCGTCCTTTAGCAAGCAATATCAAGACAAAGTTATCAGTACTTAAACTTTGTCCGGGAGATGCAATAGTACAGACAAATTCAATTTACAATGGGCCAATTTTTCTCCTGATAAAATTTTGACATTTAATTAATAAAAATTTTATTACTTTATTGAAGCTTGATAAAAGACGCTATTTTTGATTTCCCCTATAATTGATAATGATAAAAAATTTTAATTCTGACCAAAAGTTGTCTTTTATCTTGATGAAAAAAATTGTTAGTCAAGACGGTCAACTATGCGATTGGTTTTTTATAACGTGGTGTCTATACTAGGCAAATTTTTATCAAAACAAACGTCAAAATCAGTGCGAATCTATACAAGGCAACCTCAGTTAAACAGATGATTACTTATTTTGGTTGTTACAGCTGTCAAATATAAAAAACATTAAATAATTCGCCTTATTGTTGTTTTTGTGCTTCTAACGATGACTCAGAAATTAATTTCATTGGCCAAAAGTCCAATTTTTTTGTTAACACTGATTTCCAAAATTTTAATGCCATTAATAGTAAACATATTGAACTAAGGTAGCCAAAAAATTAGATCAAAATATTGGTAATTGTAAGTGTGGCAAGTTGTTAAAGACAAATATTTATGTATATTTAAAAAAAAAAAAAAAAAATGGTGATTTTTGTAAATTTGATCAGAAGTAAATTATTACTAGCAAACTATTATAGATAATTGCATTTTTTATGTTGAATGGAAAATAGTCTTTAAGAACCTTTGAGGGTCAAAAGGGGTTAAACAAATTTTACTACCAGAAGAAAGGCGAAAGCGTTCTCTTTAACCTTATATATATTTTTGTATGGACCCATCTAGAACACTTTTTTTATTTATATGAAATTACTCCCAAAATTTTTTCATGTAACTTATACTAAAAATCAATTATGATCTACAGGATCAATAAGAAACAACGACACCAATAAGAAATTAGGAAGTTTAAAAAAGAAAGAATTTCTCAAATGTGAGTTAATTATAGATCAACCAAAACAAGGATCTGGCAATACGAATGATGGGAATACATCAAGAAAGTTCTTTTCAGATCCCGAAAGAGTATCTGAAATAGCAGATGTTGATATAAATCTTATTTCAAGATTTAACAAAATTATCGATGTACTTGTGCAATGAATAAATTTAAGCTAGAAAATTTGGTGGTTATGCGAAGGAACTGCACGAATATATACAACCAAATATCCATGGAGAAATATGTCTGCAACAGTTCACAAAATCCTTTATCTTTGAGAAGATGTCATTAAGCATCATTTAGCACCATTTGGAGATCTATCAGAAGAAGCCCGGAAAAAAGCATTCGAAATCAATGGAAAGAAGAACATCGGGACTTAGACGTAGAAGAAGAAGTGCTACTAGAGCACAGAAATAATATAGAACTAAATATGGAATATTTGCAGGCTATTTTCCAACCGAATGAATAATAATTATAATTTTCTTTTATTGCTATTTAAGTAAAAAATAAAATAAACATTAGAAAACAAAGAATAAAAATATTTATCCTTAATATTATTTAAATAAAAAGAAAACAAAATAAATATTAAAAAATCGTAATTTTTTTGTCCAAAAACAATATATTCTATTTGAACCGGTTCTTTAAGAACCGGTACTAGTGGAACCTGTTCTAGAATTGATAAACTGGGAACCTGTTCACAAAATTATCCTGAGTATTATTAAAATGTTTTTTTTATCAGCTTATAACTTTTTTTTATAAGTAAAACTGATTCAAAAAAAAAAACAAAAAATCCTCATTTTCATACTAAATGCTATAAAAAAATTCAAACTTCAACTTTATCCTTAAATTTCTCAGCAACTGCTGAACCAATTTTAATGAAATTAAAACTGGAGAAAAATTCAAGAAAATATCTCTCATCAAAAAAAATTAAAATATCTCTATCGGTTCAAAAGTTACAGAGTTTTGACTGATAAAAAAACTATTATGAGCCACTGTGTGACTGTTTACATGGATGTTGACATGGGTCTTAATAAAAAAAAAATTGTCTAATATAGACACGACGCAAGAAACAGTATTAAATGTTCTTTTAAATTCTTTTTAAATAATTGAAATTGAATCTGTTTTATAAAATTAAAAAGTGTACTGTCAAAATTTGTTAATAATAGTTAAAAAATTTAGTTATTAATAATTTTTCCACCACTTACTTTGGATTACATTTAAGTGGCAACTTTGTTTTGTTTATTTTGCCTGTGGCGTAAATTCAGCGGTTAGTTAAACTCAATGTGGTATCCCGTAACCAATAAGCGAGAGAAAGTAAATCATTGAGATTTACATGACAACAAAAGAAAATTTAAATATTTTATTAAATGTTGATGATAGATCTTGAGTCTATAGTAGACAAATTTTTATCAAGACAAACGTCAAAATCAATGCAAATCTATACAAACTGAATTCAGTTCAAACTGCATGTTTAAAAAATACTAATGAATTCGCCTCATTGTTGTTTTTGTACAACTGTTGCCACCTTCCGTAAATTCGTGTTGATCTTGCAGTTTTTTGCAGTGTAGTACAGACACTATGTTACATGTTACAATCAATAGCTAATAAAGGGTGAAAAAACATTTAAGATTTTTTTAATAAAAAAAAATATGTGACCAATTTTAGCTAAAATTTTGTTCTATTTAAAAAAATTGGTTAAAAATATAACAATTAAGTCTAAATTTGCATATTGTTGCAAAAGTTATTAAACAGCTAAAGGCAAAGGAAAACAAAAACAAAAGCTACAAAGTATAAAAAAAAAATTTATATATATGTGATACATGTTGTTAGGTCATCATATTTTTATTTTAAAAAGTTTTTATATTAATTAAATAACATGAATGTCTATTTAAAAAATCCAGTATATTAAAAAATATTATTTAAATTTTACCATGTATCATTATTTTATTAATACTACAAGAAAATACTCATATGACACATTTTTAATGTTATTTTTTAATATAAAAAGTTTTTTCCTCAAATCATAATATATATTTTACCATATAAAGTAGGTCGCTGTGGTTTTTTACACACCATTTTATTATTTTCTTATTTCAACAGATGAATGCATTTTTTTTTTTCTTTTATTAAAAATATTTCAAATGTTTTATGTTGGTTTTTGCAAATGTTTTGATTATTTCTTTTTTGTTGGTTAAATGTAACGAGTCACATAAGTAACAAAAATATTGTTTTAAATAATAATAATAATAATAATAATAATAATAATAATAATAGTAATAATAATAATAATAATAATAATACGTCATGTAGACCAAGTACACACGACACTAATTACATTTATTAATATTAATCATACGTTACAGTTGACAAAAAGAATATTTGTTTTAGGTGGTTATTTTTAAAAACTATTATCTTTCAATGTTTTGGTAACATTTATTTAAGTTTAATAAATGAATAGCTAATAAATAATTAAATACGTTTAATAAATGAATAGATAATAAGAAATCATACTATTTAAAATTTTTTTGTTAGTTATTATTTTTTTCAAAATATGTAAATTCATATTCAGGAAAATTTTGAGTTATTATTGATTTATTATATTTGAGCTGCTATATACATACAATTTTTATATAACAGAATTTCGAAACGTGAAAAATTAATAAACAAAGTAAAATCTTTAAAATTTAAACATATTTAGTTAAAATAATTTAAATTATAATTACTAAAAAGTTTATGTAAAATTACAATTCTAATTAACATTTTTTTATTTAGTATAGTAAGTATACTATTTTCTTCGTCATAATTTTTGTTTTTACAATACAGGTCAGTGTTCCAAATTTTTTTCGCCTTCTCAAAATACCACTATTAATTCCCTAAAGCTGTTTTTTATATTTAACACCCTTTTAAATTAAAGATAATATTTTTCTATACATAAATTACAAACATCAAAAGGTTTACTTTCCCGCTCCCGTATATCTTAGGTCTTCTTTAAAAAGGGGATTGAAACTGAAAAAATAGCCTCAAAATAATATGGCTTGTTGGCATGCAAATAAAATATTAAGAAAAATATTTTGTATATTTATATTTTATATTTTTTATTACTATTTAATAAATAAAACGGAAATTCCTATAAGAAAAAATGTTACAATTGACTGCTCTTAAAAATTCTTTTGAAATTAAAATATAATATGGCCTCAGGGGAAAATGAATGTTAATCAATTGAAAAGGATTTTTATAAATTAAGAAATATGTAAAAAAAGTCTATTGTAAGGATTTATTTGTAAGAAAAAACAACACTAATCAGCCAAATTAATCAATGGTGAATAAAAAAAGAAAACGGTAATGGTGAATAAGAGATAATGGTGAACAATGCATTGTAGATACTGTACTAAAATATACAGGGATGTAATAAAAAAGTAGGAGAATACTTAAACACTTTGTTTTTTAAGAAAAATTATAAATTATTAGAAGTTAAAAAAATATTAATGGCAAAAAATATAATTATTTTTTGATAACAAAAGTGTTGTTGCTTTTTAGACTTCATAATTAAGTTATTAAATAATATTTAATGGTATAAATTTTATTAACATAAATTGCCAAGAAATTATTAATACAAATTATTATTATTATTTAATTTTTATTGTGACCATATTAAAAGTATTTATTGCAAAAAATGAAAAAAAACAATCTAATTTATTATTGCAACATTTACACAACTAGTAGTCAGACAGGCTGTCATTTGATTGGGCTGGTTAAATATATCACACAAGAAAATTCGCTTGATTTTTTGCATTTAACAAAGAATATATAATGTAGCAAAAATGTCACAAAGGCAGACAGACATATAGACAAACAATTACAATTGCATGGACACAATAGAAAAAACTACACAAGTAGAACGAGCTCGAACATTCAAAAGTATTTAATTTTTCCCTTAACAGCCTTCTTTATTTATTTATTTTTTTTTTAATCGTTTTTCTTTTGTCTCTTGTTTTTAATTTTTTTTTAATATTATTTAATGCTTTAAAAACCTCTCAGTTAAAGTGATTACGGTCGTAACATTTTGGGTCAATGCGTATTTTAATTGTACACAAATAGCAGCAACAAAAACAATCACTTATAGTGCTAAAAAATTTAGTGGAACCTCGATCACATTCACCCTTATTTTCTTGTTTTGTAATCTCTAGATTTGCTGTTTTTTTTTCTCGTTTATATCAATATGTTTATAGAACACTTGTAACCTAAATTATTTTGTATAAATGATTGAATGTTCTTTACTTGTCATTTAGTTTTTAATTCTAAGAAGAAGAAAAAAGAAATCGTATAACTTTACCATTTCTATGTAATTCTACTTAAATATTCTTTGGTTTTCAAGTGGAATTAATTTCAAAGGTTAGATGTTGTTATTGTTGTTTAAACAGAAATTGTAATTTGAATTGAAAATGAAGGAAACAAAATAGATTTTTAAAGTTAATAATTTGTATAAACAACTGAAAAAAAGAAAAACTTAAAACAAGAATATGTAGTATATTCACTAAAATTAAGGGCCTGATTTTGTAAAACGAAGCGAAAATTCGTTTCGAAATTTTATATTGAAAACAAAAAAAAAAAAAAATAAATAAAATTTATTTGTTTTTTTTACAATACGAATTGTCGAAACCATTTTCGACAATTTTGATCAAGTGTCGATATTTACTTTGCGTTTAACAGCTGTTCAAAACATACAACCTCGTGTATTTTTCTAAAAATGGAAAAAAGTGAATTTCGAGTGCTCATTAAACATTATTTTTTGCGAAAAAGAAAAACCGTCAATCAAACCAAGGAAAAGCTCGATAAATACTATGGTGACTCTGTACTATCGATTTCAATGGTAAAAAAATAGTTTACTGAATTTCGTTGCGGTTGCACAAGTACAAATGGGTGCCGCGTTTGCTCTCAATTGACCATAAACGTAAACGTGTGATAGCTTCAAAGGATTGTTTGGAGTTGTTTAACCACAATCCGAATGAGTTTTTGCAGCGTTTTGTAACTGTGGATGAAACACGGATCCATTACTGTACTCCGGAGACCAAGCTACAGTCTAAACAATGGGTTTCTCCGGGTGAACCCGCTCCGAAGAGGGCCAAGGTAAGTTTGTTGGCCAATAAGGTAATGACAACAGTTTTTTGCAATGCACGCGGCATAATCCACATCGATTACTTTAAAAAGGGAAAAACAATAAACGGCGAATATTATGCCAACTTATTAGACCAATTTAATGAGGATTTAAAAAGAAAACGACCCCATATGGCCAAGAAAAAAGTTCTTTTTCATCAAGATAATGTACGGATGCACACGTGTGCAGTATCAATGGGAAAACTCTATGAATTGGACTACGAATTGGTACCTCATCCGCCATATTCTCCGGATTTAGTCCCTAGTGACTACTTCCTATTTCCAAACCTAAAGAAATGGCTCGGTGGAAAGAGATTTAGCTCCAACGATGAAATTATTGACCAAACAAATGCATATTTTAAGGACCTCGAAAAATCCTAGTTTTTACGCAAAGCTTGTTGCATTTCGGATAACTACGAGGGAAGTTCGAAAAGTCACGGACTTATTGATCCGCCCTCATACTTAAATCTTTGGAATCGGATAAACAGTATAGGAAATATTTACTATTTTAAGTGGGAGCTCAATGGGTTCTTAAATTTTACTAAATTATTTAGTTTATAGTTTTCCTCTAAAATTAAAGAGAAATTTTAATATTTTTTTTTTTTTTTTTTTTTTTTTTTTTTGTTTTTTATATTTGTCACAACCAATTGTACGTGAAACAAGAGAAATTTTGTTGTACAGAAGACAGCAACCTTCCTGTTTTGTTAGCCGTTAGTTCAGAGCTTATATCTATAAATTGGTTTCTGCACAACTCCTGAAATAAGAATACCTAAATTTGTCATAAAAACTAAAGTTCTTTTTTAATTAATAAAAAGTGTGGTTTAATATTTGTAAATATTTATGTTTGGAATATGTTACTAAACAAAGAAATTCACCTCAAAAACTTTTGCTTTTACTATTGGTTTTGAGATGCCATATTTCTATGGTATTGCCATATATAATTAAATACAGTAAATCAATAGTTGAACAATGACGTTATATTTTGTATAGACTCGACGTAATATAAACACTACGTTAAGTTACCATATTAGCTTGCGTTCACAATTTTTCTACCAAAAATTCTGTATTGGTAGAAGAGAAGGGAAAGGGAAATATGTATAAATGGGTTCACACTTAGCAGTACTTTGGAATTCGTTGTTTTTCTGTTTGGTATTTTCTTAAAAACAATTAATCCAACAAAAACAAAAAAGTTTATAAAATCATAAGAATTGCCTGGTCTGAACGCAAACTATTCAAAACTATTTTTATTCAAACAAATTAAAACATTACAATTTAGCTATCTAATAAACTATACATTTAGTTTTTGAATTATGAAATTATTAATAATAAAAAATCACGAGAACATAAAAAATCACTTAAAAAAATTAAAGTGTTACTAGTTATAACAAATCATACAATGACAAATCATTGCATTGAACCACTTAATTCAAATAATTAAAATAAAAATATAAAGCTAAGTAATAATTTATTATAAATAAAATTTTAAAAGAAAATAAACATCAACAATTTTTAACGATGACATGATTGAACAGATTACAACATACAAGATTTCAAAAAAAAAAAAAAAAAATTAATAATACAGGAAATAAATGTAAAATTTCAAAATATATTAAATGCAAATCGTGACAAATTCTTTTTAATAAATATTACACATTTAATTAATGGCGATTAAAAATTATAAGATTATAAAAAGATAAATCTTTTAAAAAAAAAATGCTAGCGTGATATTTTTTATTTATTTTAATTCTGAGAAATGAAAAATCAAAAGACTAATAAAATTTTAATTATAAACATAAGAATACAAATATTAACAATGATTTTATATTGAAAATATTTTCATTTTTAAAATTTTTAATTCTCTATTTTTAGGGTGGCTATCCAGCGCGTTTAAAAAAAGTTCTTATTGTAACGGCGCCATTGTGGTTTAAAGCTCCTTTCAAAATACTGCGTTTATTTGTAAGAGAAAAATTACGCGAACGCGTTTTTACCGTGTCCGTGCCTACACTGAGTTTACACGTGCCTCGCAAAGCATTGCCCATACATCTCGGTGGTACACTGGAAATTGAACACAACACATGGTTGCTGCATTGCCGCAAATCGATGACGAATCGTGAAGACGAATTGCTCGCCAATATTGGTGGTTTGTCAACAACAGCAGCAGCGAATACAAATCAAAATAATTTAATTGTCTCGCCAACAGCGAACAATCAACAACAACAGCACATCACATCATCATCCGCCGGAGTAGTGACAAACGGTGATTGTCAACGATTTCTGGCGGAACCAAACGAAAATATACAAACGACATCCACAGTAACAACGCCCCTAACAAACGGTCATCATAATACATTAGTGCCAATTACCAACAACACCATCATCACCCCAATTATTAATAACACATCGCCCATACATAATAATAAATTGCTAAATTTAACAAACGGCGTTACAACGCCAAACGGTGATATAAACAATACAACAACACTGGTGAACGGTGTCGTTACGACGACAGCCACAACAGCAACGTCGTTGGTAGGTAGCGGGGGCGGCAGCGGCGGAGGTGGTGTTTGTCAAACGGGTCTCGGTGATTTTTGGACAGAGAACCCACCAAGTAGTGCCTCGTCTGGGTTTAGTGATGACGACAGTCTGGCTGGCCAAGAGGGTGATCCGAAAACAATTGAACAAATTGTTCAAATGGTAAAAACACTGGGACGTCAGGGACTTGTTAAGGAATATGCCGAAATACGTAGTCGAGCTCCCGATGGCACATTCTTACATGCCAGGTAAATGTTAATTACTTCTCTTAAGTTTTTTATAATTATTTTTTATCTACATATATATTTTATATATATTTTGTTTACTTTTAATTTAAATCATGCTATAATATTTGGTTTTTTTAATAGAATGCGCAATAATTTGACCAAAAATCGTTATACAGATGTCCTTTGTTATGATCACAGTCGAGTGGTGTTGTCTCGCGTCGATGGTGATGAATTATCCGATTATATAAATGCTAACTTTGTAGATGGTTACAAACAGAAAAATGCATACATTTCAACACAAGGTATGTTGTAATTTTGTTAAATTTTTTGCTTTTAGATGAAATTGTTTTCATTCAAATGATTTAAAATTGAACACATTCAGTCTTGTTATTCGTTATTAAACGTATTCTTAAACCTCGTATGATTTTATTATACATAAATTAATATGGAATTTTTAATCAAAACCTAAATGAAAATTTTGTATTTTTTAATTATCTTAAAACAAGAGCTTTTATACTATACTTTCCCTTCGTATTTCACTTAATATTGTCAGCACCCTAAGAAGATAATTATTTTACAAAAATTTCATATTATGTCGTCTATTAACCAACCCACCCATCAATCTATCTACCGCTGACCCTAATATTTTATTTAAACACAAATAATGACAGCACAAAATCAACATGTATCTAAACACAAGGACGTTTAGTGGCCTTTTTTTACTTCTTTTTACTCCTCTCATTTTTTTTTTTTTTTTCTTTTTATCTTTTATCCACGTTGTCATCATTTGTGTTCAAATACACTTTTCTAACATAAAGTACTCAATATGTTGAAAAAAGAAGATGCATTACAATGGTCAAATGGTCACAGGGAAAAGTAATGGGGTGCTGTGGGACTTTAAAAAGAATGTACAAGGAATAAAAACTACTACATATATTATTTATATTGCCTAGTTATTGAGGGAAAATGTAGTATGTCTTTATTTTTATTATGTGCATTAAAGTTGTTGTTTCTGCAATTTCATATAACAAAAATATTATTATTGACTGCAAAATGAAAAAAAATAAATAATAATTGAAGTAAATACACATGTGTTTTTTGTTGACAAGGATTTAGATATAAAAATGCAGTGTTGGCATATATTTATCTGGCGATTTAAATATGAAAGTCCTTAGCATTTTGTTAGAAAAATCATTGAATATTGTTTAATAAGGGATACACATATGACTCTAATTTAGATATCATGAAATCTATTACCTATTAAATAAATATCTAAATATCTGAAGTTATATATGGTGTTATTTCTTAACAAATTGCTGTAAGAAAGATATCGTATTTTTGTTTATGCAATTTTAAATTTTTTCATTATACATAATTTCCATGGACTATATTATTCAAAACTATTTTTATTCAAAATATAATATTGGAGTCATTAAAACAAACAACACGCTGCTACAGTGAAAAATTTGTCGAGAAATAACATAAAGGACGTTATAGGCCTTCTTTATAACATCACAAAACTATTTTGAAAATTCCCATAACAGCCTCAAAATATTGAGTTATACTCATAAAAAACTATTTTTTGGTGGGTTACTGTATAAATGTATCCATAATTCCTTTTATCCCTTTGTGGATTTTTTTTTTAACTTCTTTGTAAAGTAGAAGAATAAGGCTTTTCAATCGTATTTATTTCTTTATACTTTGGTTAAATATTAAAAGCAGTTTTAAACAACATTTAATAAATCAAATTTTTCCACAATATTTCAAGTTTAACTTCAAATTGTTATATTTTTTATATAAAAGCCTCTACAACGATGCAATTATTTTTAAAGATATAAGAAGATTTACGGCCTGTCTCACAATGTCGAACGAAAAATTCGTTTCGACAATTTATATGGAAAACTATAAATATATTTAAAATTTTGTTTTTGTTTCCCATATAATTTCTCGAAACGAAATTTTCGTTCGACGTTGTGGGACAGAACGTTAGTTTTTAATAATTAGACATAAACTTTAGAACTAAGTTGATTTTATCTGGAATAGCTTTCTGAAACTTTCCATTTCTCATTTTTGTCAAAAAAGTATGCAGGAAATGAAACATCAAATAAAATACTTAGAGCCAGTACTTTAACGTAGAGATTATCGATTAAATTAAATTTAATCGTTTAATATTAATGCTAGTTTAAGCGGCCAATATTGGAGTTTAATCTTGTGATAAAATATTTATATAAACACATACAAACAGATGGTGACGCCAAGGTATACTTATATAAATTTGAAAAAACTTAAAAAACTATAATAATTTGAAAAATTAATATATTTAATTTAAATATTATGTTTATAAAAATACTCTAATTTGTGAGATCTAAGTATTCCCGATATAATAAATCTTCCGGACGTCGTGCGAGTGGTTGCATTTTTGAACTTTGGAAATTTCTTTTGTAAAGGTGACCAAACACCGACTTTAAAAAATGTATTTCTTTTTTTAGCAACAACAAAATGTATTTGATTTACATGTATTTTGTTGTTGCATGAGTTTGGTTTTTGGCAACTGACTTAGATTTTTGACAATTAGTTTCGTCTCTTATTACTCTTTGCTTAAAATATTTATATGAAAAATTGTTTGATAAAGTCTGAAAAATGTTTAACAACTTTTGGAGTTTTTAAGCAATTTTAAAGATTGATATCTTGTTTTATTCTAAACAGAATGGATTTTAAAATTTTGTACACAAATATGTTAAATCCCAAAAATTTACACCCAAATCGACATTTTGTAAAACAAAAGTAAATTTGACTTAAAATTGATTTACCACGAGGTTTTTAGTGCTGCAACTACCTTCAAAACGCATTTTTCAAAATATCTCAATACATAGAGGGTGTTTCGAAATTTTTTAAAAATTGGTTTTTGATGTATTCAAGAAGATCTACAGTCAATATTAAGCTATTTTTTAAGTCAAAACAAAAAGTGTCACTTTGTAGCAGCATGTAATTTTATTTTTATTTCCAAATTTTGAACTAAAAAATTGACACGTTTACGGAATTAGAATATATTATATTATGCGCCCTTGTAGGCAGTAGAGACCGAATAACTATGTGGTGGCTTAAAATTTACTGAAGAGAGAATTTTAATACTATTAAAATAAACTTTGTACTTTATTTAGTTGCAATTTTCTGAGCTAAATTTCTGCACACAAAACAATGTTAATTTTTTGAAAATAAAAATTAAAAGTCTAATATAACCTTTTTCCCATTTTAGAGTCAAATTCTTGTCCTAACCTTAAATTTCAAATGCTAATTATTTAATGTAATTTTTGATTAATTAAACATCAAACATTTTAAAGTATTTAATTATATTTAACTTATATATAATAAAACTAAAACAATAACAGCAAACATAATAATAAATATAATGTATATGTATTTTATTTAAGTTAATGAACGTCCTTGTATCTTATTTTTTTATACTACATGTTTGTTTCATTTTGTTTTTATTTTATGCGGTTTTATATTGATTTATTTTATATTGCTCTTTACTATAATTTCTCCAATATATATATATATATATATACCATAAATATAAATGAAGTGCGGTAGTCATGACAAAAGTATGTATGTAAATGATGTTGAATGGTGCCTGTTTGCCTGCCCTTTTTTTAGTACTTGTGTCATTAAATGAAGTCTTATAAATGATTTGAAAGTAGCAGCTGTTATTTTTTTAATACAAACAGTTTTATTTATAAGCACGCAATATTATTTTATATTTATACTTTTTAAAATAAATATATTTTAAGGCTTAAGAATTTTAGTTTTTTTTTTTTTTTTTTTTTTTTTGAGAATTTCAAATTTTTGGTTACCTATCACACCTCTTCTAAGAGGAATCATGTGTGTGTGTAAAATCCTTAGTATATTTTCCATATAAACTGTGCGCTCGAATAAAACGTAACATAAATTTTTCGTAATAATTCTTACTGCCGTTAATTTTAAATATTTTTCTTGATTACAATATCTTCCAGAGACATGTCAGATTTGACAGCAGATCGAATTCTCGAAATCCGGTTGTTTGTCAAAGAAAAATGTATAAAATAAAATTTATTTTTTTTTTACTTGAAATTGTTGATTGAGTAAATTTTAACAAAAATATTACATTTCAGGGTAATAAAAAAGTTTAACAAGGCCCTAAAGAATAAGATGAAACTTGGTTCAGAAAAAGTCACAAGAATGAATTCCAAGCCCAAAAAGTAGAAAAGCTCCTAAGAACTATGACAAAAACATGTTCGGCCGCGTAATGGCACGTTGTGTACATTTCTTCAAAACCAAATATGGACCATGTTAAAGCTATACCTAATGGTGGAAGGCCAATGAACGCGGTGAAGAGCGGCAATCAGTTGATCTTGTTCAAATCCGTTTCTTTGCACGCATCCAGATAGCAGTGAAAGAAAATGTATAAAATAAAATGTATTTTTTTCTTTTTTTTTTAATTTTTTTACTAACTAAAAATTGAATAAATTTCGACAAAAGTATTACATTTCATGGTAATAAAAAATTTAACAAGGACCTAAAGAATGAGATGGAATTTGATTCAGAAAATGATAGTCATAAGAATGAATTCCAAGCCCAAAAAGTAAAAAAGCTCCTAAGAACTATGCCAAACATGTTCGGCTGCGTAATGAGGCACGGCTGAAGAAAAGAATGATTAAATCTCCTCAATAATAAAAAAAATAAAAATATTTTCATTACTTTGTATTAGCCTGGAAAACATACGCTATTGCTGAATTTTCTCATGTTCCAAGTTACAAATTTTATATGCCGAATAATCGGGAAAATGGTTCTAAATAGTATGGATTTAAAAACATTAAAAGGGTACAAAACAATTTGTCGTATGAAAAGTTTACTCAAAATGCGACAAGATAAGTGATTGTTTTGCTTCTTATTCTAAACAAACCAAAATAATCATAACGAAGAGTTTCTAATAGTGTTTTTAACATTTCCTGGCCAGATTTAGAATTTTGTGGTTAGAAGCACCCAGAATTAGGAATGATATTTTAGTTCCACAGAGTATTAGTTATTTAAATTACCCAAAATTTTGGCAATTGTACAGGAATTGGATCAAAGTTAAAAGCGAATTTAAGAAGACCCCCGCAGCGCTCAATTATGATTATTAACTTTAAATTCTTGTAGAGAGATACCGCGAAATATTTTTTAAAAGTACTTTAAAAAATTTTTTTTTCTCAGAAGTCATACAAAAAAAAAAAAAAATAATAACAATAATAAAATAAATTAAAAATAATTTAGTTAGCAATTCATTTAAAATTTTCCGTTCATTATTATTATGTTATGTTTTATTTGAATGCACACCTTATTTCTTATTTGAGTAAGTATGTCTATTCTGTTGAATGTATGTATTTATATATTAGGTGTTTTTTTAACCTTGACCTGTGTTGTAATTTATTTAATAAATGGATTTGTTCTTATAGAGTGTTATATGTACATATATTTGTTATTCATATTTGTTTTTATATTAGAATTGTTAAGTCTTGAAAGGAAATTATGGTAGAAAAAAGTTGTTGTCATGTTGTTTAATAATATAGTTTCTTGTGTTATTATAAGAGGGATTTAATTTGGGGTTGGGTATTATTTGAATATTTGTAATAAATAAGAATGAACTAGAATATATTAAATAAAATATTAATAGTATTCAAAAATAGGTATGATAATCCATTTAAAATTTATATTAAACACAATTTTTGAAGTGTAAAGTGATTCCAAAATTATATACAAATAAAACAAGTTGGAAGGTTATGGTGATATTACAAGTTTTTGCTCAATTTACACCACCATAGGTGGTTAGGGTATTATGCTGATGTTTGTGTAACGCACATAAAAAATCATCTAACACCCACCTTAAAGTATACAAATCGATTCGGAATCACGTTTTGAGTTGATCTAACGATGTCCGTCCGTCGGGCTGGCTGGTTTGTCCATATAAATCTTGTGCACAAAGCACAGGTCGCAATTTTGAAGATAACTCAATGTAATTTGGCACGTAGGATTTTCGTGATATAAGGACGAAGTCTATTGAAATTGGTTATGATCGATCCATTATTTCACCTAGCCACCATACAAATGTCCTCCCGGAATAGAGGTTTACCGATCATAAATGCTTTAAATATTGCAATATTTTAAATTCGGTATAAGAAAGTTTTGTATAAGTATCAATCTTTGTGCCAAATTTCATGAAGATCGTTCCATAATTGACCACAGCTCCCATATAAAACCCATAATTTACCATAGTTCCCATATTAGCACACTTTCGGGAATCACCCTGAAGTGCATAAATTCATATAAATGTTAGTATTAACGTAATATTCGTATATTTTACACTTAGTATAAGTCTACAATTGTCCACATGTCTAATATAACACCCCTCCATGAATTTTAATGGACATTCGCAATGCTGTGGGGTATGATATGGTCGGGCTGTATGAGAGAGTTTTTAAATAGTAAAGGAAATATTGCTTTTAGTATTTGCTTTTGTCTTAGCCATTCATCGATGTAAATTCTGATATTATTGAGGTATCGCACAAGCTTCTCAGTTACAGCTCGTTCCAAAATGCATAAGACTAGAATGTTCCCAATGACTTTTAATTCGAAGTGTTACATATCCAGTACCCGTTCTATGGAACGATTCTAGAACTAGTTCTTTAATCAATGATTTTAGTTCGAAATTGTAATATTCAGAACTAGATCTATAGAAGCGTTAGGGAGAGATCCAAGAAACAGTTATTAAATTCAATCATTTTTTTTATTTTATTTTTCATTCTAATGAGCATTTTTCAAAAGGACATTTTTTTAAATTAATTTTTTGAAGCTCTTTTTTATGTTTTTTTAGTTTTTTTTTTAATAATTCAAGGACGTCATTTGGGGACCAATAATTTATTCAGATAAGTAATGTAGAAATTATGTAAAGCTACCGATAAGTATTTTTCCTGGAGTTCAAGTGTAAGTTGAATTCCAGTATTCAGCATAATAAAATTTAAGCTGTAATATTTTGAATTCTTATAAACCCAATATTTTTTATTTCACAAAAATTAACATTTACATGATATATTGTAACAAAATAAAATAAATTTATTAAAACATAAAATTATATACCCTATAAACATTAGGAATATATCTTCCTGGAAGAAATTTATGCAATATCTTCTTTTTATTATTTGGACTAAAATCATCAAAGCAATATTTTTTTAATATTTTATTTTTATTAGTTTAAAAAAGTTAGGAAATAAACAAGAAAAAATATACAAAATTTTATTTTTTAAATATTTTTATCTAAATATCGCCCTTTTCCAATAAACTGATTATCACCTCCGCAATATATTGATGATATCCCATTAAGATCATCTAGAAGAAATTAATGCAATACTTTTATTTTTCAGTCACAATTTTTTCAGTTGTCGAAAAATTATTCAAAAATGAAGAAATTTGTTTGTCATTTAGCAAAAACTGGATATTTTATGTGAGCGTTTCAGTTTTCTTGAATTATAATGTTAAAATTTCTTTATTATTATATTTCAAGATTTATTTAGTGATAATTTTTCCATATATTTATTACATTTTCCAGAAGATTATCTGGCGGTATCTTCTTTTTTTCACCTAGGTGATTATCTAGCAATATTGCCTATTTTTCATCCCGGCGTATTGAAACGAATATGATCATTGTGGAAATAAATTTTTCTTCTAAGCAATACGAATTCGAATCACTTTCGTATTATTTTGATTGTAGGGTATATATTAAATTTAACTCATCAGCTCCACTATATTTATGATTATTTGTAAATTTTGTTTGAAAAGCAAAATTTTGGTTGTCGTCCTCAATTGATTGCTGTTGAATTCACATCTGCGTCTTAATATTTTTTTATTATCTTATTCACTTTTTCAGCTTTACAAAAGGTTTTCCTTTCAGATTGCACAATGAAGATCTTTCAAAAATGTTAAACTGATTAAAAAAAAATAGAAATTTTATTTTCTTCACAAATTTATCTATTTAAATTTTTATTTTTAACTTTATTGACAAAAAACAAAAAGATTGAGCAGAATTAAAAAAGTTCGTGGTTGAAAAATACTTAAAAAAAGGTTGGAATTGAGGTTGAATTTAAATATAATTTCAAGTACTTGAATTTTTATTTTTTAAGTGCTTATTAGGTAAGTACTAGATCTGAAAAACATTCTTTAATTTATTGGAAAACATCCATTAAACTTGAGAAAGAGCTGAAATATACGAATTAAAATAGTTCTTTGTTCGATAGTGGTTAGATAAAATTATAAATTAATATTTAGATTTAAAATTCGAATACTTATTATTAGTTGTTGCACAATTACTGAAGATCCAATAAATGAAATAATAAGAAAAATACAAATTTACAATCACAATATGGCTTATCTCCATGGGTGGCAGAATTAGTTACGATACCAATAGTTATTAAATGATGTTATTAAAGAATCTCAAATGGTTGTAAATACATCAATTCTAGAACTAATGATTTTAGAACAACTTCTGAAAATCTTCCCGGATTATTTTTTATATTGAATTATCCTTTTATATATTTTCTATTCTGTTTCTTTTTAGGCCCATTACCAAAGACATCCCAAGATTTTTGGCGTATGATCTGGGAACAACATTGTTTAGTTATAGTTATGACAACACGCGTTATGGAACGTGGACGCGTTAAATGCGGTCAATATTGGGAACCACAAGAAAATAGTTCCTTAGAATTTGGTAACTTCCATGTCCGAACACTTAGTATAGAAACTAATGAAGATTATACAGTAGCCTCATTAGAATTGAGAAATACAAAGGTGAGACATCCAACCCCAAATCCGTCCATTATTATTTGAACACAATGTAATTTTATTTATTTATTAATTTTTTTTTTTTTTTTTTTTTTTTCTTAATTTACAGACTGATGAAGTAAGAAATGTATCACATTGGCAATTTACCAGTTGGCCAGATTATGGTGTACCCAGTACAGCCATGGCCATGATAACCTTCCTGCAAAAGGTGCGCGAAAAACAAGTACAAATGGTACAAGCATTAGGTGATACATGGGCTGGACATCCAAGAGGACCACCAATTGTGGTACATTGTAGTGCGGGTATAGGAAGAACAGGTAAGAATTTGATGAACTATTAAAATTAATATTGAAATTATATATTTATTTCTATTGTTATTCAAGGTACATTTATTACTTTGGACATTTGCATATCTCGCCTGGAAGATGTTGGTACAGCAGATATACGTGGCACCGTTGAAAGAATACGTTCCCAACGTGCCTACTCAATACAAATGCCTGACCAATATGTTTTCTGTCATTTGGCCTTGATTGAATATGCGATATCTCGGGGTATGTTAAAAGCGGTCGATCTAACGGGTTTCGATGATCGAGAAGATGAATCCGATTAATAAAATACATTAAAGATCAAACAAACCTACATAAACAGTCAAACATATTTCAGTTCTACTAAAAATTTAAATAATAATTTACTAAAAAAGAAAAAACTAAAAAGAAGCCAACACTACCAACACCACCAATTCTTTATATATATTGACAATTTCTTAAAATAATCTAAAAGAAAAAATTTATGATTTTAAATAAGAAATAGCATAACAAAACAAAAAAAAATAAAACAGAATACATACATATATTAATTATTTTTGTTGTTTATTTATAAAATTTTAATTGTAATTCATTACTAAAGTCGTTGGATTTTTCCATAAAGTTTCAATTAAAAAAACCAACCATATTTTATTATTTATTTAACTAAAACAATAGTAGAAAAACACATAATTATCATCCTTTTTATATATTAACAAATTACCCTAAATATAGAGATCAGTTATAAATGTAATTGTAAACTTAATTAAAAATGAAAAAAGTTTAAAACATTTATATAAATTTATATGTAGTATACATTATCTATTTATATATATAGAGAAAATCGTATTAAAAAATCATCGTGTAGTTTTTTTTTTTTATTATTATTAAAAGAAAAATTAAAATTTGTATTCTGAAAAATTTGTAAACAAAATTATGTTTAATATTCTTTGTTTTACAATTTTAATTTAATTTTTAATTAACACAAAAATTATTTTATGTATACAAAGCAAGAATTAAAATATTTTTTAATTAAAGCAAAATTAAAAGTATAAATGTTAATATAATGCTAAATTTAAATAAAAGATAAATTAATAATAATTATAATTATATACATATATAAAAAAAAGAAAAAATAAGAAACTTAAAATTAATATAAATAAAATAAAAATAATATTATACATCAATTTAAAACAATTCATAGTTAAATGAAATAAAAGAAAAATTTTAATTTAATAAAAATAAAATAAACAAAAAATGTAAATCATTACAGAAAAACATAAACAAATACAAAATATTTCTATTTTATTATTTGAACGTTTAAAATTGGCGAAATTTAAGATTTTTAATTTATATTTTAGTTATACAAGTTTGGGGCAATATTAATAACAAAAGAATGAACGATTAAACAAATGTTCTTAGTGAGAATTTATTTAAGCTATGACCACACTTAGAAAATATTTAGTAAAAAATGCGTTACCAATTGTGTTTTTTAAAGAAATAATAAAAAGTATCAAATAAAATAGAACTAAATATCTGATATGTACTAAGTAGATGCTTAAGATATGTATTATTTAGTGGTCAATTATTCCGGCTGTTTGACAATTTCTAAATATATTAATGTGTTAAACCTTTTCTTTTATAAAATTTAGATAAAAGAAGAGAACTTTATATTTATCAGCCGTGTCACAGGTTTGACAGCAAAGTTCTAGATGAATCTTAGGGATAATAATTCCAACTATTGTATGATATTAAAAAGTGTATTTTTTAATAAAAATTAAATAATATTTTGAATTATTAAAAAATTCTTATTCTAAAAGTAAATTGTGTAATATTTTTAAACAATTTTAATATTGTTTTCAATATTCCTTTTGTATTATATTTAATGCACCACTAATGTCGTAGTGGTAAAGTGGCATCACCACTTTAAAAGTTAACAAAGGTTTTAGAGATGAAGTTTTAGTTTAGAATACATATATATATCGGCAATTCCATAAAGGAATGCATAAAATCCATTAAAACATATATCGATTTCACTTTTCAGTTTTGCGAAAACTTACGATTTTATTTCACTTTCTCAAAATCTAAAAAAAATTTCAAAAATGTGTAACTTTAAATAGCAATATATCTGGAAAGGATTTCAGAATTTAAATGATTTAAACGGCGTTTGAATTTTTTTATGTCGGTTTTAATATGAACATTTCAAAAATAAGAACGATTTTTAAAAAATGCATTTTATTGCAATTGCATTTTTTAAATGGATTTTTCTCAAAATAAGCTATTATTTTTTTATATATTTTGAAAGCATAGAAACTATATCAAATTTTTAGGACGCACACATCTACTATACATAATAAAATTTTTTTAAGACATGTTTCTAATGGTTCGTATAAAATTTTTTTTTATTACTTTTTGATAAAATGGTTTTAATTTGTATAAAAGTTAACAAAATACAGAAAGAATGCAAATTTAAAAGGTATATAAAAGGTTATTTTAAAAATGCAAGTGTATATATATATATATATATATATATATATATATATATATAAATGTGCGTGTGTGTGTGTATGCATTTTTAACAGTTGTGACTTCATTAAATTTAACATTTTTGTATTTTTAATTGTTTTCCTTACTTATTAATATTAATTAGTCTATTACATAAAGTACATAAAGGTTAGCTATATAAGTTTTTCAAACGTAACCGAATACATTTTTATATAAAATATGTATGTAAATCTACTCGCATTTTATAAATAATATCCGAAAAATTAAATTTTTAAATGCAAAAATGTGAATTTAGAAAAAGTGAAATTGTGCATAGTAGATGTGTACGTTCCAAAAATTTTAGATTTTTATTTTAATGTAAAGATTCCATACTTTTCAAATATGATAAAAAAATCTAAACTTGTAAATAGTATATTTAACGAAAAATGCATTTAAAAATGCAATTTCATAAAAACCTTTTTTATTTGTGAAATCTTCGTATTGAAGCTGATATGATCATAATTCAAATGACGTTTAAATTATTGAATTCCGCAAAGCGTTCCCAGAAATATTGTTATTTAAAGTTATATATTTTTGAGATTTCTAAGGTTTTTCAGAAAGAGTTTTCGGAATTTCGCGAATCTGAGAACTGAAGTCGATATAGATATTCGTAGGCTATTTGCGTGCAAAATTTTATGAAAATCGAACGACACTAGTGATATATATTTACACTTTATTTATTTATTTTTATTTATTTATTTTTTTTTTTTTTTTTAATTTTAAAAAGAATTCAAATATTGTTGTAATGCCTGAAATGTGTAGAGTATACTGTGGTAATTTCTGAAAAGGTATCGGTACTTATTTCTGATATTAAAGAAAAGTTATTAAGCATTTTTTTATTTCAAAAGTATTTACACACATTTTTTATATTTCAAAATTATTTACACAGTTTCAAAAATCAATTATCTAAACTTAATAAATGCCAATATTTTTAGATTTTTGCGAAAGTTGAGTTTGTATCAAAGGATTTAATATTATCTTAAAGACAAGATTTTGGACCATCGTAGGTAATTATTAAGCGTAAATATTTGAGTTTTGAAGCTGTGTAAATAATTTTAAAACATAAAAAATGTGTGTAAATGTGTGAAGTAAAAAATGCTTAGTAACTTTTCCTTTAATATCAAAAATAAATACCGTTACTTTTTCAGAAATTACCATAATGTACTCTACACATTCTAGACATTAATAAAACAATAAAACAATTTTTTTTAAATATTTTATAACAACAACAATATTTTAATTCTTTTTCAAATTAAAAAAAAGAAATAGATAAAATAAAAAAAGTGTAAATATATATGACTATGGCTGGCTGTATTTGATTTTTAAAAGTTGCTTTCCATTAAAGATACTTCCCAATAAACCAAACGATATCACGATAGTGATAAAAATTATCACTAGTGATAATCGTTTTCGAATATAAAACGATAGTTTTTACGGACTTAAGTGTACCTTTCTATATGATATGGTTTTTCCATAAAATTATGATATCGTTTTCGGTATCTTAATTTCCAAAAATCGCCGTGGTCCACATTTTGTTCTGAATACTATTTAATACCAAAAATTATGTTTTTGCATTTAAATATACTAAATATAATAATACAGAACCGTAATCAGCAAAAATAAAAAAAAAGTCCTAAATAAATGTAAAATATGTATGTAAAAATCATCATACATGACATATTTTTATGCCAATATTATCAATAATAATATTTGCAATCATATATATTCCATACGGATATTGATTTTAGTATTTAAAAGCTAACAAATATTTTTTTTTTTATGTGATTCTCAGATTGTTTTTGTTGAAAATTTTTTAATTTTTATTTTGAAGTTTTTCCAAATGTTTATGTTTTTATTTCGAAATTTCGGTGTAATAATTATCGTTTTCTGCAATACAATATAATATTATAATCGGCACCTAATATGATATCGTTTTCGCTATCGTACCGTTCTATTGTTTAGTGGATTTATATTTTCATTTTAAAGTTTTATCTAAATTTTTATGTTTTTTATTTTATTGGAAAAATGTATTTCAAAATTTTGATATAATAATATTGTTTTCTGCAATACTACAGTATGATATTATAATCGGCAACTTATGTGATATCGTTTTCGTTATTATATCGTTCTATGGTTTATTGGGTTAATTTAAAAAATTTAATTTATTTGTTAAAAATGGATTAAAAAAGAAAAAATTAAGTTTTGTTGGAAACCCCAATTTTTACTTTCTTTGGAAATAAAGTGTCATGGCGCATAATACAAATCTAGACGCTTGAAGCATTTACAAAAGTTTATTTCGAGAAAAAGTTTATTGTCCTATTGATCAATATTATTAAGGCATAAGCTTTTAAGAGCTTCTCGGAAGAGGTTAGAGTCAATTGTGATCCTCACACCCTTAGTTTATTTTCAATAGTGTTTACTTATTGGCCATGAGACAAAACGCACATGTGCCACATATACAAAGTTGCAATTCACATTTGAAATACATTGGAGAAATATATTAAGGCATGATTTAATTATAAAAAAAAACTATTATTCTCAAATTATTTTCAAATTACTCTTAAACTATAACCATCTAGAAGAAGCTGGATTTCAAATAATTCTCAATTTGAAATCAAACTTTCGTGTTTACTGGTTAGTAAATACGCTTTGCTAGCCGGGCATTTGGAGAGAACCTACTGACTTCAATGCGGAGTTGCAAATGAAGTTACCGCGTCATCAACTGATATCCAGTGCGAAGGATCATAAACAAGTTCCAAACGGTAATCGCACCTGCTTGGCAATACCAAAGCAAAGTTTATGGATTATAATTAGTCACAAACAGAATAGAATATGTACGAGTATTTTCTGTGCCACAACACAACACTCGATCCTTAAATCATACAAAAAAAAATAAAATATAAAGTATTTTTAAGAACTTCTTAAATGACACCAGCATTTTAGAAAAAAAATAATCTAAAAAATATGTCACTTTAAGAGCATAAAAGACATGAAAAATAAAATTCGTTTCTATGATAATATATTGTTTTGAAAGCTCCTTCAACAGTTTTATAAATCTGGGAACATAGAATACAACTAGAAATTTATGTGAGAGGCACTTCGAACCAAATTTTGAAAAAATTGCTCATTTTTTTCACAACACAAAAACAAAATATACGTGACTATATGTATTTTGTTGCATGAATTAGTTTTTTGACAATTGAAGCAGGTTTTTTTCTCTCACATAAGTATCTACTTATTAATCTATGACTGGAATCTTTATAAATCTTTGCTGGGATTAAATAAATGATTATTAAGTCCTAAAAAATAAAATTTTCAATGACAGTACAGCGATAATTCCATTGCTTTTAAAACTCTTTTTGAAAAATTCCTAAAAGTAGATGTTTGAAAGTTTTTATTAATAATACAAACTACATACATAAATATCTTTAAAGTCAATAAAAATATTCAATTCAAACAAAAATTGAGTTCGGAGCAAAAATTTGATAACACTTTAAAAAGCTTTTGTTAAACTTTTTCATTGATTTCCTTTTTGAATTTCTCACAACTCCTTGGAACTTCTAAAAAATATATTTTAATTTTATTTAGATTCGAGTTTAAATACCTAATTTTATAAAAGACTTCAACACACTTTGAAAATTTTTTCATATAAATTTTCATATAAAATTGTCAAAAATTTGTATGGAAAAATTTTTAAAGTGTGGTGAAGCGATTTACGAAATAAGGGGGTAAGAATTAAGAATATTGTAATTATAATAAAAATTTAAGTTTGGCATTCTAATTCTGAAAACTTAGGTTAAAAGGATTATATCTAAAGTTGAAAATACATACCATTCTGTCTAATAAATCTTTTTCATTATATTTTCCAATAGTTATTACATTAATTAATAAACTCGAGTCTACATAAAATTTAAATATAATTTATCATTTCGAAAATTCGAACAAAATTAAAGTTTACTTAATATAAAACTAACTTTAGTAGAAAATTTCATTTTTTAAAAACATTTCGATTAATTAGTTATTATATAATTAAAATAAAAGAATCCTGTATAAAACAAACATACAACAATGCGTATATATAAATACATTTGCGTCCTTTTATTGGTGATGTAAAAATAAATTTCTAAAATTTAAAGAACAAAATAATTGCTTTTAAAATCTCTTTAATTACCTCAAACTTAACTTAAACTTTATCATCGAAATTAAATATAAAAAGTTAAATTTCAATGCCACAAAAGGTGTGATTTTTAATATATTATTTTCTCTTTAAAATTGTTGAATTCCTTTCTCTTAAACCTTTTCCAAATTTCTTTTAAATCTATATATTATTTAGGCTGTATTTAAAGATAGATATGTGACCTGAAATAAAGAAAAGGACCTAGTATAAAACTAGCTCCCGAATTAATAACAAATTCTCAGGTAAAAACAAGCCCTTCTTCGCCAATATCTACCATAAAATGAAACTCTGTCTCTGTCTTCATTTCAGTGGGATTTTATAATTGGAACAAAAAGTCGACTTTTCGTTTTTTTTTAGATTTTTAAATAATAAATTTTTTGACTTTTTTTTAATTTTTAAGTACTCGATTTTTCGACTTTTTTCAATTTTGGATAGTCAACTTTTAAGCATTTTTCAACTTTTTTCGATTTTGTACGATATTTTCGCCTCTTTTGACTACTTTTTGTTATTTGTTTTAAAAATCATAAAAGATATACAACACAAGCGTATATATATTGACAAATTAACAATCTATGCAATGAAAGTGCTGGTTACACACAGAATTACATATGTTTTTGCGATACTAGTTCCAACATTTAGATGATGAAATTCAAATAAAACTGCTAAGAAACTATTCTTTTTATATAAAGTATTTTTTCGACTTTTTCCGACTATTTTCGGCTTTTTCCCACTTTTTGACTTTTTCCAATTATTTTCGACTTTGCGACTATCTGGCAACAAAAAGACGATTCTCGACAATTTTCAAACCAAAAAGTCGATTTTGACTTTTCGCAAGTATATATTAGGGGGGTCAATATAGTTGTGTTATATACCGTCTACATTAGACATGAATTGGTGTTAAAGCATAGTTTTTGAAACATTTGTATGGACAACCATGTTTACACATTAAACATAAGCCGTCTACATTTACTATTATGATGATGTTAATTAATGTTAGGTGTAGACGAGTAGAAAAGAAAAGTTGGGTTTAGTAAATGAAAACGTCAGTTATACATGGCGCTTTATTATATAAAACATATTTTTTAATGTATTTTTGCTTTATTTGCACTTAAATTTATTAATACTGCCGTAAAAAAATATAATTAAAATTCCTCCAACTTTATGTTAGAACATTAATATTAAAGAAATTGATGGTTATTAATTATAAAACAATTTATTTATTTCCACATTTTTTTCCAGTGCATTTTGTACTCTTTCACCCTCAGCAACGACTAAATGAACGAGCGTAAGAATACTCGGCCAACAGAATTGTGCTTATGAAATTGACTCCCTAATATATATCTTTATCAAATGGCATTAACATTAGACTTTCAAACAACTTTAGACTTTCAAATTTGCTATAATAGAATTATTTGATTCGAAAGAAATCTAATTTGAATTATTACTTTTTTTCAAAACGAAATACATACGTATATTTATACTTAACAGCTCCCATGTTGTATTCGAATAACCTTTTTTATTGTTGTCTAAAACACTTCTCTTTTATGTATCTATTTCTGAACTGCTAAGGAATTTGTTATCTTTAACTTTATAATAAATAATTTAAAATTTACTTGAAAATTTATTTAATTCTTCTAAAAATAGTTGTTTTAATAATTTAAACATTTTAATAAAAAATATATTTAACAAAAATTTAAATCAATTGGAATTTATAATTTCAAAACCTTGGAGAATTTATTTATATTTTAATTAAATCCTAGGTATTTTTACTATTAAACAGTGATCAAATTACAGCATTCTAAATCGTTCGAATTTCTTATAAAATACTATTTGAAATATCGATCGATATCGTATGCCATAATTTGCTCCAAAAAAAAAAAAAAAAATGACTTGTCAGGATGAAAAAAAAAATATATATATATTATTATTATAATGGAGTTAAATTCAACTCTTAAAATATTATGGGTATTATTAGAAATTTTTAGTGAAACTTAAAAAGTATTAAAAATAAAACCTGCATTGTAATAAACGAGAAAACATTAAATTTACAGATTTGGACAAATAAAAAAAAACACAATTTGAAAAAGTACTATTTTTGTAACGCTTGAACTTAACAAAAAATAAATAAAAACTAGTGAAAACGTAAATAGAAGAATGCATTTAAAAAAACTCAATAAACATTAAAAACAATTGAAAAATATATTCAAAGCTAAAATATAGTATATAGAAATTTAAAATAATTGTAAAAAATATGAAAGCTAATAAAAAAATCTTATAACAAAATGCTGGAATTTCTTAGTTACTTTTAATTACCAGTTAAATATAAAATCTTCAAAATCCAAAAAAAGAAAAAAAATGAAAAAGAATTAAGAAATTAAACTTCCAGCATGGTTTAGAATTTTTTAGCTTTTATTAAAACGTTTTTATATATTATGTAAAAATTGTTATTGACAACAAATCCCTTTCCATTTAAAAACAAAAGAAACTTAAAAAATAATAATTCTTAAAATTTTTTATCAACCTGTCCATTTAATCCAGCCCAACGTTAAACAATTTTTTAAAATAGTAAACAATGTTTATAAAAAAAATATATATAAATGAAATGAAATTTGAACAAGATTTAATAATTGTAAATTTAAACAAATGCTATAATCATTTCTTTTCCTATATAAAAAAACATCAGCATTATTCCAAAGAAAAACCAAAAAAAGTAATTATCAAGAAAAAAAAAAAAAAAGAAAATAAAAAATAATATGCGAAACAATAAAAATGTGTTTTAATTATTTTGTATTAAAAAATAAGTATGAAATTCCTGCAGATAACTAAAACAATTACATACATTTAAATTTAACGACAAATTTAAAATCTTTTATAAAAATTAATTATTTACTCAAGTAAATTTTGGATATTAAAACAGGTTTAGCTGGGGGGGATTTGTTTTACAAATCACTATTAACCCTTTTGTTTTGTTGTGAGTGCCGCCATTTTGTATGGTGAAAGTTTAGAACAACATGTCAAAACAAGTAGCAAACAAAAGACGCAAAGCTTGGTGGGCATTCGCAAAGTAGCTGTGGGTTGGAGAATAACACTCGCGTCATCGTAATTATTTCTTAAGTACAGCCTGGCGGGTTTTTGTTGTTTGGCCTTCGAGAATTTTTCGTCTCACCCCGCATTAACTAAGTGTTTGTTTTCGTCTATCTGTATCGTGTTACGGATTTCCGTAGCTTACATTTGTCACATGTAATAAATTTTGTTAACCTAACTTTTATAAGATTGGATTTGGTGCAGTACCATAGAAAACTGAGATTGATATTGGTGCAGACCATTAAACTCAGAGAGCTGAATTCGGGAATTCTAGCTTTCTACATGAAGGTGTAGATCGAGTGGATGATTTGCGAATTAGGCTTCATTTGGATGTACACCCTGGCAAAATGTTTAGCAGAAAGCTACGCCTTTTTAAATCGAAAAAAAAGCTTGATGGAAAAAAATATTGTAATAAAATTTAATATTGTGCAGTTCAGTGTTTAATTTATAACAATAATTATTAAACAAAATTTGTGTTGAAAGCGTTTAAGTAATTGTGCTAGTATTATTAATTATAAACTTGTCGATTATTTGTTGAAAACTATTCTAAATTAACAAAATGTAAGTGGCTCTAAAATATGCATATGTATGTATGAATGTATGTATGTTACATGGTGTCTACATTAGAAAATTTTTTATCAAGACAAATGTCAAACTTAACGCGAATTTATGGAAGGTGGCAACAGTTGCACAAAAACAACAATATGGCGTATTCCTTGTTTTTTATATATGTAGTAACAACCAAAATATTAATCTGCTGTGTAACTAAGGTTACCTTGTATATATTCGCACTGATTTTGATGTTTGTTTTGATAAAAATTTGTCTAATGTAGACACTAGGTTATATACATATTTCGCTCATTTGCTGCAACAAGGTCATAACTCAAAAAAACGCAAATTTCTAGTTAAATAATGTTTTTTATTAACTGACGTGGTCCTATGTACGAATTTTTTATATTTCACGCAGGATTGCGATAAAAGCATTTTGTC
Organism: Protocalliphora azurea; assembly: GCA_932274085.1. Lineage (NCBI taxonomy): Eukaryota > Metazoa > Arthropoda > Insecta > Diptera > Calliphoridae > Protocalliphora > Protocalliphora azurea. The sequence goes on along the minus strand of OW026523.1, from coordinate 76,194,117 downwards.
CAAATTTCATATTATATTGTGTATCCTTGCAACAACGATTTTTTTATTTGTGCCTCGACTATTGTGTAGTCAACATCGTAAAGTTTCCTAGAAAAGTGATTAAATTTCACCATAATTTTATTTTCATTCTAAATTTTTCAAAAATATACATATATCAACTAAAAAATAAAAATGCGTCTTCTGAAAAAATAAATTTTTTAAGTTATGACTTTATTGCAGCAAAACAAATCGCTTAGTTCTTTAATGATCAGTGGGGAAATCTGACCAACACTGCTGAGGCCTTTGCAAATGCATCAACACTCGTTTCCAAGAAATTCGAAATACATTCCACATTGTCTTTTATAAAAATTCCACAAAAATCCTCGTCTTCCTTTCCCAAAAATCCATTACAAATTCTTGTTTCCTTTTTATTAGATACTAAGTTAAAAATGTCTAATAAACAGTGTTTCCAGAAGTTGTAATTACAAAAATGTTAAATCGTCCAGAAAATTATGTTAAATTGTTCTACAGCATCAAACAACGATGCTAAAATGTTTTGTAAAGAAAAATTATATTTTCATAAATATATATGTACCCACCTCATCTGAATTTTGATATTAGCGATGTTCGCTAAAAACGAAGAATTTTCGAAACATATATCCCAGAAAATATCGAGAATTATATTATTTATGAATGTTCGTAGCATCGAACTTTTCTCGATATTAAAAATTCGTGTAATTTTCGAGAATTTTAAAAATATCGAAATCGCAATATTTAATTAACCTTTCTAAATAAAATATCGAAACTAAATGTTTCGAGAAATTGTCTAATCTTTTTAATTTTTCGATAAATTCTTATGTATTCTTATGTATTTTCTTGTTTTGTGTATGTAAAAGACTAAAAGAGAATGTAGTGTAATTTTTACGTCATAATTAGTGTTTGGGGTCTGGGAATTACCGGGCGGAAAATCCTGGGATTTCCTGGCAAAATGTCGTAGAGAATTCCCGGGAATTTTTAAAATTTACCCGGGAAAACGGGAAATTTAATATTAATTTGATATTTAGTTTTAAAATTCTATAGCAAAAATATCACTGTTTTTAACGTCTCAAAGAAAAATTTACATTATTGTACATACAATGCTAACTAAAGGCGTTTTTAGGTCAAAAGTTCGATATTTTGTTGATACATATGGAAATATTTGATTTCCATATATATCAATAAGGTACTTTTTCTACATTATAAAAAATAAGATTAAATAGAAAAATAAAAACTAAATTAAATATAAAATCATTACATTACCGTCTGAAGTATTCTCTATCGAATCAATAACATACTGATAAAATAAGTAATATTTTATTTTTCAATAACGTCTTAGGAATTTAATGAAATTTCAAAACTGTTTTACTTTTGGCAAGTTACATTTCTGATTTTTTAATTGTATTATTGGTTTGTGGAAATTAATATTAAATAAGTTGTGCTTCGAAAATAGGCACCATTATAGAAAAAATATTAAGTTGACAGTTTTTGCACTGAAAATGTTTCAGTTCTTAGGAGAAACATGCCTTATACAAGCAATGAAACTGTAAAGATATATATATATATATATATATATATTTCAAATATTTTCCAGAATTCTGTTTTACATCTCTAAATTAGAAAGAATTAATTAATAATATGAGATGAAGATAAAGAAATAATAAACTTTTAGAAAAAAGGTTAACAATTGTTTAAATAAATTTGCAAAATAGCATATTTATCTTAATATCTAACATATTTTCTTTCAAATTAATTCAGAAATTTTATGTCTAAAAAATTTGGATTAGAACAATAAAAAATTAGTAATATTGAGACATTAATGACTCCCCCGGTTGAAGTTAAAATTTGGACAAAATTTAAGCATTTTGTTCATATTACTCATATGTAAATGTATTAATTTTATTGTTCATTATATGTTCTATTTTTTTTTTTTTTTTTTGTTTTTGTAGAAATGTAATTTATTATTGTGTATATTTTTTAGTAGTTGATATATTGTATTAAATTTGAAATAAAACATAACCTTAAAAATTAAATCAGCTTTTAATTTTAGATTGGAAATAAAACGGAAATGTAACAAAGTACAAAATGATTTTGTAGTAGAAAATGTTCTTGAACAGTTGCCAATGATAAGAATTACAAGTCATTATTAATTAGGATAATTTTCATCATTTTTTGGTATTGAAAACGAACCGATAACGAATATATATTCTGGGTTCTCGTGAAAATCTAAGACCTATTTCCGGCTATGATCGTCATCCTGCTAGAAATCTAAAAAAACTCATACACAAAATTTTGTCAGCTTATAAATCACTGCTGTCATTAGTGATATTAAGCCAAAAATTGGTTTTCATTTACTTATGACGTTACATCAAATGAGCGATATGTGGTTGGGAATTATCAAAGTAATTGATATTGTTACGTTCTTACCTTTTAAAAACGGTTGCTTATTTCCTTTAAATAAACTTGTACTTTGATTGCAAATAACAGCAGTTTAGTAGTTTAAAAATTTTAACGACTCTTTATTTTATTTAAAAATGTACAACAATACAGTTTAAATATTCACTTTTTGTTTTAATATAAACACACACTCAAATTACACGCTTTATACAGCACACTTTAATAATGTACAAGATTATACAGCCAAGGTAGTTAATATGTCTTTACTTAACGACGCTTCCAATTAGACTGATTGAATGGTGTTCTCACGGCCAATTTATATACACTGTATTACCTACTAGATGTTTCTTGAAAGCTCTATTTCTTTCTACAATGTTCTTAACGGACAAACTAGAGCTTTTGATGTTAATGTTAGCAGCTTAAACATTTAGCGTTGCCATACTTAAAAACAATGGTGAAAGCTTTTTATTCAATGTTGTACGTTTAGAACTATGTTAATAATTTTTACAGCTATGTTAACTGCTGTTAACATAAACGGAAATGTCTGGAAGCATTGAGAAAGATCTAAACCGGCCGTTAAAACCGTTATATTTGAATTCAAGTACAATTTCGTAACAATATAAATTCCATTATTTATTGTACTTTTTAATTTCTTTAGCATATCTTAATAATTGATATGTTTTTATATCGAAGAAGACCATTCCTCATTCTAATATGCAAATAATTATTTTAATATTTTATATAAAATATCTAAAAATATCTTTGATCACTCCACATTCTTTCTTTAAAATACTTTCAATAAATTAATAATTCTGTTTATACTTTCTTTAAAAAAGTCTTGTAGTCCTATTTTTATGAACAATGTTAATTTTTCACGAAAATATAAGATTTTTTAATTGGAAAAATGTCTGTATAATAGTCGGCTAACAACCAATTTTAAGCCACCGCCGATAAAATTCCTCGGCGCAGGTCTTTCGTCGGCTTTCCAACTTTTTCAATCATGATAAAAAAAAAAAAAAACTAGGTAGTTCCATTTCAAAATATTTGACGAGGGGCTTATTGAAGTTTAATTTATTTGTAACATAGTGTGTATACTCGACAAATTTTAACAAGAAAAACGTCAATACATGGTAATCGAATCTATACGTGGTAATCTCAATTAAATAGATGATTAGTATTTTTGGTTGTTACAGTTTTCAAACAGCATATATAAAGAACATTAATGAATTCGTCTTAACGTTGCTTTTGTGCAACTGTTGCCCTCTTCCATAAATTCGGGTTAATTTTGACATTTGTTTTGATAAAAAATTGTATAATATAGACAATACGTAAACAATTAAAATAGCGTTGCTACTTGCATACAAGAGTAAAAGATTCCAAGATATTTTTAGCAAATTTGTGTAATGTATAAATATACATTACATTAAAACAACTTTATTTTACATGTACCTTTATTAGAAATGTATTCACAAATAAATAATTCTTTCATTGGAATTATGAAGATAATATTCTTATATTAAACGAATTATTATTTAACAATACGTAAACGTTTTTATTTTTTTATATATTTTTTAAAGTTATAAATTGTTTTTTAAAATCTATAAATGAGAATTTTTGATTGTAGAAGATGTAATAAGGACTTTCTGTCATATATATATATATATATAACCGCAATCAATCATCTTTGTATCATCCGAGGAAGTGTTTAATTCTAAATGCATTAAGATTTGAGACCACGGAAATTAATACAATTGTTTAATTATTCATTGTTGTCAATTTAATAAGACTTATTATAAAAAAGTTTTATTTGGTATACTGCAAAAATTCATTGCTCATTATTCAAATCTTGAACAGACGCTTTTTTATTTTAGAAATTTAAACTTGTATTTTATTAAGAAATTTAGAAAATTATTGTTTATTTTAGTAAATAATGTTTATTTTATTTTTTTTATTTTTGAAGTTTTAACAAAAGCATGATCATGATTTTTCTATTACATATGGTAGTACAAACCCTTTTACGTATACTAGACAAATTTGTATCAAGACAAACGTTAAAATCAGTATACAAGGTAATATTGTTAAACAGCTGATTATTATTATTAGTTGTTATAGCTGTTGTTTTTGTGCAACTTTTGAAACCTTCCACAAATTTGGGTTAATTTTGACGTTTTGATAAAAAAAAAATTATCTAATATAGACACTACATTATTCTCAAATGCTAATATGTTGAAAAATATTTTCAAATGAAACTACTTCGCATTTTTTTTTTATCATGTTTCAAGAAGATCAGTATTTAATATAAAGGCACCACCGTTGGCTCTTGGAAAAACTATGCATAAATCCCACTAAACTAATACAAAATTTATATGTGATATTTTATTTATTAAATCTTTTTGTTTTTGGAATTTCTTCTGTTGTTTTTTAAGATTATTAAATATTAGCTTGTAAATGAACAATATAATCAAAATCAATAGGATCATTATTGTGAAGCTAATATTACAAGTTCTTTTTGATGTAGAATATTATGTTAAAAAAAGAAAAATTGAAAATAATGTATGCATAAAACTTTCTGCTGTTTGATAAACCATATAAACAAATTTGTAATTTGGTGATTGAAAATAATAATTAAAAGTTAAAACTTAAGGAAATATTAATTAAAAGCTATCAATTTTTTAACGTCCCAAAAAATTCCTTGACCAATTTTTAACAATTGGTTTCGATTTAGTTTTTTCCTCACGCTCGCGTTCTTGCATTTGTTCCAAAAGTTTGGCTTGATTTTCGCGGAACTTCATAATGGGATCTTCGAATTGGCGATAATAATGTAATACTTCACGAACATCTTCAACTTCGGTAGTGGCAATGGCTGCAAAAAAAAAATATCATTGTAAGAAAACGGAAGATCATTTTGAATATACCTTTTAAGAAATTAATCAAGTCGAAGAGTTGAGAGTCATCATCATTACCCCTCCAACGAGCAATATTAAAAGAATTGTCTGGATGCATTTGTGTTGCATTCGGATCCCAATCAATAACAATAACCTAGAAAAAAAAAAAACAAGAAAAATTGATTTAAATTCACGCTAAAAATAAAAGCTAAAATAAAAATGAATTTAATAAAGATTTGGTAGATCCAATTTGAAACTAGTAGAAGAATCTGAAAAATACAATTTTGTAAATTTACCTTTTTCAAATCACGATTCAAATTATCCAAATTTTTTACATGATGTCCATCGATGAAATGCGTTGCATCACGTACCAAACGATACATAATATAACCATTAGGATCTAAAGCATCTAAGATGGGAAATACCGTCATCCCCTGCTCAGCAGTAAAGACAACAATTTCAAAGTTTTTGGAGCATTCCTGCAAGAAGACATCTACACCGGGACGTTTCTTAAAACGCCAACCAGTTTGATATGTCCAGTCGGGATGTACTAAAACATCTTTCATTTCCAGTACCAAAGTATAGGGAGGCTGTATGTAGGGAGGTTTAAGCGGATCTGGCAAAAGTTTTGATCTCGAAGGTTCTTGTATCATTTTCTGATAATAATTTATAGATTTCCACATGCGTTGCAAATATTGTTGTATAATGGGACTTTTGCTGAATTCATCTTCAATAATTTGACCATCGGCATCAACCTCCGGTTTGCCAAATTCATAAACAGCCCAAATGGCCAAAGCCACACCAGAACCGCCAAACACAGCAAAACTGTAATGGGATCAGACACAGATTTACAAGTATTACGCAATTTATTCCATTTTTTTTTTTACAGTCGAAACAACAATAGCTCACCCTAATTTCATACGTTTCCAGGCCTTTTCATTTTCCTTGGCCTCTTCTTCCTCTTTTCGTTTGCGTTCACGCTCTGTTTCCTCATCTACATTAGTGGCTGTCTGGGGAAAAAGTTTAGACAAAATTTCTGGACTAGAAGGTTTCTCTGGAAGTCAATACGTATGCATTTCAATCAAGATCCATTTCAATTTATATATTACATACTTGAAGTATCTGTGCTATAAAAATATTTATTGTTTCCATAATCCAACAGTAGAGCCTTAGCCGCATGGTTGTGGCTTATTAACGTAGTAGTTGCAATTGGTACTACATAGCTCAGGGCACGTTGTTGATGTTTACCAATTGTGCAGCTTAGTTTACCCACATCACGAAGGGCGCAATGCACAAGTTTGGTGAGACCAGTTTGAGCCATGTCTCTACTTTTCCACTGTCTAAAATAACTTTTCCTGTGCAAAATTTAAAAAATTTTCGTAGACAAAATTAAAACCGGTGTAATTATTTTATTGGATAATTTCTGGTTAGAATTTTGTCCATATGTTTTGACAGATGTGTTATTAGTGAAAACAGAGGGCGCTGTCGCAATAGAGTTGCCATGATTTGACAACAATCTAGAAAATTTCAAACTAGAGATCTAGACGAATTCATAGAAGGTGCGACAACTCTTCATAAAGAATTGGAAGAACATCATTGGCTTGTCAATGTATAACAGCCCGTCTAGACGTAACATAATATGTAAGATTTTTTTTTGTCAGAGAGTGTCCAATTCGCTCTCTGAGAGAATAATTTCACGTGTAGATTCAAATATTAGTATTATGAGATGTATTATGAGACTGTTGTGATGAGATTTCTCTACACAACCATCTTATAAGATGAACTGTCAAAAAAAATACACATAGAAAAGTTTGTTTGTGTGCGTGCATGTGTATTTTGGAAATTACTGAAAAACAATTTTGTTTGTAAAATTGTTTCCTTTTAGTGTTTCTTTTGTACGTTAAAAAACATTTTTATAAAAATTGTGCTTACTCTTTGACTGATTGAAAATAATGATATCTTATAGGATTTATTAAAATACGTGTACCCCTTATTTAAGATTTAACATAATATAAACAAAATGCTTGCTCTCCTCTGCCGGCGTTATCTCACATATTATATCAGCGTTAATCTCAGTTGTAGACCTGGGGTAAGGTATCCAATGATCAACACAAGGAAAAACATTAATTTTTCGGTTGTAACTATAATTTTCTTATTGATTCATATTGTGTGGGTTTATAAATGAAGTAAAAATCGGATAATTGCACCAATAAGACCACAAAAAATAAAGATTTTTTAAATTTATTTTTGGGAAAACCTAGTAAAGAATAAAAAAAACAGGAAAAAATACAAACAAAAATATGTAAACAAACCGTGACATTTGATTGTTATAAATCACGGCAAATTTAAATCAACTATGCTATCGTCTATGAATTCGCCTTGTCAGAGATTTGTTTGTATGTATATACAAAAATATATAAATATATGTATGCTGATGTTATTTTTTCTAAGCAAGCGTTACTTGTTGAACAAATGTATGTATTATTTTTTAAGTATAATTGAATCAACCAAATTGGATTATCAACAACCGAGTTATGGGCTAAAAACTGAAAAAATCTTTTAATAATATACACACACGAACATTTATATTAAACATTGCAATGACTAGTAGTGTTGTTTTTTTCTTTTTTTTTTTTTGTATAAGCAAGCAGTTTAGTTGACAACAGCAGTATTATGATTATGGGCGTTTTTGTTGTTCTTTGTATATGCAGTCAGTTTGTTTGCATATATATACAAAAATATGTAAATATGTATATGCTTACAAGTTGTTTTTTTAACCTTAATTAAACAGCTGATTATTAATTTGGTTTTTATAGTTGTCAAACTGCATATATAAAAAATAATGAATACGTCGTATTGTTGTTTTTGTGCAACTGTTGCCACCTTCTACAAATTCGCGTTAAGTTTGACGTTTGTCTTGATAAAAAATTGTTTAATGTAGACACTATGTAAAGTGTGAAGAGTATAAAAGATTCGGCACAGCCGAATATAGCGCCCTAACTTGTTTTAATTTAAATTGCTAACGGCATAAAATTTTCAATACTGTATTATAATAAATGATAAAGATATTTCCAGACAAGCACACAAAGTATTCATATTTTTCAAAAATAAAATATTTTGTATTTTATCAGCATGTAATTCAGACGGTAATACACACATTTTATACGTATTTAATTTTGTTTTTATTTTCTTCCAATAGTTTTTTTTTAATTTATTTTCTACTTTATAGAAAACTTTTTGTAATTTAATTTGTTTAATTAAAAAAACATTATTGATACCTATGAAAACCAAATGTTTTTGAATAATTTCAAAAAAATACAATTTGTATGTCGAAAAAAATCATAAGTATTTTTTTTTTCATAACACTGGGGAACAGTCATTTGGCGGTGTGGAACTTAATTGCAAATTTTTACTAATTTGAGGTCGTTAATTTCAAGTCTAATCCCCATTTTTCTCTTTTGGACATAACGGTATATCTCGAAAAGTCGAGCTGATAGAGAAAAATGGAGATTAGACTTAAAATTAACGACCTCAAATTAGTAAAAATTTGCAACAAAGTTCCAGACCGCACAAAAAAGTTCAATTTTGTTCCCTTGTGTAATCAAACAATTTTTGACAAATCTTAATACAAACCCAATAAACATTTTTTCCTGGAATTAAAGTGTAAGAAAAATTCAATTCCTGTTATAAATTCAAATTTCAAGTATTGAAATACAGTTCTTTTATTTAATAGTATACTCCACTTAAAAGGAAACTTGAATTCAAGTCGAATATTACAATGTTAATACAATAATTTTCAAGTATTGAATTAGATAGTTGAATACAAGCTTAAAAAAATAGTATAAATCAAGTCTTTGGCAACAGTGCAAATCAAGTAGACAGCATAATAGAATTCAAGCAAAATTTTTGTTAATAGTTATAAACTCAAAACAAACATAACGTTTTTAATTTTTTATTTTACAAACCTACAACACTAAGTATTATTAAAATTAATTTCTTAAATATCCTAAAGTAAAATTTAACACATTAGGACCACTTATTTATGTTTATTGGGATATGTATTCCGCTGGAGCATCAATATTCTGCTTATTCTTGAATGGATGTGATATTTTCGATGGGTTTAAAAAGGAGTTGTATTTTTTCAGACAAGAGGCAAAAAGTTTGAACAGAATTTAAAGCAAGTTCTAACTGGAAAAATAGTTAAGAAATGGGTTGCAATTTCAATTGAATACAAATAAAATGTCAAGTACTTTAATTTAAATACTAGAGAAATTTAAAATTTCTTTAATTTATACTAGAGAAATTTTTTATCAACACAAACGTCAAATTTTTATCACGATAATGAATTTGTATACTGAATTTGCCAGCTCTCGAGCACTGACAACTTTGTCTTGACATTGCTTGAGAAAAGACGCCATTTTGATTTTAGCTGGTACTTTTTACATGCTTTATATTGATACACGTTTTCCCCTATAATTGAAAGAGATAAAAATTGTCTCTTCATTATCAATTCAGACAAAAAATTTATGTTTGTCTTGATAAAAATTCCTCTAGTATAGACTCGACGTTATAGTGGAGGAGGTGGGAAAAAAGATGCTAAATTAAACTTTAAAAAAGGTCAAAAAAGGCTAAGTGTCCCAAAAAATAAGGCAAGAAATAAATTAATTTTTTATTTAAAAACTAATTTTTTCTCGCTTTCATTAGTTTTTGATATTTTTTTTAAAGATATTGTAAAAAATGACCCAATGAAAAATCGCCCAAAAATTCCCATTCAAATTTGAGTTATATTTCATAAGAAAAGTTACCCAAAGTTTTAAAGTGATTTTTTGTAATTTTTGAATTATAATTCCTTTTTGATTAAACATTTCCAAATTTTTAGGTGATTTTTATAAGATTTTTTCTATGTTTTTCTAGTTTCTATGGTTAATGAAGTATATTAAAAAATAATTATAGTAATCGATTTAGTAAGTCCATAAAATTAGTTAGGTTATTTTTTGATTTTGATAGTGAAGAGCCAGAGACGAAAATTTTTGTAGATATAAATAATTTTGATTTTTTTGGAGTAAATAAACAAAAATGCTTAAATGAATGATTCTGTAAAAATTAAATTAGATATATCAAATAATAAATTATTTTCTTCGTTGTTGAAATACTAACATTTTAGAATTTTTAAGGCAATTTTATGAATAAGAAAAGGTTAGAAAAAAAGCTAAAAGCTTAAACGAAAATTTTGAGGCTAAAAGCTAAATAAAAAAAAATAAAAATTAAAAAGGCTAAACTGGCAAACTGACTTTATAATTACTATAAATTGTAGATAGTTTTGTTTAGAAACATTAGGTTTCCTTAATTATCTCTGATATATGTATCTGTTATCCCTATCTATTAGCGTTGTTGAGAGTTCCGTTAATTAGTTTTAAGTGTTGTTAGTTATTTAAGTATTTTTACGTAATTTCGCTTTAGATACCAAAAATGAGTGATGATCTAAAAACTCTTCATTATCTTTTGCAGGTACATTGGATAATTGAAGGAATTTAGTTTAAAAGCCAGACCTTCATGCCACATTGAATCGAAGGCCACATTGAATAACTCCAGTGCTCTTACGATTTATTTTGTTTAAATTAATAAAATTAACGACTCTTTTTAGTTGATGTAGTGTAGAGTGCTCCTTGTGGAATCCAAACTGTTGAGGGTTAATAATTTTATTTTGGTTGGAAAAATCTAAAATTCTCTTATTAATTATTTTTAAATATTTTATCCAATAGGCTTAGGATGCTGATTGGTCTATAGCTAGACGGTAATTTAAGATCCTTTCCTGGCATAGGAATTAGGATAACTTTTTAAGAATAGTTAGAAAATAGCCTTCCATTAAACAAGAGATGAAAAGTTTGCTTAGAGTTTCAAAAAAGTAATCGTTCATTTTTTAAGGATAATGCTATTAATGCCATCTTTATTATTTTCAATAAAAGTACTTTAACTTTATCTAAATTGGTAAGCTCTACGTTAGATCTATATATATGTATGTATATATATGTTATATATATATATATATATATTATAAAAAATGCAATGCTGGCTATATGATTTCTGATCGAAACTGAGTAATCAAGGTCTAGACTCTAAATGCCTACATGACCAAATTTATCCATCCCCTATCCTCTTTCCCCAAATACCCCCTTTTCTCCCCTCTTATTCCACATCCTCTTTCCCCCACTTAAGGTGGTTGGTAGCAGTGCTGAGAACCTGAATGGCTAGTCAGTGGTTAAAGAAGACTAGTCGCTAACAGCTCCCCTCTGGCGAAAGGACACGGGCCAGTTGTAAATTTTCTTTGTCTAGTCCATGTACGCCGTCCCTGCATGGATGGTCCATCCCCTTACGTGAATACTCGTGGGAACTAAATGGAAAAACTTAAAAAAACAAAAACAACAATGAGAGTTCCTTGTTCCACCAGGGAGGGAAAATCTTTTTAGCTTTCGTCATTGGACAGGATATATTAAAAGCTTTAACAATTTCCTTGCTTAATGTGTTTTCAATATTTTTTTCAGTTTGTGCATGAGAATCCCATTGAACTTAGTCCAGTTTGTTCGTCTTGGGTTTCTGAAAGTTGACGCTGTTTCATTGCAGACGAGTCCAATGTCGAAAAGTATCCAGCAATAATCCGGATTTCTCTTTGGATACTCTCCACCTATCAACTGATAAATTAGATTTGTCTTTCGTAAGTGTAATGTCTAGCGAATGTGGGGTCGTTGCCAGAGTTGCATATGGTCAAGTGATTTGTATTAATGAAATCAAGACACTTACCTCTGTCGTTGATTTCAGTGCTACCCCATATTGTATGCCTTGAGTTTGCATCACAGCCAAGGATAATGTCGTCTTGAGCCTCTATAGAGGCTAGAAACGCCTTCACTTCACCTGGCGGGGCTTGATTGTCGTGTGCCATATAGCTGGAGGCGATCAGGAAACTCGTGTTTCGCACTAATTCGACCATTGTGACTGTCAGGTCTGCTGAGCTATACTGTGAGCAGAGAAATATATTTATGTGTTTTTTAGCAATAAGACAAGATCTTGGCTTATCTTTATCTTTTACATATAGTGTTTTATATGTTGAAGTCGAAATCCCTCGAACTTGGGAGTTTGAAACCCAGGGTTCCTGGACTATAGAAATGTCGAGGTCCTTTTCCGCTAAAAGAAGCCTCAGATTGTCTGTAGCACATTTTGAATGCTGCAGATTAATTTGCACGATTTTCATCGTAGGTTGTGGGGTTTTGTTCAGGTTTATTTAGCTACATGCCTGTCAGCAGATTATTGGCTACCTCCAATTCATCTGCTTCGCCAGCTCCTGGACTTGTGGGACAGAACACCTTAACCTTGGCGTCCCTAACCCCAAAGTACAGTTTTAGCCCCGCCTTCTCTAGCTCAACTGCGCTATTTTCTGAGATGGCGAAGATAATGCACTCCATGTTTTCCCCATGATCTTCTGAACGGATGACTGTTCATTCACCCATGGGGATACTGGGGTTCTGCAGCTTCAGACACTCCAGTATTTTATAGTTATCGCAGCTCAACTTTGGTCTCATAGGAATTTCCCCGCTGGGATAAGCTTAAGGCTTAAGCCTTTCCATGCATGGCTATATTTGCGATGCATTTGCTGAGAAAATCTTTAGAGAATACGTCCAAGCATTTGATTATCCTGTAGCCCCGGTGTATCTCACAAGATGCAAAAAGAAGAACTGTAGAGTCTTTATTGGTGAGTACGTGTTCCATCACGAGTTCAGCCAATTTAGACTCTATAGCACCCCATTCTGCTACCACAGGAGTTAGATAGCCGCTTTTGTCGTTGGCCAGTGCCATCAGCAAGTGATCTTTAATCACCTCGTTAAACGGCCTTCTTGCTGACGTTATTGTGGAAGGAGCCGGAGCGGTCGATTTATCTTGGAGCTTTCTCCTCTTCGGCGAATTGCTACCCTCAGATTGAGAGCGGTTTCGCTTGGCTCTTTCCTGCGCTGCCTGGGATGTGGATGGTTGAGAGTCCTTAAACTTAAGATACTCGTGAACCACCGCTTGGTATTTGACACGACCTTCCTTATCGCGCTCATGTGGAGTGCCATTTGCCACATTCTTGGCAATTTTTTCAGTATAAAGAGAGCTTTGACATAGCGTTGTCCCTGAATTTCTTTCTGGCTCTTCTTTTTCTTTCGTTTCTCCTTCGACTGGTCGTCAGACTTGACATCCTGTCGAGGAGCCATTGTGTTTTGTGACAGCGGGGTGCTATGACTTTCTCCCCTGCTGCCAGATTGTTCGACCAAGGTCTCTTGACTAGAGGCCAAAATGTCGTCTTCCATCTCCAATTTTGTTGTTGTTGTTTTTTTAAGTTTTTCCATTTAGTTCCCACGAGTAGGCACTTAAGGGATGGACCATCCATGCAGGGTTCTGCGAATCTATCAACAATACCAAGGAATCTGTAAGACTCAATAAGATTTTGGCAAATACTAATAATCCATCCTATATTAAAAGGATGAATGGCTCATAGTCAGAATCGTCGGCGGAATCTTTGGACATTTTACTTAATACTCATTTTTCTGGCTGTACAGATGTTACAGACCAGGACCAGGAATCGAGGACGACATGATATCCGTTGAGAAAATTTCATGAGCAATGGATAGCTTCTCTCCATACGAATCTGCAGGGCCTGATGGTATTATTCCACGGATAAGACAAAGTACAAAGGTATACATCATACCCTGGTTACATAGAATCCTTAAACTCTGCCTAACCCTTAACTGTGTTCCCCGGAATTGGAGGAGAGTGAAGGTAGTGTTCATTCCAAAAACCGGAAAAAGAAGTCATGAGAATGCAAAGGACTTCCGTCCGATTAGTCTCTCATCTTTTCAGCTGAAAACCCAGCGTCTAGAGGGTACAACTCGACTCTCAGGAAGTCAACATGCCTACATTAAAGGTCGCTCCACGGCTCTTCATGAGGTCGTAAGGGTCATCGAGCGATCCATTGAATTTAAGCAATACGCTATGGCCGCCTTTCTGGACATAGAAGGCGCCTTTAACAATGTCACGACTATGGCGATACAGAGAGCTCTGCACGAACTAAGAGTTGAGGATTATATCACTAACTGGCTGGTGTAAATGTTAGAGACAAGAATCGTCATTGCGAATTTAGGCAACAGTGTTAAGACCAAACAAGTTATGCGTGGACCTCCACAAGGAGGTGTGATTTCGCCGCTGTTGTGGCTTATTGTCATTAATACCTGTGCGAATTGGAAGACAAGGGAGTGAAAGTCGTGGCTTATGCGGACGATGTGGTGATACTAGTATCAGAACTGTTTCTGAACGTGATAAGCGATATCATGTCAACTGCTCTGACTACACTCAGCGACTGGGCCAAAGAATGTGGACTAGGAGTGAATCCGGGCAAGACAGCGCTGGTAATTTTCACCACAAAGACCAAGATTCCGAGATTCAGACTACCACGTTTAGAAAACTGTGAACTCACCTTGTCGGACAATGCAAAGTACTTGGGTATTATTTTGGACTCCAATCTTTCATGAAAGCTAAACATTCAACATAAGGTTAGTAAGGCTACGGTAGCATACTACACCTGCAGAAAGATATTCAGTGTGAAATGGGGTTTGAGTCCAAAATTGACAAAATGGCTATACACTGCAATAGTAAGGCCCATTCTTGTATATGGATCTCTTGTGTGGTGGACTCCTACTAGTAAGAGATACACGGTGGATTAACTTTACAGGATACAAAGATCCGCTTCCATTGGTATTGCAGGTGCATTACGTACTAGTTCATCAGAAGCTCTGAACACTATATTGCACATAACATCTATAGACCTATTATTGAATCATGAGCCAATAGTACGATGAGATTATCTGCAACGGAAAGCTGGAGATCAAGAGCGTATGGGCACGCGAGGATATTAAGTTTAATACCACCGCAATTCAATCAATTTACCTACTATATGATTCCCCAGGTGGACTTCGGAAATACTATTAAAGTCCTATACCCCACCAGGAGTGAATGGAGAAGGGAAATATTCTTGAACAATATGGAACTATGATATACACTGACGGCTCAAAGATGAACTGCGGTGTCGGATCTGGTGTCTTCTCTAACGATCTTGGAATTAGACACTCATATAGACTCCCTGACGAGGCAAGCTTATTTCAAGCGGAAATACTAGCGGTCAGGGAAGAGTGTAAGTTAATTCGCGATAGAAATATTCAAGGGAATATTGGTTTATTTGTCGACAGTCAAGCGGCAATACTATCGCTCAAATCACCTAAAACTACCTCTATTCTAGTCAGACAGTGTAAAGAGAAACTGCTAGGACTAAGTCGACTATATAACATTACTATAGTCTGGTTCCTGCGCATAGGGTTTACTATGGTAATGAACAGGCAGACGAATTAGCCCGGGCAGGCTCTGCTATGAATGCCTCCTTATCGGTTACTGTCACAATCCCGTTAGGAACAGTCAAAAGCAGAATCCAAAAACACTTTCTAGAAAATGCGAAAAATAGATGGCGAAATCTGGACAAATGTAGAGTCGCGAAAGAAACGTGGCCTTCCTACAACGGAAAACGCTCAATGCAACTCATTGGCTACAAACGTAAGGACATATCGAGACTAATAGCATTGTTTTAGCAAAATTTAAAAAAATTTTTAAATTTTGCTAAAAATAGTTATTGAAAAATGCTGAAAACTATAATTTCATTGCATTACCATCAATTACTACTAACACACATAAATTTAACTGCCTGTTTTTATAACACGAGCGCAAAAACGACTCGTCTAACTTACATTTAAAACAAAAACTAATCTTGAAATTTTGTTTTTATTTTTGAAACCAAATGCCGCCGAGATCGCGAGCTTCAATTTCAGGCATCAAGTAGTCGGTTATCATGGCACGATAACGGTCGCCATTCATGGTTACGTTCACACCGGCATCATTTTTAAAGAAATATGGACCGATGATTCCATCGGCCCACAAACCACACCAAACCGTTGTTTTTTCTGGATGAAGTGGCAGTTCTTGAATCTCTTCACGTTGCTCTTCGTCCCAAATGCGGCAATTTTGTTTGTTTACATACCCATTGAGCCAGAAATGGACCTCATCGCTGAACAAAATTTGCCTCGAAAACGTCGGAATTTCTTGGAACATTTCAAGAGCCTATAGAGCGAAGAGATGTCGTTTGGGAAGGTCGAGCGGCTTCAGTTGTTACACAAGCTGTATTTTGTACGCTTTCAATTTAAGATCTCGACGTAAAATACGCCAAGTCGTTCCATACGTCAGTCCGAGTTGCTGCGAACGGCGCCGAATCGACTCTCCACGGTCTTCGTGTACACTCTCAGCTATGGCCGCTATATTTTCTTCACAGCATGCTGGACGTGGTCTGTTCGGTCGAATATTATCCAATAATGAATGCTGGGTCTCAAAATGGCTGATGGTGTTGCGAAAAGTACGCTCAGTAGGCCGATTATGTTGAATTTTCGTAATAAAGTTGAACGATTTGTAAATGTTGTTCAGGCGTAAGTCTTTCCATTATGAAATGCCAAACAATACTAAACAAAAATAACATGACAGCATGACACGACTCACACGTGATCTGTCAAAAAAAGGCTATTGAAAAAAGTATCTCTACTTGAATCACCCTTTATTTAATTTTACTCGAATGAACACATGTGGCCATTTTCGGCTACTACTGCCACTAATCGTTGTTTTAATGATGTTAATATGGTAACAGGAAACACTTCTAACACAACATATTGTTCACTAAAATCAATCTAGCACTTTTACTTTTGTAGGCAGGTCATTTATTATTGTAACGAATACTATTTAATGAAAAAGAAGTCCTATTAAGACAACTTGAATTAATTTGACTTTAAACGCATATAATTAAAATTTAGGCTATTTAGGTACACGTATTTCCTTAAATAATAATTTCCAATAATAAAAAAGTGCAACAATCCAATAATCATGAACAATGAAATTTTAGTTTTTTAACATAAGAAGAGTGTCAAAATATATATAATTCTTGTCTGTTTCTGTTAGAATTTATTCCAGAAACAAAATCAATAGATATTTGAACATTATAGCGTTATCGGGCATTAAATAATGTTGTATCATTGAAAAAAATATATATTTAGCTGTTTATTCCATCACAAAAACGATCGAAGCTCTTATACAATTATAAATTATCAAGTTAAGCCAAGCTATTATGAATATTTGATCGATTTTTCATAGAAAAAATATCAGTCTATGAAAAATTTCCAAAATATTTTAGAAAAATAACAACATTTAATATAAAGTGCAATTATTTGCTAATATTTATATTATTTCATGTATTTTAGTCTATATGTAAGAATAGAAAATCATCGTATTTAACAGCACTATAGTTTTCAACCCTTTTCAATAACGAAAATTTACAACTGCTTTTACTAAACGTTTAATAATTTTCCTTACGTTCAAAAATATTCCACAAAATTATATATAAAATCACAACAGTACTGTTGCATCGGGTTTTGCTTAAGCAAAATATATGCAAACAAAGATCACATCACATAGCGTTGCATTTTTTATGCTCGCAACTGTATATGGCAGTTATCTGTGGGTTCCATAAACACCATTTCAACCAACAAATGGACGGACATCGTCCTATCGACATCATTTCTTAAATGACCCAGAAAATATAAACTGTTTTGTTCTCCGACGAAAATTGTTGAAATTACAAACGGAATGACAAACTTATATATACCCTTTACACCTGTGGTGAAGGGTATAAAAATAAAGTATATGTTTGTTTATTTGTTTTACACCTACTTTATTTTTCGATCGGAGCAGGGGGAGTTGCACCCCTCATTCAAATCAAATATTCTTAACATATCTAAAGAACTATTATAGTGAGGGCCCACAAATTTTGTGGGATCTATTTTTTTTTTTTGTCATACTGCATTGATGAAATGAAAATAGGACGAATAAATAAATAAAATAAAAAAAACATAAATTTTTATTGTAGAAGTGAAATTATTAATTCGAAAGTTTAAAACAATTTTTTCATGTTTTTTATGTTGTTTTTCCATACAAGTGTTCACTAGTGTTTTATAGTTGGAATAAATGTCGGCTTTTCGACTTTTTCAATTTTGGAATAGTAGACTTTTTGACTATTATCGATTTTTTCCGACTTTTCTCGATTTCATACGCAATACTATTTCAAACAGTTAGGTGATGTAGTTCAAATACAAACTGCTAAGTAACTATTTTAAATAAAGTAAATTTGCGGACTTTTCCGAATATTTTTTACTTTTTCCGACTTTTTGACTATTTTTCTACTTTTTTCCGATTATTTTAGACTTTTTCTGACTATTTTCGACTATTTCGACAATCTGGCAACAATAAAGTAGATTCACGACATTTTCTACCCAAAAAGTCGATTCCGACTTTACGACTTTTTTTAACATAGTCGATTGTTCGATTATTCGAAAATCAATTTTATGGTCCCTAGTCTTCACATTTGTTTATTCCTCTCAACTTAACAACTCTGTCATTAAAAATACAACTCTGTTCAGAGAAGAATAAAATTCTCAATCATAATTTTTGTTTGTAGAAATTGTGAATTATTCATAAAAACTATTGTTTAAATTAAATATTTTTTTTAAATAATGACCGCAAAGTCCGTTGAAGTAGTAATATGTCGAGCTTGCATTGGTGAATGTAAAGAATATAAATCTTTATATAAACAAGGTTTATTAATGGGTGAGGTGACAACGTTGGCGTCGCTGTTGGCGTTTTGTACAAATTTGGAATTTGTAGATGATAAAAACAGTGATTTGCCCAGTTTTATATGTACAAATTGTGTACATGATTTGATTAAATCCTACATGTTTAAGAAAAAAGTCTTGCACGCTAATGAAATATTAAGCGGGAATTTGGTTGTTGATGATGAAGTCGTTGGGGAGGCGAGAAGCGTATCGAAGGAAAGTGTTATTGTGATAAACGAGGCGGAAGCGGATTTGCAAGAGTTAGCGGAAGCAGCTCAAATGAAAAGGGAACAATTAGAACAACAAATCTATGAGGAGAATGAAAATGAAGCAGATAATGGAGAAGAATATCTTCAACTCACTGTGCTGGATAACGAATGTGAAGCGGAAAGTGAGCAACACCAAGAGGAGGAACAAGACCAGGAAGAAATTGAAATGGAATATATGGAACAAGATGTGGCCGAAACAACAGAAATCTATCATACAACTATAATTACTGAAGACATGCAACATTTGGAGGATGATGAAGTAATGGAACAGGAACAAAATCAGCAACAACAACAGCAGCACGAAGATGTTGAATATGAAATCCAAGTAAACGATATTGAGGAATATACAGAAATACTTAATGATAGTCAGGATGGAATGTCGCAACAAAGTAATAAGCGTCCATCAGATGATGCCGGAAATTCTGGTTCTGAAACTAGTGTAGGGAATCCTTCAAGAAGACGGAGAGTTGGTTTAAATGGTAAACCACCTAATCCCGACTTTCAATGCAAGGTAATTTAAAGCCAAAACTATTGCTGAGACAAGATTTTAACATCTAACAACTTTTTTAGGTTTGTGGCAAACAATTGAGCAATTCTAGTTCATTTAAATATCACATGAAACTACATTCTGATGAGAGGCCCTACAAATGTGAAGTATGTGGTGATGCCTTTAAAACACGTAATGCCTATGATGGTCATATATCCATACATAATCCAAATAATCCCAATACTTGTAAACTATGCGGAAAATCTTATCGCCAGCCTTCATCTCTACGCATGCATATGCTAACACATTCTGGTGTAAAACCATTCACTTGTGAGATCTGTGGCAAAAGCTTAACCCAAAAATCTGGCTATAAAAAACATATGCTCACTCATACCGGTGAAAAACCGTATTCTTGTGATATATGCGGTAAATCTTTTTGTATTTCCAGCAATATGTTGGTACATCGTCGCTCTCATACGGATCAAAAACAACATCAATGCACGGAGTGTGATAAATGTTTCCTGACAGCTGATCAATTGAGACGTCATGCTATTATTCATTCAGATGAAAAACCATTTAGTTGTAATATTTGTGGGAAACAATTTAAACGTCAAACTGCTTGGCGTTCCCATTTACAAACCCATCAGGAATCGAAACCTGAAAAGCAATTTGATTTGATGTATACGGATGATTATGATGAAAACACCCGTGAAAAATCGACAGTTGTGGAGATTTTATAAGTTTATTATTATTACTTTTTTCAAACTTCTCATTAGTTGTAATAGGTAATATTTTTAAAGCATTTTGTTCTCGAAATAATCAAAGTTTATTTTGTAAAAATAAATGATGTAGTTTTTATCAGGAATTCGCAATTTGATAAATTTGCTAAAAGTATGTCAAATTCATACATAGTATTCCTTTGAATATTCTTTCAATACGGTTTAGATTAGTTGCACAGTAAATTAATTAAAAACTTTTACATTTTATATTAAATATATTTCAATTTAATTTATTTCATTTAAATAAGCGTAACTATTAAGCAATAAATTAATAAAACAACAATACAGTTTAGAAAATAATGCCTGATGTATATCGTAAGACGGTAAAAGTTAAATAAAAAAAAAATAATAAAGAAGGAAATTAAAATATTAAATGACTCAAAGAAAAAAAATTAGAAGCGTTGGCAGTTTAAAGGAGTGAGGGAGTGAGTGAGGGATTTAACACACAGAACATGAGCCAGATGATACACCATGATACTTGGCAACGGGATAAGTACGACTTTGGCGGCAAGAAACTAAAGCATCACCAGAAGTGCCGTGTGGACACTTGCAGACAGCTAAATGGGCTTTAGGTTCGCATTCGGCACCAGAACCGCACTTTCCAATGCATGGATTAACACATTGATAATTGATGCAAGCTTTATTATCAGGACATTCACTATTGCTAAGACATTCACCCTTTAAATTAAAAAATATATGAAATACTATTAATCTATTATTCTCTAAATAATTCAAACACTTACTCTTGAGCAATGAGTCAATGGATTGCCGGTATGACCAGGTAAACAATTACAAACAGGACGTTCACGTCCAGTATTATCATGACCGGGTATGCAAATGGCATTTGTACCACAAGGATTGGGTTCACACAAATCAGCTAAAAAACATAAAACAATAATTGCATTACAATTGTGTAAAATAATAAAGAAAAGAATGTCTCAGCTCACCTTTAGTAAATGGACGGCAACGCACGAAAGGATCACCTGTCATATCACGTGGACAACTGCAGACTGGTGTCAAACCTCTTAAGTTGCAATCAGCTCCCACGCCGCATGCACCATCACAAGTATTTTTGCAAATACCATAGAAACAAGCTGGTCTACCGGCTGGGCAATCCGAATCACCATAACATTCTGGACGACATTCCGTGTAGGGACTACCAATATAACCCTTAGGACATTCACAAACAGCACGATGATTATTAACAGTTGCACAAGTAGCACCAGTACCACATTGCGAACAGGCGGGTACACATTTAAAATTGCTGCACATATCGCGTGAACTACAATCACCATCATGATCACATTCGTGACGACAACCACTTAAGGGATTACCAACGTAACCATTTAAGCAAGAACAGGTGGGCACGCCGTTGACAATTTCACATTTAGTATTGACACCACAAGGGCTGGGGTGACATTGCTCCTCTGAAAAATTTGAATTGAAATATTTTATTAATGTAATTTTAAGCAAATTATTTTAGAATTTCCTTTTGTTATATAATAAAAATTATTTGGGTCATTGGAACTTTAAAGTATTTTAGAAGAATTATTGAATTTTTTGAATTCGAATAAAAACCAAGATGTTCTAGTTTTTATTTTATTATTTTTATTATTTCTACGGCTGAATGTGATTTATATAAAATCATTTAATGTATTTTTTTAGATTTTTAAAAAATTATAGTAGCTGGAAAAAGACTTTCACGCACGTTTATTTTTACTGCTGAATTGAATTATTGCAACTGAAATAAGAAACTTTAATATATTTTTAGGTTTAAGGTAATTTTCCAGTTAAATATGATTTTTAAAAGCAGTTTATTTGGAATCTCCATCAGCTGAATAAGTTTTATATAAAAAACTATTATATTTTTAGATTTTATAGAAAGTTTGTAGCTGTATATGATTTATATTTTATTTGCAATATCTATGCTTAAAAATAATATATCTGAATATGATTCTTAGCAGTTTAATAAATTCTAAATGAGAAATTTTGTTGCTTTGTTAACATTAAATGAATTTTCAGGATTTTATTGAATTTTTAGTAGCTTAATACCGATTATTGTAAGAAATGTTTACTGCTGAATTAAATTTTTATCGCTGAATTGCATTTCAACAAGAAAATTAATTAATTTTTTTGACTAAATGTTTCTGGTTTGAAATATTTAAATCAGAAATTTTATAACTTTTGCTGAAATTAATTAAATTTTCCAAGTTTTATGTTATTTATAGTAGCTGAATAGCTTAAATAAACTGCAGAGTAGGATTGTTACAGCTAAATAAAGAATTTAATATATAAAAAATAAAAATGTTCTATTTTACTTTTTTACTAATTTGGTGGCTGAATATTCAATAATCATTTTTGTGAATATGATTTCTAAGCTGCTGAATGCACTTTATATAACAATTTTTAATATTATTTTTTTTTTTTAATATCGAGAAATTAAATTTGCTGAATAGGATTTAAAATAACAGTATTTTTTTTTGCTACATCAAACGTCTCGCCTAAAAAACAAGTCTCAATTTTTTTTTTAAATATTTGTTTAATGTGATTGTATGTTATGTATCAAGAATCCAGATAATTTCTTTAGACAAGAATTAAACAAGCTTATTTAATTAATCTTAACAAAAACTTCACTCAGTTTGGCGCCAATTTAAAAGTAAATAAAAATAACTTACTTAAACGCCAACGTGTTTATTTTTATTATTGTTTCCTTTGACTACAATTTATTTTGATTATTTCTTTTAAACCAAGATTAAACCATATAGTCTTATGCTTTTGAAAAGTAAAAATAATAAATATTATTGCTATCTTGTAACCAGAATAAAAAACGAAAATGCTATTCATTCAGATCAATAAAAAAAAATGTGGTGGTGGATTTATCAAAATTCTACTTGCGTCGATGAATGAAGGCAAACTAGTTTTCAAAATAAATACGATGAATTCAATACAAAACATATTATAAACAATATTGGCTCAATGAATTAAAAGTTTTGTTTAAGTAACCAACGAATTCAGTACAACAATTAATGGATTTCCTTAAAAGTCCATTCATTGCGCTTATAATGTTTTTAAAATATGCAATCATTACATGAATTAAAACTGAAATAATTTAAAAATGTAGGTTGAAATTATGGGGAGAAGGCAATCACATTGTTTATGTATTTCAGTTTTTTTGTATTAACAAATTATTACTTCGTTCAAGATCAAGGTTATTTATAATATTGATTAAGAAAACTAAAAATAATAGAAGCAATAAAAAATAGTATAAATACGAGTATTTTAAATTTCAAATATAGTGATGGACAGATTGATGATCTTTAAAAGGTAATACTAAGTCACACGAGTATATTGCCATGTGGTACAGGGTGTGTACTATTTAATATTTGCATTTTCTGTTAGGGTGGAGTAGATGTTTTTCTTTTCTTTTTTTAGAATGCTATTTGTTATGCAATTAATATTCCGTAGTATTGTTTTTTTAAATATCGTATATTGTAAGAGTTAAAATAACATATAATATTTTATAAGCAACCAGGTATTTTGTATCAATCACTCTTCACAATTTTTATTACTTCCGGCATAAACTTAATAGTACTTTTTTGTCAGTTTTCAAAAAAAAAAAAAAAAATATTAAGAATTTTGGAGATCGATTTGTTATAGACAATATTATTGAAATTTTGCTCAATTGCCTGTCACCAACACAACTAATTCCCATGATAAAATCTATAATATTCTCCAGTCCATACTATGGTACTCGGACACCCTGCAGTTGCCCCTATTCCTTTAGGCGTTGTTGGTTCTCTCCAAGACCCATTCCTTTAATAGTCTATATCGATGGCTTAGGCGATTCGTCTACTTGCTGCCTGACCATATACTTAAAGAATTATCTCTTCACTTCTCGTTACGTTCCAAGTTACAACCTGTCTTGCTCTTAAGAATGCCAGAATTTTAGCTTGAAACATGCTACATTCATCCACCGGTATCTTGGTATATAAAATTTTTTGTATCCCTCCCATTTATCCTTTTTTCCGGGACCGTCACCAAGGGTACTTTCTTGAAATCAATACTCGTGACCTTATAGTCCGCAGACCCCGAATGGAGTCGGACTTGATTTCTGTTAAGATAAGCTCGCGACTTATGTATATGTCAGTTTCCTATAACTACCAGCTCTCATCGTTGGTAGGGAACTGAAGATGTAATTTTAAAATTTTCTTAATATTTTTCATATAATATTTTCATAAGTACGCATCATTTGAGTGGTTTTTCTACACAATTGTTTTCAAGGAGACACTCTAGGTACAAGTAAATTATGACGATCTTGACGATCTTTCAATTGTTCTGTTCTTCAATTCATCCTGGAGACTTCCAGACTTTCCCCATTTATATTTTTATTAAAAGTGTCTATGCTAAGTTGACTAATACGAATACGGGTACTGATTCAAGTGTTCTGTTGATGATCTATTCCTATCGGTAACTCCTAGATTACTAAATGTCAGCACCGCTTTTATGGCGGAAAATTATGCTATCAATATGGCAGCAAGAAAAATTCTAATATTTCATCGACTGCATACATTCCTTAGCCATGAAAGCATCCTATTACACGCAATGCCCTATAAATATTTCGTCCCCGCACGAAACATTTATACCTCCATAGTTGCTACATATATCGAATATTACCAATGAATGTAAAGGGAAGTAAAGCACAAATGGTATTTATTTTCCACTTGTAGAATATTCAAAATGCTACTTTAGGAGTTAATGAAGAATCTGTACAACATCTTTTGTGAGCTCTACAAAAGCGCAGACTTAAATTTCTTGGTATGAAACATGTTCATGATCAGAACTTTCTTTAGGATGTATCAGTGACAAAACTGATTAGATTTGTCAGAAGCACGGGAATGGTTTCTATACGAACCACAGAAATCGGAAAGTTGTCTAGAGTGGAATGGGTGATATGTTTTAAGGACTTCCGACTGTACTCACTAACTGCGAGCGACCCTTGTAAACTAACCTACATAAATCCGGTAAGGATATCGTAGTTAGAAATTCGCTAATACATGTAAGAAATTGGCTTGTAATAGAGCCTCCAGTTCGATAATATATAAAGGACTCCATTGTTTACCCTAACCGAAGTAATTCTTAAATACTTTTCGTAAGAGATTTGTTTCACAAAAAAAAATATTTTGAATACTTACCAGGATCAGCCAGACGGCAAGAAGTAAATGGATCACCATTAAAACCAGATGGACAACTGCATACAGCTACATGATTTCTGGGCTGTAAGGAAATTAAAATATATAATTAAAATAACTCTTCAATAATTATTTTACGGTATGCCCTCAAACATACCTCACAATTGGCATTACTGCCACAAGCACCAACACATGGATTAACACAGCGACCATTCTGGCATTGTAAATCACTACGACAATCAACATTGTCCAAACATTCACCACGATTACAATGAGTCAAAGGATTGCCACTATAACCTGGTGGGCAGGAACAAACTGGTCGTCCGCCAGCTGTTTCCTGGCAAACAGCATTTACACCACAAGGATTTCCATGACAGCCATGGGTTGATACATCAGCTAAAGTTTTTTTTTTATCGAAAATGTAGAAAAAAAGTGCAAATGGGGAGAGGAAACCAATATGTCATTTAAATTATTTTGGTTAGAAAAATACTAAATGTTGCTAGTAGGAACATGTAGACAAGGAAATATAAATATGTACTAGATGATAGAAAAGAGAAATTAGTTATGCGAAGAGACAGTGACAGATACAAACTGCTGGAAGTGACAAATACTCAACAGTTTTGTTAAAACAGTTGCAACTTGCTTTTAAAAACGTGTAATAGAAAGTGCTAAACAATAAAAATTTATAAAAGTGCATTAAAATAGTGCTCAAAAAGGGATTTAGAAAAAGTGTCCAAAACAAAATTTAAGAATTTTGAATACCACGTGATTGTATCTGATCTCGATAGATAAGTCTCTGCACAGTTGTACCATCAGCATAAGTATAATACGTACGTCCACTATATGAACATGTCGAACAAACACCACGTTTATCTAATTTCTTTTCCTTTAAGGACTCTGCGGGAACCTCAACATCTTCAGCATAAGCATAAGATAATACCACAAGTACTAGGCATGATCCTAGCAAGAATTGTTTAGAGATCTAAAAAGTAACAAAGGAATAAATAATATAAGCATTTAATTAATGATTTGTTTTATTAATTTTAATGAATGACTAATAATTTTTCATAAGCTTGATAAGCTTGATTAATACAAATTTTTGTTTTCTAAGAAAATATCCAACACTATTAATATCAAGTTGAAATTTTTTAATCGCCCACTCTATATTATAAATTGTAATTTAATCTTTGTTGTTTCTCTAATGCCATTTCACACCTTGTTTTACCGGATTCATTAGTCAATGTATGTATATGACGGTAATACGGTCACTTAATGGATTTGGCTTAATTTTATTTCTGTATAATTAAGTGTGAGAATTAGAACGAAATTTATTTATATTTAAATTATATAATAAACAATTTAAAAAAACTAACTATTATTGCTAAAAAAAAATATGATATTCTGAGATCGATTGCAACCGGTTTTATGACAAATAAAAGTAGGATACTAATCTACTTTTAATCAAGTCAATTTTTATGTTTTGTACTAAGAAAACTTATAACTTTGGAGCTCTTTGTTAAATATTTCCCTTTCTTGCCGAAATCTACAAAGTTCAAACTGCAGTTAATGCATTTTTTTTAATTTATTTAATAATTAATAAACCTTTAAATTTTAAAAAGCGAGCTTTGTCTAAAAAATTATTATTTTTAATTTTTGAGATAACTCTGTGTTCGTGATAACAACGTTTTTGTTTAAATTTTGTCAATAAAATTTTTAATATGGTTAACTGCAACAATTATATGTTTTTAAATATCATTACCAGAAACAAAATTTTATTAATATGAAAAATATAATTACTTCTACAATCATTAAATATTTGCAGTGTTTTTCCTTGTTCTTAAACCATATTCTGTTTTTAAACCATTAACATTAACATTATTATTCTCATGACAATAAAATGTTTCTAATAAATATAAACTTATCTTTTTCACAAACTTAGTGGGAAAATTAAATTCTTGTTTGTTTTTAAATATATTTTGTTTTTAATGTTTGTTTATTTGTTCGTTCATTGTAATTCTCATTTAGTTTATATATGAATAAATATAAATCTATAAGGATTAGTTTAGTTAAAAAGACATATCTTGCATTTGAAGAAATAATATGAAAATATTTTTCTCTATTATTTTTTTATTTCAGTAAAAAATTTATAAAAATAAATTTTTATTAATACGTTTTATTTTAACATATGATAAGATTGAATAATATGATAATGTGATATAATAATATATTAAGATAGAATAATAATATAATAACATCAAATCATAATCTGATAGAATGTTAAAATGATATAGTAAGATTTTTCAATATGTATGTAAAATTAGAATCATAACATAAAAAAACAACCATAAAATCGGATACAATATGATAAAATAGAATCATAATAATTATAACTTATGATAATTTCTATTTTACGCTGTGATCATATGTTCCAATCATAATATGTTGCTCTTAGATTATGGTCACTAAAACTATATTTTTTTGCTGCGTGTACGTATTCCATTCCGCTTGATCTGCTTTCGTTCTTCCAAACATAAGATACAATGCAATTACAGATTGCAATTTGTTTACAGATGCCTGATAAAAGTGGTGTCCAGGGAAGCGCCACAAGGTGGAGTGGTATTACCACTATTGTGACTGGCAGAGAGATGAAATAGAATGGTCTATGCGGACTGGTCTCTAGGAAAATTTTCGCACTATGAGATCATACAGTTGTAGTTGTAGTAGCTTACCACCAAGTGTAGATTTAAACATCGCAGTAGTCCAAATCTTACTTACAATTCTTTGAAAAGACAATTGCTTTGTATGGCAGATCAGCGCTAAAGGTATGAATCTTAAATAGAATCTTAATAGAACCAGAAGAGGTAAGAATGAATCTGTGGACATTGGTAAGGACTTTTTCTTGATATTTGAAGGATTCACAATAATTTATTAGAGAAAGAAGTATGAACGTCTACAAATTATAAATCCAACAAATTCAAAGCGTAGCTAAATACACAAGAAAAGAAAGGGTTATTGAACCTTAATGAAATGATCCATGTGTATTCTAAGGTTAAAGTGAAATAAAACAAGCCGTATATGAGGTATAACGAAATTTTTAATAAGTCCAATTTTTTACTTTGATTCGGGTGAATTTGAGGGATAGCTAGGGACTTTAAAATGCCCCAAAATATAAAGTCTAGTGGCCTGAAATCACACGATTTGGGTGGTCAACTCACGTCATCTTCAAGAGGGTTAACCATATCATCCAATCGTTCATAAAAATATACATTCACTGTGTGGTACATACTGCCGTTAAGCTGGTGCTACATATTGACCGTGTCATTATCGTGCTTGAGCTGTGTCTGCACGGCGATGAACCAGCATATTTTCACGGTCAGAGGCAGCGTTATCGGACTATTTGGCGTCCCTTTGAATTATGCTTGTTAGTTGACTGTTTACTCATCTGGCCGTTTTAAATTTGTCCATCAAACTATGGAGGGTTGACTTTGAAGAGCCGCCGCTTCTGCCGTAAAATAGGGCATATTTTACGTTTTCAGTAACGAACATTAAGTTTTAAAATAAAGATTTATTATTTGATTGCATTACTCTATTAATTTTGCATGGAGATTTGGTATTAAACCATGTATTTCACATGGACCATCTTGATTTTAAACGTTTTCAAAAACATTTTTTTTACTTTGAAAATATAATATCTAAGTAGTTCTTGCTAATAACATATAGGACAAGTAGTATGGTCAGTTTTCAAGATATTTTGACTTTTAGATTTTCATTTATCTCAGTACTAAGAACCAATACATCGAATTGTTAATAAATGTTTATTGCTATACAATCTACAGAATTTAAACTTTCATTTGAACGTAATAATATGACCAAAGCTGTTGTTTAATTTTTGGATAATGTGGGGAACAGCTTAAAAAATAAATTTCACTCATTTAAAATTAAGCATGTCAACACCAAAAAAAAAATTGTGGAAAATGCGTTGTAGATATCGTAGGAATACTCATTCCAATTACCAGAAAATTTTTTGTTTCATTCCAATTACGTTTTAAATTTAACACAAATACTAAAGAAAATATACATCCCCAAGGAGTTTTTAGGTTATATAATTATCTAGGTAAGATTTAGAGCAAAGATGTTAGTGTCGTTTTTAGTGCTACAAGAATCTAATAGCAATTGGGTCCCTTACTTTTTTTGGAGAATTTGTAGAGAATATAACTAATGTATAATCGTAGATCACGAAACTTACAAACCAATCAAAATTTAACTGCCAATGGTGGACAGCAAAAGTTTGAGAAAAATATAAATAAATAATAATAAAACTTATAAAGGTGGGT
The DNA here is from genome assembly GCA_932274085.1 of Protocalliphora azurea. Lineage (NCBI taxonomy): Eukaryota > Metazoa > Arthropoda > Insecta > Diptera > Calliphoridae > Protocalliphora > Protocalliphora azurea. Next base: position 76,163,984 of record OW026523.1, on the reverse strand, counting down.
GACAATTTTTTTGGAACAACAAATACAAATTTTGAAATTTCTTAGGCAAAAAAAGTATTTCGACGATTATTGTTATAATCGTGATATTTATTTTTTATTATATAAAAGTGTGAAGCGAATTTATTGAAATTTTTCATCCTTCTCTGAATCTAATATAAAAGTGTCAAATCATAAAATGTTGCTAAATTCATAGTTACAAATTAAACATAACAATTACAACCTCAAGAGAATTACTTAGCTTACTTCATTATTTATATATTTTTTTTATTTATATTCTAAAAACAAGTGTAACGAAAAAACTTCTTTATAGAATATTTGTTTCCATAAAAATACAAAATAACGTAAATTACGTGTATGATGTCAATAAGTCTTTTTATGTATTTATTTTCGTCATTTGTTATTTGAACTATTAAAAAAAAACTTAAAAGTAAATTCAATAAGTAATATATTATTGGTCATTTACATATATATTTACTTTCCAAATAAAAGAAATTATTAAACATTTGTGGTTTCGGAAACGTTATTATCTTCATTATCATCATTATTATTTATTTGACAAACATTAATAATCGGTCGGTTATCTATTGATGCAACAGTAAAAATTCACTTTTAAAATTATATGAAAGTGAGATTTTTGAGAATAATCTCTGTTTTTTTGTTTTTTTTTTTTTCCTGTAACATAATTTTATTGAATTTTTCCAGTCACGATTTTTTTTATTTCTATTTAAAACCACAAACGTACTTTGCACGCATTTAAACATATTGAGTTTTCTCTAATTGATGCGCGTTTGTACTTTAAACATTTTAAACACTAAACGAACACACAAAACAAAAACTTACCATTTTTTCTTAAGTTATATTAATTTGTTTATTTTTACGTTTAAATTTATTTGAATTGTTTAAATAAAATAGAATTCACGGCGATTTTTTGCAAGTTTCGCCGTTTAACAACGACAAACGCGTTTGGATAACTAATCAGTTCTCCAGTTGAGTAGTGGCTTTTATAAGCATTTTAATGGCTTAGAAGTTGTTGCCAATAATAGTCACTCACTGAGTCAATCAGGCTTTTTAATAAAAACGTCAACAGCAGCAGGCAGGCAGCTCTTTTGGAGTCAAGCATCACTGAGGGCGGCTTAAAAAATTTTTTTGTTAAGTTTAATTATTTTGCTTCCATTCAGGTTTTATTTGGGAAGACTACACCACCTCAGAGACTAGTATTGTGTTTTTTGACTTAACTTGTTGCATTATTACCAGTACTTGATCATCATCATCATCGTCATCAGAAAAATCATCAATAGAAGTACAATGAAAAAAAAAAAATAAATAAAAAAATACAAATTTAAATACTATTGGTGGCTTTAGGTGAATTTAATTTAAATGCGTGGGCTTTGCATATTAACAATTTAATAAATTAAAACAATTTTAATACATTTTGTATTTATGTTTGTAAGTAATTTTTTGTTTGTTCTTACTTGGAAATAATATTTATTATTTATTTTTTTAACACATTAAAAATCTTAATAGAAAGTTAACAAGTTTATCACAACAGTGTAACAACAAATAGTTGATACATTCTGTGCAGTCTTATATAATAACAATTAACATTATTTCCGATAATTTCCAAGAGTTTGTGTATACATATAAGCTTCACCTTAGTTATCTTCTATTCGAAAATGGACCTTTTTTAAATATTGATACATTAAAAATTTTTATATATATATATATATATATATATATATATATATATATATATATATATATATATATATATATATATATATATATATATATATATATATATATATATATTGTTTTTGTACTAAAGTCTGCGTTCGAATAAAATAAAACATAACACACAATTTTCGTAATAACTCTTACTGCCCTTGAATTTTAATATCTTTCTTGATTACAATATCTTCTAGATGGCAGCCAAAGAAAAATGTACGAAATAAAATTTTTTTAACTCTTTTTTGAACTTACTAAAAAATGTTGTTGAGTAAATTTTCTCAAAAGTATTACATTTCAGGGTAATGTAATACTTTTACCTTAGCAAGGGCGTAAAGGATGAAATGAAACTTGGTTCTGAAGATAAAATAAAAAAGCTTCTAAGAACTATGACAAACGTATTTGGCCGCGTAATGGCAAGTTGTATTCATTTCTTCAAAATCAAATGTGAGTCATGTTAATGATATGCCTACTAAGCTTTAGTCAATCAAAATTAAATAACAAAGCTATGAACTATGAGGCAAAGAATTATCAACATACGTTATTGCTGACTTGTTCCAAGGTAAAAGTTTTGTATACCGAATAATCAAGAATATGGTCCTGAATAGTATCGAACTAAAGACAAGAAAAATTTACAAAATAATTTCTCGTATGACAACTTTACTCAAAATGCGACAATATATGTGTCTGTATTGTTTTGAATAAACTCGAATAATCATAAGAGTGTCACAAACAGACATTGATGGCACTCGTGACATGTAACAGTGTTTTTAACATTTTCTGTGGAAACACCTAGAATTGGGAATATTATTTTAGTCCCACAGAAAATTAATTAATTAAACTACCCAGAATTTTGGCAATTGTAAAGGAATTGGATTAAAGTTAAAAGCGATTTTAAGAAGATTATTGTGATTATACAAGTTTACAAATTAGGGTCAACTTTTGGACCAGAGTAGACGAGAACTAATCTTGATGTAATTTGGGGCGCTGAATTCAAATATGAAATTCGTTTTTTAAGGTTGGTTCTAGTTTTTTAGCGAACAATTTCATATTTTTGATATTCTAAACCTTACAATTTATTATAAAATAGAAATGACAGTTCGATGGCTATTCATTTCTAATTTATAACTTTCTATTCAATAAAATTTAAATTACTGTCAAATATGGTCAAAATTTATTTTTACCAATATCTTGAAAACTTCACTAGGAGTGAAGATTCGAATTCAGCGACACAAAATAAACTTTAAAATTTTTTTCAGAAGTTATACCTAAAAAAATTAAGATAATCTAGTTATCAATTAATTTTTATATAACATAATATATCAGAAAAATCTGGAGAAAAAATGCTATAAATAGTTGACTTAGTTTTAATCCTAACTTATTATGTTTAATTTGAATGCACAGCTTATTTTTTAATTTGTTTTATTTATTAATAAATAAAGAAACAAATGAATAATATTATTTATTTCTTTGTTTACTTATTTGTTCATTTATTTATTTATTTATTTAAATTTAATTTAATTTGTTCATATATATTATTTTATTTATTTTTTTATTTCTTTTTTTAACAACTTTGTTTTGAAAATGAGTACTTTTTTAAATTTGGTATGTGTTTTGAAAATTTGCACTTTTTTGGAAAATTAGTATTAATAAATTTTTGAAATTTGGTACTTTTTCTGAAAATTATTATTTTGTTTGGTTTTATTTTTGAAAATTATTTTTTTTAATAAATACTTTTTTTTAAATTTTTACTTACTTTTATAATGAGTACTTTTTAAAAATTTTTATTTGTAAATAGATAAATTTTTCCTAATTAATATTATTTTTTCTTTTTTTGGAAATTACTACCCCTTTATGAAATTGGTACTTTGTGAAATTGCTTTTTATTTTTTTAATTTTTTACCTTTTTTGAAAATAGTTTCTTTAATTAGTTCTTTTTTTAAAAATTGGTATTAATTTTTTTAAGAATTAATACCTATTTTTTATAAAAATAGGTATTTTTTTGTAATTGATACCATTTCTAAAAAATTATTCTTGTTTGTTATTTTTTTTAATGAAATGAATACTTTCAAAATTGATACATACACATATATTTTTATAAAACTCCTTTTTTATTAGCTAATATTGTTTTCAAATGATTTTCATTTGATCATTTATTATATCAAAGGATAAAAGGGTAATAAAATTAATTCATTATATTTTTAATATTAAGGATCTAATGATATGAACAAATTATGATAATGAGCCTGGCCCTTAAAATAGTTACCGAAATCACTACTGCACTAAAGATTAAAAGACAATCGTAATTATTATAATATCTATATATATTGCCTTATATGTCCCACACATTTTTTTTTTTTCTATTCTATGGGACAAAGAATTGTTTCATTTTCGCAAAGTCTTTCCAGAGTATTTTTTATCGAGAATCATGTAATTTGTTCTGAAATTCTGATTTATTTTGCTGAATCTTTTTATGATATGATTTTCTAAATCTAATCGAAGTATTTCAACAGGGACTCGATTAATTTGTTGGTTGGTTCAAAATTTCAATTACCATTTTTTAATAACAAGTTATTTTTTATTTTGAGCGGTATTGAAAACTCCATCAAGCATTGATATTATTATGAAGGGACAAAACATGATATACTATTAAAAATAAAAAAAACATGTTCGATGATTAACAGGTCAATATTTGAGAAAAATATTTACAAAGGTTGAGAGGAATGGCGGATATGGTATAAATTCTTCTATGACGGAGATTGATCTCATAATACCTTCTAATGTTACAAATTCGGGAGAAAAATTTAAAATAATCTTCATTGAACGTTAAGTTATCTTATCCTGAAGAAAGTATTTAAGTTCGGTGGGATTTCAGTAAAATAATGATCAAAATTTATCCCCAAAACTGTTGAATGATTTATTCTAAATTAATCAAATTGCATTTTTTTTTTGAATAATTTGACCACCGGATTGAAACCGTTATGGAAACTTTCGGGAAGATTAAAAAAAAATATACTAACAAAAAATTTCGCGGCAATAACTCTAAAATGTAAGAAAAAATACAAAATTCCTAATACAAATTATGTGAAATAGACTTCCGAATTTTATGGCTCATAAAATATAAAAGATATTTCAAAAAGAGTGAAATACATATGACTACTATGAAACTACCAAAGCACAAATTTTAATTTTTCTTAAAATAATTAATGGTATATTATTATTCTTTTCTTGAAAACTGATAATATTTTTTAGTATTTTTTGGGAATAGATTATTATTAGTCATTTTTTATTACTTTGGGCTTATTTTGTAGATTTAAAAAAATGTACTTAAAAAAATAAAAAGTTGAGCTTATAATGCACCCTTTTTATAAATTTCACCTTATTTGTGAAAAAATCAAGTCATCTGATAATTATTTAGCAAAAATAGTTTATAACTGACTGTTTCCAAAGTATGAAAGTGTGAAATTTTGATTTGTATTATACGAATGGCCGTGCAGTCAATATGTTTAAGTATGGAGTTGATATACCAGTAAAGTCTCAGCCTGGTATAGACAATATGATAATGATGACTTGGATGAAACTTGTGATATAGAAGGGGTTTGGGATTTAAATTGTATGCTTTTACTTTTTATTAATAATCTCTGAACTATTTGATCTAAAATAATTCAGAATTTTTTCGAATTTATAAATGTACCTTATTAGATTTTAATTAACCGCTTTACATCTATTTCGGAAGGCCAATTTAAGCCCACCTTTGTTATGCTATTGAGCCCTAAGAAATTTTATCCCCGGCTGGTAACCTAGCGATATCAAGAACAAGGATAAATTGGCTGAAATATAAGAAATACCTTAGTACTCACTGCATAGAAAACATATCGCTAGGTGCACCAGAAGAAATCGATCTCTCTCTCTCTCTATCAATAATTTTGATAGAAATCTAAAACTTGCTGCTGAACATGAGGGGCGGACAGACGGACATCATCCTATCGACATCATTTCTTATAAGGATCCAAAAAATATTGATCTCTGACGAAAATTGTGGAGACAATGACAAACTTATATGTCCCCTTTACACCTGTGATGAAAGGTACAAAAAGAAAACATAAAAAAATTAATGAAGACATATTTTTGGTATTTTAAACAATTTTTAGGTTTTATTAAAATGAATTGTTAACATTGTTGTTTTTTTCTTCTTATTGTTGAACAGGACAGGAATTGTTTTATATTTTAATAAACATTAGAACACTATCAAAATTTTAAGGTATAATTTACTCGAATAACTCGAGTAATTTAAAAACTTTATTCGATTGTTTGATTAATTTAAAAATAGCATTTTCGAGTATTTGATTAATTGAATAATTAAAAAGTCGAGTAAAAAAAATCCTAGCCCATTGTGCTGGAAATGAACAAAAAATTCGCTAGAAATTTTTAAATAAAATAATATTCTTATTTAAGTTATAATTTTTCAAATAAACATTTTTATTTCTAAGATTTTACTTTTTAAGTTACATTCACATATCGCCGTTGCGCTGACGAAGAGTAATTTTTTGATTTTTTTTTATTGCATTTTGTAACGAAAAACATTTATACGTAAGACTTTTTGGAGAACAAAAATATTAAACAAAAAATAAAAAGTTTATTATACAAAAAAGACTATGTGTAGATTTTTTTAATTTGTTTTGCCATTCACGGACGCCAAGAGATATAGTTTTTTTTTTAACATAAAATTAATAAATATCCTAACGAAAAATACAAAATTCCAAAAATTAAAAAAAGGTTGCGAATTTAAAAAATAAATTGTTTTTGTTCTCCTGAAAAGTAGTAAAAAAACACGTAGGACCTTTCGTCATCGCACCGATGATATGAATGTAGCATGTATGTATGTATGTATGTATGCATATATTTAAGAAATTTATAAAATGTGGTCCTTATGTGTATGTCTTATACGGTTGCTAGGTCCAATAATGGATCAATCCTTTTAATATTTTGCAATAAGAATGTTGTGTAAATAAAACATTTAGGAAATATATTTTATTTTAATATACACGTCTATCCGTACGAAAAAGCACTTAAAGGAGGATTTTTTTATGGGAGCTATATAAAATAGTGGATCGATTTGAATCAAATTCAATACAATGAAATCAATATAAATATATATACAAAAAAGTTATTAATTAACGATGGACAGATTGACGGGTGCTGACGTAAGAAGAAAAAAATGTTATTGTTTTCTTATCTATTTTTTTTTTTTTTTGCATATGGGGAGTCGAAATAAAGATGTTTGTTGGTCCGTTATAATGATATTTATGAAGGCACCCAATAAATTGTATATATGATACACACATATGTACAAAAAATAAAAACACCATGATGAAACATTTTAAATTAAAAAATGTTAAAATTAAAAAATGTTTATGTTATTTTTTCTTACAGTATATAAATGTAATAAAAATAGAAGAAAAAACTAAATTAAAAACATAAATTTCATAAAACCCCTATTAACGCGGATTTCTACTGATATTTCGTACCAAGTTAAAAAAATCTTAGTTTATCCTTGTTTTACACTTTTTTGTTCGCGATTTGTCTTTTTAACTATTTTATAACGGTTTTCTAAGTGATTTAAGTGTCGTAACTAAGGTTTGGTTTCCAGGAATTCGCGAGCGGGAAATCCCGGGATTTTCGGGAAAACGGAAAATTAAATATTCTCGTAGTTTTAGAATTCTATAGCAAACATTTTGCTATTTTTAACACCTTATATCAAAGAGAGATTTACGTTAACATGGTACTTGCGTGAGTTTAACGATTATAAATAGGGATCGCAATTTCCCGGACTTTTTGATTTCCCAAGTCAACGGAAAAAATGTTTCGACTTCCTGGGATTCCGGATTGTAATTATCAGTACACTAATTAGTTGAACAACTGAGGCTCAAATAGGATATGAATCCTATTGATTTGTAGATATCGACACAATATTAAGCAATATTGTTATTATCGCCGTTTCCAAAATACTTCAGGGTCTTTATTAAATTGTTTGTAACTTCATAGAGTAGTCCAACATTATATGAAAATAGCCCAAATTATTACACATTTAAACGTGCATAAAATTATGGCTGGTGTCATCATATTTATATAATAGACTGCACCAAAATTTACCGACAATTGAATTTTGACCGTAACTCCCCTAGAATTATTCATTGGGTTGTAAAATATATTGTGTGAAATACTAGTGAAATCAAATATCGTTAACCCGTGCCGAATCGAAACTGAAGTTTGTATTGTGCTTTTATATGGGGAAAGTATGACTTTTTTACAGTTTTTGAAAAAATTTAGCTATTAAATACTTTGCGTTTTCACAAAATGTAAAAAAAAAATCGTAATCTACATATACCTGTCAATCAAGCAAGACATAAAAAGAAAAAAAATCAATTAAAAAATGCTTAAACTAGTACGCATTTCCCCAGAAAATTAATGCGTTTTAGATCACTTGTGTATGGAGTGTACAAACAAATTTTTAATTTCTTGAAAAATGAAATGTTATCTTTTAAATTTGAATCATAATTACTAAAAAATACATTTTTGTTTTTCCGGGATAATTCAAATCCCTTTCCATGCTTAGTTAAAAAAATTTGATTTTTTCAAGACTTTCAAATCTCCAATTTCCAACTTTTAAAAATTTTGTTAAACAAAACAGTTCAAAACAGTTCAAATAAACCTATGCAGGTTTATAGACAACTCTACAGAAAATAAAATTAAAAAAGAATTAGGTCAAAACCTTGTATGGCTAAGCCGTAACTGATTTATCCTGCAGAAACAAAAACTTAGTTTTCAGTAGTTATGGTTCAAATTTAATTAAAAATAGCATTATATTTAAACATTTCTCAAAAAATAAAAAATTTGTTTGTACCCTTCACACACAAGTAGTCTAAAACACGTAATAACTTTAGCATTTTGTGATTTTTTTTTCTTTTTATGTCTTGTTTGATATATAATTGTGTGTAGATTACAATTTTTTAACATTATGTTACAAATCAAAGTATTTAATAGCTAAAATTTTTTAAAAAACTGTAAAAAAGCCAAATTTTCCCATATAAACGCATCATACAAACTTCAGGTTCGATGTTGCTGGTTAATAATATCCGATTTCACTAATATTTCATATAATATCTTTTTACAACCCAATGAAGATTCTAGGGGAGGTACGGTCAAATTTCAAAAGTCGTTATTTTGGGATTATCAACATAAATTACCGTGTATAACCCTGTTCCAATTGTCGTGGGTAGTTGAAATTTGGCTAAGAAGTTATAATGAATGTCCTCTTTCATAATACGTTTAAAAAAAGAATTTTGGTCCACACTAACCTTCAGTCTATTATCTGATAAATTTTCCACCTAAAACACATGTTATAGATATGATCAGACATTCTCATAGATAACAGATAATTTTTTTTGTAGCTTTCCAGTTTAAAATTATATGCATAATTAATGAGTTATGGGATTCGCTTCTAACTTTTTCTCTTAACTTTCTTAATGTTTTGTCAAATCTCTATGCGACAAATTCCGCAAGTTCCGCAGGTTTCTTCCATTTAAGTACTATTAAAATTCCCGGGAATCCCGGACGAAATCCCCGGGAAAGCGAGACATGAAAAATTTCAAACTTCCCGGGAATCCCGGGATGGGAAATATTGGTATGCATTCTCTACATATAATACAACTAGAGGAACGTTAATGTTGGATGAATTTGATTTGTGACTATTGAATTAGATTTTTTTCTATCAGATATCTATGTATTTGTTTATCTATGGTTTAACGAATTTACTACAAGTTGTTTCACATGCAGTATTAAATCAACTTGATTTTTGTCATCTTCAAATTTTAGATACTTTAGTTTTATTATAGGTTCGTGGAAATGAATATTAAATAAGTTGAACTTCAAAAATACTCACTATTAAAAAAAATACAATTTTGTGAACAAGTCAATTCTAAAACCGGTTCCACTAGAATCGGTAGTTTTTGGACAAAAAAAAAAAAAGACGATTTCTTTAATGTTAAGTTTGTTTTTTATTTAAATAACATTAAGGACAAAAATTTTTATTTTTTACTAAAAGTTTTTAATGCTTATTTTATTTTTACTTAAATAACAACAAAAGCAAATTACAACCATTATTCATTCCGTTGGAAAATAGGCTGCAAATATTCCGTATTTAGTTCTATATTATTTCTTTCCTCTAGCAGCCCTTTTACTTATTCATCCAAATCCAGATGAGCGGATCTGACGTTGCTAGTAATATATTAAATAGATCTTCATTTGTAGAGTTTCGTGATATTTTTCTGATATTGTGCTCTCTATAAAATCTGTAATCCTTATTCCTTTTTTTACTGGGCTTCCTCTGATAGATCTCCAAGTGGTACTAAATGATGCTTAATGACATCTTCTCCATAATAAAGGATTTTGTGAACAATTGCAGATATATTTCTCGATGGATATTTAGTTGTATATATTCGTGCAGTTTCTTTCGCATAATCAACAAATTTTCTTGCATAAATTTGTTCATTGCATAAAAGTACATCGATAATTGTCTTAAATATTGAAATAAGATTTATATCAACTCCTGTTATTTCAGATGCTCTTACGGGATCTGAAGAGAACCTTCTTTTCTTTTGACCCTCAAAAGTTCTATTCCACTAAATTTCAAATAGTATCTGAGAAAACATATAATAACACAACAGGTTTTATACCTGACACATCATACCATTTCTTAAAGACCAATTATCCTACCAACATAACAAAAAAAAAAAAAAAAAAATGCCGCCAATTATCGATAATAGTTTGCAAGTAATGATAATTTACTTCTGATCAAATTTACAAAAATCACATTTTTTATAAAATAACATAAAATATTTGTTTTTAACAATATGCCACACTAACAATTACCAATATTTTGATCTAATTTTTTGACCACCTTAGTTTCAATATGTTTACTATTAAATGGCATTAAAATTTTGGAAATCTGTGTTAACAGAAAATTGGATTTTGGCCAATGAAATTAATTTCAGAGCCACCGCGTCCCATATCATTATATTTCTTTCTTCTGTCTGTCTTCTGTCCCGGTATAATTTGAATAACTTATGGCTAAAGTTTGTCGTGTCTTTAAATTTTTTATCGAGGAAATGGAATTCTTCGAGCTATTTTTCTTCGCTAATTGGCTCCTGATAATCTCTAACGGACCGTTCGGGAAAGAATTACATTATTATATCTGCTGAATTTGCTCCCAAATATACGAAGTGGTATATTTTTCCAGGCAGTAATAATGCGATTGTGAGTTTTTATTTATGCTTTATTTTACCTTCCGAATTTTTCAGTATTCCGTTTTATTTTAAGGGTTTTAAAGATAAAAACCGATATATGCAGCAGAAATTAAAACCATAAATTTTAAGTCTGTACAATGCTTGAGTCAACACATCTATTAAAGAGGATTTACAATAAAATTACAAACCAGTTAAAAAATACTGACAAAATTTATCAAAATAGCATAAATTAATAAAGTGTATTTATTATTATTATTATTATTTTTTTTTTTTTGTTTAAACAACAAAACCAAAACCCCCCCCCCCCCCCCCCAAACACCTAAAAGCCCGATTTGTAAATAGCAAACCATTTTGCTTCTTATATCTTTATTATCATTTATATTTACAATCACATCGGAACAATATTACCGAAATGATATATATATATATATATATATATATATATATATATATATATATATCATTTCGGTATAGAGTTCCTTCCAGCTTAAAATTCACTGGTTTAAGAGTGATTACGTTGAAAACAAACACAGATTTTTTTAAAAAAATGGATCTAGAAGAATGCACAAATATTAGCTGACTTCCTACGATTAAAATTGTACCATTATCAAAAAATTTTAACCTGACTGAAATTCACTTTAATCTTTAATAAGTTTTGTAATAATACTATTTTAAACAAACGGCTTACTTACAAGACTTGAAATTAATAGAGTGCATTTTAGCACCATAGGTTATATTTTATAATAATGATTGTTGTTCAAAGTTCAAAAACTTGGAAAAAGGGATAAAAATTACTTAACTTTTTCCCATTCTTCTACACTTTTTCGCACGTTTATACTTTTTGATCTCATGCGATTTTATGTAAACTAATCGGACTTTGTGGATAAATTCTATACCTTCTTTGTTATTGTGCAAATTTTCAGCACTAAAATACAGGGTAGTCGAATTTTGATGACAAAATTTTAAAATTTTCAATTTTTTTTTTTTTTTTTTTTTTTTTTTGGTTTTTTGAGTGGACTATAAATTTTGAAATAGGGATTGATACGTGTTGTAATTATGCGTATTTTGCGCTATATCTCGTTGATGTGCCAGAAATAGTCAACGCTGTAGATAGTCTCAAAATTTCGAAAACAAGAGCGAAAATTAAAAAAAGTCTTTTTTCCAGGCATATACACAGTTTCTAATGGAATAGCTTAGAATAACTTAGTTTTTTTTTTGTTATTATACACAATAAAATCGAAAGAGCATTAAAAAAAATTTTATAAAAAAGTTTATGAACTTTTTGGAAATTACGCATAAATTGCACTTCTTGTTGTTTTATATAGCAAATTGCATTGCACGAAATCATTAATGCGAACTGATTCTACATACATTCGATTCACTTTATATACATATATATAAATGGGAATTATTGATAGAAAAGTCGATATATCGATGTCCGTTTGTCTATTGAAATTAGCCTTTAGAAAGTTATCGGACACCAAATTATAGGGAATATTCTTAGAATGACGCTGATAAAAATCAGCAAAATTGGTCCATTAATGGCTGAAATATTGCCAAAACGCCGAAAAGACCTATTTGTTTTCGACTTTTCTAAGCCTCTATATGAACTAGCGACTTCGTTTTTGCACAGAAAATTCGGTTATAGCAAAAAAAAAAAACTGAAAAATTATTGAAAATATACACACACACAGACATATGTATGTATATAAAAAGCATTGAAATGACCTTCAGTGTTGTTGTTTGTATATACACACAACAATTTTTTATGCATTTTTGGACGTTTTTTTAGTTGGAAATTTTTTGTATAAGCATGTATCTACATACAAACATGCATACATATGTATATAAATTTAATAGTTATCAGAAGCTGTCAGTGTTTTTTTTTTTTTAAGGAAGCAACGCTTGCTATGATAGTTTAATTTTGTGTATAAATAATGTGCATAAATTTTATTATTTGTCAGTAAGATGGTGAAGGGTATAAAAGATCCCTCACAGCCGAATATGGCGCCTTAACTTGTTTTTTTTTTAATTTTTTTCTCCCATTGTGTTTTCAATTTGGGCCCATATTTTCTAAACTTTTTATGTTGTAAAATAATATCCTCTGTGAAAATCAATCGCCGAAAGATGACTGAAGAAAGATTTCACGTTTATTAGGGATGGTAATGTTCTTTAGTACAAAATGATAAATAATGAATCTAAACAAGTTATAACAAATTATCAATTTTTCCAAAATTTATTTATATTTTTATTTAGAAAAAACTTACAAACTTTATGTTTCTTGGAATGATAGTGTAATTAATATGGAAATAATTTATCCCATTTTTATGCTAAATATTAAATTATTTTAGTTATTAGCTTGGTAATGGTATTAATCAACGTTGCCGTTTTGGATTTTTTCTACCAAATTTGATAGTATTTTTTTCCTTTGGTAGGCTAAATCGAATTTTGGTAGATTTAAACAAGCTTGATTTTTTAATAAACAAACTATATTTAATAATACCCAGCAAAAACTTTGCTTTCCTGGTAAGCTAGCAGGTATAATTGGAAACAAAAATAAACTACTTATTTTTTGCCTGAATAACTAGTTATTTTTGTTCGAGTTGTCCACAAATTCATGTAGTTATTTTTTGACTCTAGGGGTACTCAAAAATAAGTACCTAAACGAAAACAAAAATAAAAAAAAAAAACAAAAAAATGTTGCCGTCAGTGAGACTCGAACCTGGACACAAACTAACCAGTCGTTTTTAACGGCTAACGTCTTACTCAGTATACCACCTCACACATAGCTTCCTAATCGACAAAAAATCTTTTTAGTTTAAAATATCTTTTTAGACATTTTGTTATAAAAAACTGACAGCTTCAGAATGGGGTTGAACCAACAACCCTCTGGTTGTTAATCCAGCGCTCTAGCCAACTCATCCACGTGATTGCAGTATTACTGTTTTTGCTGTGTAATTACAAAAAGTTTTACATTTTAGTAGAAATTTGTAAATTGTACAGGAAAAAAGATGTTCTCAAATTATGGAAGAATTATGTTAACCGAGGATAGATTTGTCGCTTTATTAGAGATTCTATGTCTAATCGAGTACTTCCAAAAGAATAATCCAACTAAAAGAATTTCAAAAATACCTGGTAAAATCGGATGTCTGCCATTTGGATGGCGTGTAACTTTATTTTATATTAAACTTTTATATTTTGTATGTATCCAAAAAAGTGCTTCTTTTTATTCTCTTATTCCTTTACATAAACATTAGTCCTTATTAATAATATAAATGAGTCAAAATCAGGAGGGTTACATTTAGCATATCTTTGTTAGAAAAAGTTATATGTTTTAATGGCTTTAATTAGATTAAATTCTTTAGAAAATTGTAGTAGTATGAAAATATTTTCAGTGGCAACACTGATGTCCGCTAGTATAATTCAAACGTATCTATATTTATCTTCTATATTACATAATTTCCAAAATTAATCGAAAAAATCAAACGACAATTAATCGACCTCTTAATATAATATATTATATTATATAGAATTAAACATTAAAAACACATATAAATAGAAATAATCATTAAAAATAAACATTTTTAGCGTAGGTGTGTACAAATATGATTATCTTTAACAATAAACGGTCTTCGAAAAAATAAACATGAATGAAACAAGCCAAGAATTAATAAAAAATATTACCATAATCTGTTTTCAAAGTATCATCACAGAACTCTATACTTCAGTAGCAAGTTTAGATTTCTTGTCAAAAATTATTTATAAAGATTATAAACAACGGGAAAAAAAGAAAGGCGTTATTATTCATATACTATACATACATTTTAACTGAAAATAGAATTAAATTTAATATGGCCTTATAAACGTAAGTGGCTGTGATTATTAAATTTAAATAAAAAATGTTTGTGGCCAAAAAGAAAAACTGCCTAACTTTAGTTAAATCATTTGCCATTTTCTTCATTTTTAAAATTATTGTATTTCATTACATATTGTGTAAATTTTTTACAAAAATCTGTCCGTTGCTTTGGGAGATAATGGCCTGCATAACAATGTAATTCGTTTTATTTTTACTTTTTTCGAAGTGTAAAAATTTTATAAATTAACATATGATTTTTGTCCCAGCAGCCTCCCTATAGCGGTTAGCTCTGCGACAGTTTCAGATCTAAATGATGTTCAGATTCAAATGATAGAAGATGTACTAAGATGGGCTCTGTACAGTTTGTCCCTTTTAAATCCCCGGGCCCAGATGGCATCATACCTCCAGACTTGCAGTATAATGTGGATATAATAGTTCCATGTCTGCTTCAGATATTCTCGGCTTGTTTATTATATATATATATATATATATATATATATCTGTGTGTGATATATATGTAATGTGTTCTTTACATATCCCAAATAAAATGCGAACGATGTTGCGCTAGCTGTATCTGGAAAATATTTAGATACCATATCTCATCGCCTACAAACTATGCTAGGCCTACTCAGTAAATTGAGTGCAAATAATGGCCTTAGCGTGAATCCAGGAAAAACGGAACTAGTTCTCTTTTCAAGGAGATACAAAATTCCATCTTTCCCACTCCCTTGTCAAAATGGTGTTGAAGTACCCAATGGAAGTACCCAATCCACCTTTTGCGGAATCTTCGACAAGGTTCTGCGTAGTTCAGCGCTACTAATTTCCATCCAAGGCATTATTCGTTCTTATGAACTGGATGCCAGTGGATCTAATAGCCAAACAAATCGTCATTATGTCGGCGACTAGGCTCAATACCATAAGTACATGTAACGATATGAGCTATGGACATGCAACCATTTTAGAAATTTCAAATTACATCCCCGACAATATTGACTATTGTATACCCAAACCCACTCTAAAAGGGGATCGATTGAGTTTTATACTGATGGATCTAAATCTTCTGAAGTGTTTGGGGGAGGTGATTTTTTTGCCTAATATAGGTAGAACATTTCTTTTAAATTGAATGCCGGACGAGACATTCAAAGCTAGAGTTGATCTGGATAAGGGGTTACTTAAGTACCCGGGAATTATTATTTCGAACTAAATAGCTAGAATTGGTTCCCTTCTTCAAATTGAAGAAATGGACCGACTGGTTGGTGTACCACTGTCATCTTACAGATCTATGATACTGTAGTACTTGTCAAGAATAGCACAACAAAGATGGATAAACAGGTTCACATGTTCTATTTCCAGACAGATATGGCTCAGTATGACTAACCATGATCGATCTTAATTCTGGGATTGCCAAAGCTTCAGCTACGGACACTTGTAGCCATTGTTACTGGGAACTGGGTTGCTAGTACGCATGCTAGGAAGCTAGGAAATGGAATAAGTACGTAATTCAACATATTCATGATATATTTTAAAAATCCATTTTGAAAAAAATGTATAAATTGAGATATTATTTAAATAAAATATTAGTTTTATAAAGGGAAAAACAACACCATAACTTTTTTGAAATATTTTTCGATAGCCAATATACATATCGGTTTGAAAATTTTACAAACAATTTTCGTGCGAATTGCGGATATATTTACTTTTTATTTCAATATAAAACCCAAAAAGCGTTCTGTGAAAAATCAATTATATAGTTTTCCCTTTTTTCCACAGATTTAGTCATTATAGATAAATATGTATGCATGTAAAAAAATAATAATTTTATTTATTAATATACATTTTAATATGAAAAATTTAAGATCGTTTATAAATCGTTTATAAATTTGGGTCCTAGTGCAAAAAGTTTAATATTCTGTGAGCATACATATTTCTTACAAAAATGGTAAATTAAAAAAAAATTTATAATTTTTTGGAAAATTTATACTTTTTCAAAATTAGAATTTGTTGGAAAAGTATTTCCAAAAGTATTGTTTCCTTATTAAATGCGCGTCCCAAAGGCATTTTTGTTATACCAAATTTTCATATTGTTCCTTTGGCAGAAATATGAAAAAAAAATCTGAAAAACCCGAAAAAGTACCTTTTTCATTTTGGTCGAGGACGAAAATTTTAAGAAACGGTATTTTAGAATGAATTAGATTTTCATTTAAGTTGGGAACATTGATACTTTTTATTTTGGGGCCTAATGCATATGTTTTCGATATTATTTTAAACCATTTTGATGGTACGTCCATCGCAGAGACAATATTTAGTTATCTCCTTGCTATATCCGCAGATATCTGCAAATAAAATTTTAAAAATCCAAAACACAAGATAACAATTTTTCGTTTTATATTGATTAAAGCGCGGAAGTAAAAGGAGCAACAAATACGCATTCCATTAAAAGCTATTTTTCACCCAAAAGAATATAAGAATTTCAACCACGGTTTTATTGGTTTTAAAATGTATGACTAATAATAAAATCTATGCATAGTTCTCCATTTAATTGAGAATGGTATTAATTGTATTCTACAAAGTTTAAGATGCACATAATAGTTCATAATATGTTAGTTGTACAGTAAATTAAAAATTTTATAAAATTTCAAAAAATTTCCTCGATTTAGTTTCATCCAATATGAACCCACCTTTTTAAATAAAAATTTAATTTTCAATTTCATTTTCACATCATTATACAGTTTCCATTTTTGTTTTAATATTCATGATCATATAATTTAAATGTGATTATTAAATTATCACATTTAAATTATGTTCTTTTTTATTTAGCGGAATAAATCTACTCGTAGATGGAACATTTGTGTCAACAACCTATTCGAAATATAATAAAATTCATATTTTTATCATTAGGTAATTAACTAATTTAATTAAATAATTATTTATTAATTCATTAATAAAGTGATAAAATAATAAAAAAAAATATATTATTATTATTTTTTTCTTTATTTTCTTATTTTTCAACTTCAGTTTAACGTATTTTTAAAAAATTTGGCAATGCTCTTGAGAGAATTTATCAATTTCGTTGATGTTGGCAATGTAATAACAAAAATTTTGCGCCATCTAACGAGAAAGCAATTTTATTTTCGCAAAACGTAATTTAGTGATTCAATAGATGGCGCTGTTATTTGCTTATTACAGGGTTGCCTAATTTTTTAGGAATAAAAGTTTACCGGGATCCTTTAGAAATGCTATATCTTCAAAACTACTGAACCGATTTGCAATTTTTATACCTCTCACCACAGGCGTAAAATGTTTGTTATTCCGTTTGTAATTATCACAATTTTCGTCGGAGAACAAAAAGGTTTATATTTTCTGGATCCTTGTAAGAAATTACGTCGATGGGATGTCCGTCCATCTGTCCGTCCGTATATCGGTTGAAATGACATTTATGAAGGCCACCGATAACTGCTATATATAAATTATAATATATATAGCAGTTATATATATAATTAAAATATATCAAACGATCGAAAATCCCTTCGAGAATTTTGCTATTGAAATTCAGCAAGATCGATTCATAAAAGGCGAATATAAGTATGTCATAAAACCCGTGTTTTTTTAACCGTTTTTCGATTTTCTGAAGCTTCTGTATAAGCGAGGGACTTCGTTTTTCCAAAGAAGATTCGGAAATTGTTTTTCTGAAATTTTAATTTAATAATCAAAACGCATTTTTGATTATTAAAGTCCTTCTTTAAGCTACGGATTTCGTTTTTATATAGATCGGTCATAAATGTTTTTACAAAACATCGATTTTTTGGATCAACTAAATTGGTTCATAAACAACCAAGTTATGGGCTAAAAACTGAAAAATCTGTTAATTATATACACATAAACATTTATATTAAGCATTGCAATGACCATCAGTGATGGGATTTGAAAATGTTTATTTAGTGCTAAGTTGGGATCAAAAATGGGCCAATTATAGTTTTTAGAAAATTAAATCAAATTAAAAATAAATATGAAATATATAATCTCTTAGTAAATGAATGAAATTAGCGTAAACAACATAATCCATGAAAAAAGAGGATATCAAAAGATATTAAAAATGATGCCCCATTTAAATGTAGCTCGCCAATATATATATATATATATATATATATATATATACATATGTTTTACTACCTTAATATATATATTCAGATAACTTCGTTTAAAATGAAGTAAAAATTTGGTGTTACAGAATTTATTTCTTAAAATTCATATCCCACATCTTACGCTTTATACGTTTAAAAAACTTGGTCCTATAATAAAATAGTTTAAATTTGCGTCATGATAAAACTTTTTCACGATAGGTTAGTTATCAGCTTATGTGATTATGTGGTTTTATTATAAACAGCTAAATTCATTAAAAAAAACCGACTATATGATGCCATACACCATTGTGTACGAGCATAAAGATTCGGAATGGGGACTAATATTACACCTTCAGTTAATTTTACTGAATGCAAAATATAGTACACAAAAACAGAATAATGCCTTGATATTAACATCTAGATGATTTTATGCTATGGTAAATTATGAACAGATTCTCATAAAATTTGGCAATATACTTACATAAAACTTATTTGTGTCGAATATTAACTTGATACTAACATTCGTATGGGATTTATGTACGTTAAAGTGATTTTCGGAAGAGAGGTTTATATGGGAGCTATGGTCAATAGTGGACCGATCTTCATAAAATTTGGTACAAAGATAGACTCTTGTACACCGAATTTCTTCGAACCGAATTTCAGAAAAAAATATTCTTATTTTTAAGGCATTTTTGAGTGTTCAAAATCTATTCCGAGGGGACATTTGTATGGGAGCTAGGTGAAATAATGGATCGATCACAACCAATTTCAATAGGCTTCGCCTTTATATCATAAAAGTCCCATGTGCCAAATTTTATTGAATTATCTTCAAAATTGCGACCCGTACTTTGTGCACAAAGTTTACATGGACAGCCAGCCAGACGGACGGAAGGACATCGTTAGATCAATTTAAAAGGTGATTCTGAGTCGATTGGTATACTTTAAGATGGGTGTTGGATAACTTTTTCCATCATCAGCACAAACGCATAATACTCCAACCACCTATGGTGGCGTAGGGTATAATAACCAACTTTGCTCAACCCATACCCCCGTTTATAGATTAATTATCTGTTTATTTGCAGTGTTGGAAAATAATAAAAATTTAAATAAATAACGTATATTGTTGTTTGTAATATAACTGTATAATCACATAACCTGATAACTAACCTATATATTACTTATGTTATAATAATAGTAAATTTAAGATTTTACTCTCAAAAACACTTGTAAACAAAAAAGTACGCGAATGGAAAATTTGTAAAAAAAAACAGTTTTTATCGAAATATATGCACTTTAGTGAATAAAAAATTCATTTTTGAACTTTGTTTTTATAGTTTTTGTTTGTTTTGTTATTTCTATTTATATTTAAGTTGTTTGTTATTTTTAATAAATGTTTTAGATTTTAAATTAATTAGTTTATTGGTTTAATGAAATATTAATTACGAAAAAAGAAACAAACAATAATAAAAACAATATATTTAATTAATGTTCTTTAACAATAAAACATAAAATTCTCAAAGTATAAATACAAAAAAAAAAAATGCTTTTGACAGAGCTCGTTATAAATACGTCTGTTCAGTAACACAGTTTAGTTAGTTACTCTTGAATGAACTTTTAATAAAATTTGAATGCATACTATTTTTTAATTTTTGTAAATTTTTTCTCTCATTGTTTATTTCTTGTCTTGTTTACTTTACCTAGTGTCTACATTAGGCAAATTTATTTAAAAACAAACGTCAAAATCAGTGCGAATATATACAAGGTAATCTTAGTTAAATAGCTGATTATTATTTTGGTTGTTACAGTTCTCAAACTGCATATATAAAAAGCAATAATGAATTCGCCATATTGTTGTTTTTGTGCAACTGTTTCCACCTTCCACAAATTCGCGTTAAGTTTGACGTCTGTCTTGATAAAAAAAATCTCTAATGTAGACACTATGTTACAGCCTGTCTAGACGTAACATAAGATGTAAGATTTTTCTGTCAGAGAGTGTCAATTTCGCTCTCTGAGAGAATTATTTCACGTGTAGATTCAAATATTAGTATTATAAGAATTATTATGAGACTGTTGTGATGATTTCTCTACACAACCATCTTATAAGATGAACTGTCAAAAAATACACTAAGTTTGTATGTGTGTGTGCTTATATATTTTGGAAATTACTAAAAAAACAATGTTTTTTGTAAAATTATTATCTTTAAATGATTGTTTTACATTAAAAAAAAATATTTTTATAAAAATTGTGTTAAAAACGTGCGTTTTTTTTCAAATAAAAAGTACATGTTTATTCTGTGACTGATTGAAAATAGTGATATCTTATGGGATTTATTAGAGTACGTGTACCCCTTATTTAAGATTAAACATAATATAAACAAAATGGTTACATCTGCTTGCGTTATCTCACATATTATATCAACGTTAATCTCAGTTGTAGACCTGAGGTTATGTAGCCAAATGATCGTACTAGATTTACAAGAAAAATAAAACTAGTAAAATTTACAAGTACTCAGCTTATAAACTGTAACTTTTCTCTCTCAATTTTTCTCTCTTTACTGGATTTTGGGTACGCGAACGCAAATCCAGTAAAAGTTTTTACTGGACCGTACAAATTTTTGGGTAACAAACGCACTTAATGTATTACTGATATATTATATTTATGTAAACTCTTATTTCATTGTAATAACTGGCTTAAAATAAATAAATAAATTTAATTTAAATTATTACAAAAAAAGTGACGTAATGCCATTGGAAATACGATATTTTAACAAGCAGTACCATCAAATAACCATTGAACTCTTTTGTATACGGAACAAAAAAAAAAGTGTCCATAATTTTTCCGCGCACCTTAGTATAAACATTTAATTTCAATATTTGAATTTTGTCCTTATTTTAAAAAGTACTAGAAAATGCTAAATATATTATTAAAAACTGCTAAAAAAATATGCCAAATGCTAAATGAAAAATTTTCGGTTAAATCGGAGTAAAAAATGCTAAATTTAGCTGCAAAATGCTAAAGTCGCCACACTGCTTGTGAATATTGGTATAAATGAGAAAATGAGTGTAACTGATGTGGTATTATATTGTTTTTACAGACTCACTATACTTATAAAAACTGTTAGTTATTTCTGGTTTTGCATTGAGTGAGAAATTTATTTGTTTTTTTATTTCAAATAATTATTGTACTACAAGTATTTTAGAGTGCCTGTTGGTAAAACAAGTAAACATATTAGTTTTTATTGTGAATTTTTTGATAAAATGTTTATTTAATAATGAATAATATTGGCATAAAAGAAAAAAATTTAAGAAATGTGTACAAAATTAGTGAAAAAAGGGGACGAAGCAAAATACGGTACTGTTTTTGTCTTATAAGAAAAGATGAAAATGATAGCGAATTGACGAATTTTGTTGCTTGCAAAATTTGTAAAAATGTATATAAATATAATCAAAATTCGATACCAAATTTAAACAAACATAAGTGTATATATAGATATATATTTTTTGTTGTTTATTGCCTAACTTTCTTTAAACTGATAAAAATACAATATTAGAAAAATATTTTTTTATGATTTTCGTCCAAATTAAAAAAAGATACTGCGTAATTTTCTTCAAGGAAGATACCTTCCAAATGTTTGTAGGGTTAATATTTTCATATTTATACTAAACAGTTGCACTGAAACCACACCAATTTCTTTGTCTGCCAGTTTGAGTGCGTATTGATAAGTATTTTTGTGTTTTTGTTATTAGTTGGTATTGTTATTCTCTTTAGTAGATTAGGTGTAAATAAATAAAGAACGAATAAGAGTAACATATTTGTTTTACTATTCGCTGAAACCAATAAAGTAGATATAAAACTTGTACTATAAGTACTTATTGTATGTTAATAAAAATGTATGAATACGTATTATGAAAATGCAAACGTAAAATTGATTAATTTATTAAATTAAAATAATATTAAACATAATTTTATGTAGTAACATTTTTTTATTAATTTAAATAAACAAAGTTTTTTAGTTAAAAAAATAATTCAGTCTTTTAAGTCTTAAAAAAAATAATAAATAATAACAAAATATTATTATTATTATCCTTAAAATATCGCACTTTTTTAATAAGGTTATTATCACCTCCGCAATATATTGATGATATCCGATTGAGATCATCTGGAAGAAATTAATGCAATATTTTTATATTTCAGTCACAATTTTTTCAGCTGTCGAAAAATTTAAAAAAAAATTTAAAAAATTAAAAAATATTGAAGAAATTTGTTTCTTTTACCAAAAAAAAAAAAAAAAATATATATATATATATATATATATATATATATATATATATATATATATATTCTA
Source organism: Protocalliphora azurea (assembly GCA_932274085.1). Lineage (NCBI taxonomy): Eukaryota > Metazoa > Arthropoda > Insecta > Diptera > Calliphoridae > Protocalliphora > Protocalliphora azurea. The sequence goes on along the minus strand of OW026523.1, from coordinate 76,140,631 downwards.
TATATTTATTACGTCTTCCAGAAGAATATCTGGCAGTATCATCTTTTTTTCACCTATATTATTATTCAGCAATATTGCCTATTTTTCATCCAAGCGTATTGATTTCTTATTGCTTAGATGTATCGCCTGTAACACACAATCTCTCCCGATGGGGGAAACTTTCGCAATACGAATATGATTATTGCGGCAATAAAATTTGTCTTCTAAGCAACACGAATTCGAATCACTTTCGTAATATTTTGCCTGTTTGGAAGCTATACTATTCCTTTTTATTTATTGGTAAAGTGATGAAGATTCGCACAGCCGAATATAGCGCTCTAATTTGTTTTACCTCATTCTATTAGTAAAGTTGTATATAATCTAATAATTATAAGTTCATTGTAATATTTTTGATATTTATGCTATAAAACCTTAGTTAATATTATTAAGCTGAAATTTATATTTATATAAATGTACGCAAAAATTTCTTACCATGTTATTCTTTTTGGGTACATGTTTTTCCATAAATAAATTTAAAGAAATATACATATATATTTTATTTATAGTATTTTCTTATTATTCAAAGTAAACTTTTTTGTTTTATTATATATGGACACTGATTGTATTAAATTATTTATGTTATATTGATTTTATTTATTTTTTATTTAGAGTAAAAATTTCTTTATTACTAGGTATTTTTTATTTAATATTATATAATAATTATATTACTAACTATACATTTACATACAAAAAAAGGAGAGACAAAACAAAAATTAAAATTATAAGAGCAGATTCTCTCCGTTGCCTTCACAGTTGTTAAAAATTACAATATGTTTAAAAACATGTTTATTTTACTTTAAACTAATTCTTTATTTAATAAATAATTTTATGTATATAAAATTATTAATTGTACAGTACATCAACATACAGTATATAGATACCAACATACTCCTAAGATGAGTAAATAGCACAATTTTGTTCTTATGCATACCATACAAACACATAATAATATTATATTTAAGTATTTATATTTATTTAATGAAAATTGCAGCAAGAACATTTAAAAATGTGTTAATTGAACATGTTATTTCTTTTAGGTTTTTTTTTTTAAGGAAGATTTTTACTACTATTTAGGTAAATATATAAACCAACAAAAAAAGGAAAAACAATTATATAACTAGCAACAAAAAAATTAAAAAAAAACAAATTGGCCTAAATATTATATAATTTATAAATATTATAACTACACAAGTAAACATACACCATCATACATGCATGAACAAATCAATAATATTAGAATTTTATTTTCTTCTTAAGGCAAATATTGTGTGTGTTAATAATAGTATACATTTTACTAAATTTTATTTTTTATGGGGGGAGAAAAACGTATTTAATAATTAAAGGTCAAGTCAATCAAAAATTACTAATGTAGTTGTAATTTTGTGGGTGTGTTTGTTTAATTGAATTTTTTCGAGTTATCAGCTATGTGACGGAAATCGATCGTTTTCAAATTGAACGGTTTGAAAAATTGTGATGCATTTCGATCGACTTTAAGCGTAATTTTGGAACAATGCTTTATTTTTCCTTTACAAGATACAACACTATTGAAAACCAAGGAAATAATTTTCGTGGAACATTTAAAATTTTATAATAAAATGTGATGAAAATTGAGTTTACTGTAATTTTCACCAATAAAGAAAACTAAAATATAAATACATCACATATTTTTTCCATTTCAATTCGTTTCGTTTTCGAAATCGATTTCCATCACATACCCGTATGTCTTAATTGATACGTCTACAACTACTCTAGAATGATATTCATTAGAGGGGCAATCAAAAATATGCTATAAAAAGTGTTATGTGCATAAATAATGATTTTAAAATAGAAAAATATGCCCTTAAAATTAAAAATATACTCTTAAAACATAAAAATAAAAATAGCTTGATTTTTGTTATGTCTATTCTATACTAGACAAAATTTTATCAAAACAAATTTCAAAATTTTATCAGGATAAAAATTTACCTAGTGTTGAATGAATTTTTAGCTCTATTCCAGTACTTTTCAAATTTGCAGGTTTTAGTAAAAATTAGTTAGAAATTATAAGAAAAACAACAAATTCTTATTACGGGAACGCTTTCCTGTAATTTCTGACTAAAACTTGCAAGTTTGACAAGTACTGGAACAGAGATATTATTACAGCGTCGACTGCTGACTACTTTGTCTTGACGTTGCTCAATAAAAATTTTTTTTGAATTTGGTTGTTGTTGGAGCTTTTTACATAGTTTATTATGACATACGTCTTCACCTATAACTTCCCCTATAAAGACAAAAAATTATCTGTAATACAGACAACAAATTGCTTATCTTGACCTAACATTAGCAATTTCTAAAAAATATTTCAATCAATTTATAAGATGAATTATTAGGGAATTGTATTTGAATTTTATGAAAAATTAATTCTCTTAAGTATAAAATATGCAAAAATATGAAATTTAAATTGCTAAAATATGTTCAAAATTAAAGATTTCTTACAAAAATATGACTAATCACAAAATATGCAAAAGAATCCTATTATGACCGAAATATGAAAAAATATGCTAAATTAAATATGCCAAAATTCTAAAAATTGTCTGAAACGGACAAATAACTAACAGTTAGGTTCATTTGAACACTGAGAAAAATATTATTTTGCATATTTTTGGTTGCCCAGTTCTTTATAATGCATATGTATTTTCTAATTAACCATAAGATGTTTAAAGTAAAAAATATTATTTTGTGATCTGTTTGCGAAAAGTCACCTTTATATATTGAATTAATATTCCATTAGTATTTAGTTCCTATCTTCCATTATCCCAACAGACTTATAAAATTATCTATTGAATTAAATTTCACTTGTATTTATGGATGTATTACGAGCAAGAAAATTCATTTTTTATTACTTTTGAGTGTGTGCCAAACGGAAGCAAAGTATGTAGAAAAGTAAATTTTTCACGTATAAGAAGTAATAATATTTCGCTATCCCATAGAGCTGCATAATTTTTTGACAAATGAATAGAAAGTTTTGACACTCATGCATTTTTTTAATTAATTAATTAATAATAAAATATTTTAAATCTTTTGTGTATTTTAATGCTTTTTTATTAAATTCTTATTTTATAATGGAAATAAATTGTATTTAAAAAAATAAATAATTATATGAAATTCTATGCATTTTTCTTTTAAAAGTTGTCAAAATTTACTATTGAAAAAGTTTTCATTTGGCACAGCAATGTTGTAATATTTGTTCACTATTGGAAAATTTTAAATTTCCTTAGAACTTTGTCTAAGTTCACACACAGCAATTTTTCTTTCTGAAACTTTAATTTTTATCTTTTGAACTTGCATTTACGTTCACACACAAAATTTTACTTCAGCAATTTTTGCTTTAATTGCCTTGATTTGTTTTTGTTTTGAAATAAGAAAATGAAAAATAAAATGAATTTCGAAGTATAAGCAAGTTTGTACCCTTTCATATTCCCTCTCTCTCCATCTCATAAGAAATCAGAATTTCAGCAAGAAAAATTGCCTTGTGTGAAATCAGACTTTGCTACTACCGTTTGGCATTATATTTAATATGATGATTTATTTCTTAACCCTTAAACGATCACTGTATCTTTAAAGATACAACAATTAAAAACGTTCCTAAGGTTTTATTTTATTTTTTTATTTATTTTTAATAATATTCTATAACTAGCCTTTTGTCCATAATCGGCCACAAAATTCCACTTAACAGATAAATTTACATTACAATTCAAAAATAAAAATTTAAATATAAAATAACATAAAATTAAATAAAAGACAAAAAAAAAACAATAAAAACAGTTAAATTGCACAAGTCAACCCAACAAAGCCCCATCAACCAAAAAATTATAAAAGTAAATGTTAGAAAATTAAATTCATCATGTCTGCATATGAGCAAAAGCAAAAAAAAAAACTAATTACTACAAAATTTTAATTTAATTCCAAAAATGGTCAAAATGATGTTAACTCATTAAGAAGACATAAACTAAATTCATTTCTATAAAAAAATTATTTATTTGTCTGAGTAGTTATTGATCAAACTTGAAAAATATGATTTTGTCAAAATTAAATAAACTGCATACTTTGCAATGTAAAATCTAAGATCAGAGTTGTAATCTACTTTGCTTAAATTTTACACTGTTTTACTGTTTATAATTAATTACATTCTCCGTATGTTTTCACTTATCATCATTTTATGTATTTTTACAATACATGGATTAACAATTTATTTTAGAGTAATTTAAGATTTTTTAAATTTATACCAGGCTTTAGAGAAGTTAACAGATCCAATTCGATGAATTAGGAAGTTTTCAAACTAAAGTAAACAATTAGTTAACCGAGAATATCCGGGGTCCACAAGAAAACAATGATTTTTTATATTAATTTAATAACTATGATTTCTTCAATTTCCCGGGGTTGTAAAAAATTTATATATTTATTTTGGTGAAGGTTTTTGGAATATAAGGCGTTCATATGGAAAAATACAAAAATTACTTCAATTAACCGGAAATGTCATTCAAGCAAATGTTTCCTGCTCCAAATATACCTAGTAGTTAGAAGTAGTTGTAGCTGCGTTGACTGCCTTTGGTCGAGGGACCACGGGTCATTCCGATACGTAGAACCGGCTGTCGTGAAAATAGTCAAAAATACCTAATAATCGATATTTGTCTTTATTACACAATTGTGAAGATTTTGCCAACAATGGAGGTAGTAGATTGCAAAGAGACAATATTGATAAAATAAAAACTGATATCCTGTGAGAAGCTAAAATGCAGTTAATCGAAAATGATTTGAAATATATATTATTTATTTATAAATTATGAATTATTACAATATGAAATATTTGGACTTCATTTGCCTCTGAGTTCGGTTAGCTTACTTTAAATCCCAAGTCTTTGGAGTTCCAAAGGGTTTGTGGAAAAAGTCATTCTCCAATTAAGATAGTGTAAGCTCAATTTAGAGGAGATAGTGGATTCACACCACTGAAAAAATATAAAAATATTGGAAAACCGACATCAAATTTCGTGATATTTATTACCTCAATAGGCATACTGGCTAGAAAGTTAAATATTAATGAGTTAACACTACTAAGAGGATAGACTGGATCCAACTAATAGTTTTATTTTATCATATAGCTAAAAGTTGAACACAATCGCGTGTGTTGCTTTTGAAAGGTTCTCAAGCAAGTGTTTCTCTATGAATCAACGTCTTTTAGGGCTCTGCATTCGTAAACATGAAAGTAGAAATACTTTTAGGTTCTACGTATCTATCACAGGGTCCGCCTACAAATACATATCCTTCCGGTTTCGCTTTAACAGTTGTGAACAATGTTTTTCAATATCTACATCGCCTCACATATATTTACTTTACTCCTATTACATTTAGAATATATAAAATAAATTTTTAAGATGATACACAAAGATATACTCGATGTGAATCGCTGGTATATGAAAAACAAACAAACATTTTCTTTTTTATGATTGTATTTTTTATCTATAATTTTGCATTTTTATGTATTATTTGTAGTTTAATTTTATTATTTTCTTTTCATTATTTACTTTAAATTAAACTATCAAAATTTTAAATTATATTGTTTTTTTTCCAACTTTTTTGAAAAAATATATCATAAATTTTAAAAAATGAGTGCATTTTTTGCTTTGCAAAATGGAAATTGTATGAATAATATAAACTCTAGAGAGTGTTTCGTGTATCTTCTAAGATACAACCAGTTTTGTAAATATATTCTCAAGAAAACATTTTTTTGCAAAATCGAGGTATGTGGTTGTTCATTTTTGTAATTTTACATATCATATATTTTAAAAAAATCCCTGTTCATGAGCATTTAAGGATTAATAAATTTAAATTTGTTATATTTTTAAGCAATTTAAAGTAATAGGTATTTAATTGTTTCATTTTTACTTTTAAACATTTTGTTTGAAAAATATTTTTGTCTTACAACCGTTCAACAATACAACAGAGGCTGTTGGACTGGACATCAACATCTTAAAGATTATATAGAATGATATTTATTGCAATATAATTTTGTCTGTAGAGTAGTATGATAAAAGTCCGTATTTTTAATTGAGATAAATTTTATTCAAATTAATTTTATTTTATTCAAAGTAAATGGAGCGAGTGACATTTGTTAGATTTCAAAAATCTGTCAGCTATCCAGCAAAAATGTCTCGCGTTCAAGGCTGAAATTCTGTCAATTTTTAAATCTCCAAAATTGGTGGCCATTAATGAGACTAAAGTCGAAAAGTTAAATCTTTATGTTTACAGTCAGGGTAAAAGCTCTGAACGGAGATAGTGTCAAATCTGGACTAATTAGTTACTGCATGAAAGCTCTAAATGGATAATCAATATCTTTATAAAATTTGATTATTCTGAGTTTACAACATCGAAAACAACAACAAGATATCTGTTTAATTTGCACCATACAGCTCTGAGGGAAATATCGGTAAAACCGCCTATATTTGTTTTTATTTAATAAGCAATAGGTAGGCAGATCGTGGTTGCAGCGTGTCAAGAAATTTATGACATAAACTAGAAACGGTGCAATTAAATTTAGAGAATGTGCGCAGATGAAATGGTAGCAATGTAGGATATATTCTGCCACTGCCCAAAAATACAGAATTACAAATATATGTACGTAGTTAGGTAAACAATTCCACATCGAACTAGACAAATTTTTGATGTAGTGTGGGAATTAGTCAGCTGAGGTACATACGATAAAGGTACAACAGTGGGATAGTATAGAGTTATTTATTTGATACACGTACCTAAAATAATTTCTATAACATGAGAATAAAATTATTCTTAAAAAAGGGAATAAAATAACATTGATTACTTTCAGCTTTATCATTATTTACCACAGACTTTAAAATTTTATTGGTAAAACTAGTATGATTTCTGATGAACAAAAATTAATTAAAAAAGAAATATTTTAACTTTTCATAATAAATTTCATAAGAATAAAAGATTGAAAACATTAGTTCTGTTCAAGTAGTTGGCAAATTTGTAGTTTTTATTGAAGATTTGCAGAAAAGAGTTTTCGCATACCAAATTTACTTATATTTTAATCTTTTCTGACTAATTTTGACAAAAACCTTTAATCTTACAAATTCTAGACTAGAGAAATAGCCTTTAAAATATTAAGTATTTCTTTAATGGTTAATAAATATTTCTGTCCAAGTTTTGTGAATCGTAACATTGAATTATAATGACCAAAACCTTTGGAATAACTTTAAAATGTGTTATTAATCATATTTAAAGAAAACTTCCGATTAAAATACATCAAAGCCATCCGCGGCAGTCATATGACCGAAATCATATTCAAATAAAAATTATAAAAAGTAAAAATTTAGATTCATTGTCATCAACACTATTAATCTGTTCTTTATTTTATTTTGAATGAGTTCGAGCACAGTATATTGAAATCTTTCTCCCCTTTTATTAAAATAAAAGTTAACAATAACTATTACATTAATTTTCTTCTGGTTGTCACGCAATCCGTATTTATTATAAATTTGCAAGGCTTATGAGATTAGTTAAATATTAAACAATAATTCTATTTACTTTCAATTAAAATAATTCAGACAAACCTCTATAGGTCGATAGGACTTTTTCATATAATTGCCACACACCATATATATACATTTATATATAAATTTTAATATTTTTTTTTTTCACAATAAAGTTAGTCAAATTAAAATAAAGAATTTAAAAGGAAATTTAAGAAATTTAAGGAATACATAATGAAATTATTAAAAAAGGAAAAAAACGAAGCAATTACAGACTTAAAACATATTTTAAAGAATATTTCTATTCTTTCAGATTACAAATATTTGTTCTTGCGTACCTAGAATTTCATCAATACCATTCCATTATATGGAGATTAAAATTAGATGTAAAATAGTAATAGCTTAAGATATAAATAAATACATACATTTACTTAAATATACAATTATAACAATAAGTAAGTATTTACTTGGATTTACTTACATGCACAAAAATAAAAAAACGAACAGACAAATAGATAATTAGACTGCTGGTAAATCAATCTGTACCCTTCCTTACTAAAGTATATCCGGTGAAGAAAGTTGCTGATGTTGATTTTGTTTTTGACCTTGTCTATTTTTTTGTTGCTGTTGTTGTGTTGTATATTTCATAGAACTGGGAAATTGTTCTTTGTAAACTTCATATTCATTTTTAATATTAACTAGAAACTCATTTTGTTTTTTCTGCTCAATTATAATGGCATCCAATTTATTATCCAGACAAGTGGGTAGACTGGAACACTGTTGACGTAAATTAGATGTTTGAGCATCAATACAATTTAATGACTCTCCGACATGATGTAAAGATGACGAAATGAAATCATGTATATCACCAGCCTCGTTATCATTTCTTTCATTAGCTGATGGTGATGATACTAAATATGAATTTGTAAGGGAGAAACTTGTAGGTGATGTGGAGATTGAAGTTGCGTTTGACGGTGATGCTGAGGAGGTTGTAGAAGAATTACTTAATGTTCGTTTGGCTTTTTGTGGTGTATGATATTCATCATCTTTTAAGGCTGTCGTTGACGACGTATCGACATGTATACGCTTAAGTACTGACACATGCTGGGAGGCATTATTATCAGTATTTTCAGGTGAATTTATATGCAAGCCAAATGATGGTTCCCGGCACGATTTATCGCGAATTTTCAAAACACTGGGACGTTGTACAACTGTTTCATCTTGCGTAGTCATCCTCGACGCTTGTGTTAACGTATTGCTGACATTTTGTTCATTTATTTTTGTTAAAGTATTTGTAGTCTCATTAGTATTATTGTTATAATTATTAAGATTACTGGTATTACTATTATTCATGTTATTTTGTACTGCAAAACTTTTAGCTGCTGTTGCAATGACAACACTTACAGATTTGGAAATTGAATTTTTTACTGAGGCCGGCTCCGGAGGCACCAATGCCAAAGGTGGTGTATTCGTATGACGTTTAACATCATCTTCAGAATGTATTTCATCTACCACACAGGCATTTGTTTGCCGTTTTTGTAAATTTTCTATTAAATACAAGACGATTCTCTCCAGCTGTTGGGGATTTTGTGATGCCGGCACGTCTTGCATAGTATTTGTTGGTACTTTAGCATTTATTATTATTGAAAATTTATTTTTCATTTGTTGAACCTTAAGTTTGCCTTCTTCTTCGTCCAGCAGTGTGTTAACGCAAACAAAGGAATGTACTTTATTGGTGCCTTTATCGATTTCCAAATAACCTTTGGTATTTAAATAAATAAAATTGCCATTACGAGACAATAAGCGATAGCAACTTTCACCATAATCGCTATTACAATCATACATTTGTCGTAATGCCACAATGACCCAACGAACATCATCCTGATGCATAAAGGAAAACGGACTTAAGTTACGAACCTGAAGAATATACAAAAGAAAAATTCAAATCATATATCCGCATATAAAAAGGAATATAAAAAAAATTGTAATAGCTTCTGCATAATACAGAATATATTTTTAACCATCCAAAATTGAGTGAAGACAATACAAATGATTGATTTTACAATAGTATTTGTGTGAATTCGTCATATGGAACTAATATATTTGCAAATAGATGGATCATAAATTCTTTAAAAATCTATATAGTTTTTGGTTAATGGCGCATTAATTGCCAGGTTTATCAGGACGTCCCTCGCGTTATTAAATCTATTCACTGAGAACTTGTAGCAGCCCAGTTACCCAATCGTTTTACTCTACAATGAGCTCAATTTCATGGATGCTATATCTATATATCATGTAAAATTACTTCTTCTATCTTGCGTAATATCAAAATAATCCTTTCCATTTATCACAATAATAATAAAATTAACATTTCAAATTTCAGAAAAGGTGAACTTACCTCCTCTTTTAAATAACCCGCTACCAAACCAATACGATTATCACAATCGATAATACGACCATCGATTAGATGTCTTGTTTTATATTCTAAACGATTCGCCTCCAAAGAGTAATTCATTAATTTTGGTGGTCTTATAATTCGAGCCATTGCTACCAGAACAATGTCATTGCCACTAACGCCATGTAAAGCTGCCTGAGCTATAGCATCATGCTGTAAAAGATGAGGTATAAAAACTCCTCCGGCACCACCCATCATACCATTATTTGCTCCACCGCACATCGAAGATGATGAATTATTACGCGATCTTCTAATTAGTTGAGATACAATGGGATAACTACACGTACCGGTAGCCAAAGCCGAAAAATCACTACGACGAAAACATCCATCGATTTTAACAATTTCATAGATTTTTTTCGATTCGGAACGAGTAGAGGCTCGGGCCAAACGTACAGTAAAGCAACGCTTGTCGGCACGTAATTTTTCATCGATTTCGGCCAAATAATTATCGTCATTTTCCAAATGAAGGTGATTGTGGTCGCCTTCATGGGGTTGGCGTGGATGAGATGTGCTATAGGAACAATGATGTTGTTCTTGTGTATAACTGGGGGAGATTGTGGATGAACTTTTAGAAGAATTATGATAATCCATAAACAAAGATTCAATATCACTTGGTATCAATTCTTGTCGTAACATTTCTTGATCTTCCGGATGCGTGATTTGTAGGAGATTTTGGCCATACAAATCGGATTGACAGTGACCCAATAAATGTTCGACACTAGGTGATACCAACACTATCTGTCCATGACATGTGAGTGTTATAAAGAAACTGTCCAACAAATGTAGCAGTGCATTTGTCATTACATGGTTATCGCCTTTAGGCATACTTTTTCGTAGTGATGCAGATTTTCCAAAAACATATTGCAAACGCAGGCCATGAGTGGCAAGTCTTAAAATTGCCGTTTTGTCCAGACGTCTTGGTGAGTCGGCGACATGTGGAACCATTTTAGCTAATTCACCAATGCTAGCATTTAATTTATCACGCCGATGTTTTTCTGCTAAATTTCTAGCTTCACGACCATTTATAACAATTGATGCTATATCCGTATCTGAGGGTGAGATAATTGGCGTTGGTACTAGGCTTTGCGGTGTTGGTGATGTGTTTGGAGATGTGAAGGATGAGGTTGTAGTATTTTGCGTATTAGCCATATTTTTAACTGCAATTTTAATCGGTTGCACTAAAGTTTGTGTTGGCATAGTCGTCATTATTGTTATTGAATTTGTTTTTTTTTTTCTTATATTTTGCACTATCTACTTTCCACTTTGAATTCTTAGCTTATAAAATATATGTGTTTCTCTCTTACTCTTTTTCTTATTTGCTATAGATGTTTTTTATAAGCTCTTTTAAAAATTTTGTTTTTTTAATTTGTTTATCTCTTAAAAGTATACTTCTATTTTTTATATTCTGCTTTTTTGCACTTTAACTTTTATATTTTGTTTTTATATTTTCTAAATTTCCCTTCTTTCTTTCCTCTTTTTTTTTATCAAATTTCTATTTTATGTTCTTATTGTTATTTATTGTCATATTTTCAAGGTCTTCCTTGTGTGTTTTTCCCACCATTCGTCCCCCTCTTTAACGACTGACTTAGAATGTTCTATCAATTGTTTATCTGCCTCGCCATCACCTCCTTCCATTATATACAACCAGCAATACCTTTACCAACTACTAGACAGCCGTTCATCTAATCGTTATTCATCTTTTGGTTGCGTGTCCGTTTTTTATTTTTTTTATACTAAATGTTTTTACGACTCTGATCCACTTTTTGTGTTTTTATTTGTTAGTTTTTTTCCCGTTTAATAATTGTAATTATTAATGCAAACTTTTTCTTATTAATTTTTTTATTTGGCTTTGCAATTTTTCTATTAGAATTGTTTATAAATATTAATTTTTGACTTATTTTTTATCAGCTATGAAATGGAAAAGTTCCATCGAAAATATTTGTCGTCTTAATTTTATTTGTTAAGACGTATGTTCAGTGCGAGTTGGATTTTTGCAAAGAAAATGGAACCAAAAAAGAATGAAAATTTGTTGTAGTGTAAAAGCGGCCAATGAAACGGTTTGTTACCTAGTGTTTACATTAGGCAAATTTTTATCAAAACAAACGTCAAAATCAGTGCGAATATATACAAGGTAATCTTAGTTAAACACCTGATTATTATTTTGGTTGTTACAGTTGTCAAACTGCATATATAAAAAATAATAATGAATACGCCGTATTATTGTTTTTGTGCAACTGTTGCCACCTTCCATTAATTCGTGTTAAGTTTGACGTTTGTCTTGATATTTCTAATGTAGACACTATGTAAGACACTTTACCGCTAGATTAAACTGTTTGAAAACTAAATTATGGACTGAATATAATGGGAATCTCTGTCGAAAAATTACAAATAAAGTTGAATTATAAAAATACGGATAAAACACGAATAGTCATTAATAAAATTAAACAAATAAACCATAACATTTAAAACTATTACCACAAATTATGATTTTATTCACTATGCATCACGATCAACTGAATAGGTTCAAGATTTTCTTTACGTTAAAATGCCGTACGAGCTTAATCGTGGGAACAGAAATATATGGAAACTAATAAAAGTAAAAAACTAATAAAGATCTCTACGGATCAACAAATAGCAGGAGGTGGCAAGACCACTAAATGCGTAAAACCAGATTCCAATTCTGTGAAAAAGGGAACTGCGAACAAGCTTTCGAGTTCCCAAGTATCACCTCCCCCCGCTAGTGAAGGAGCTGCGAACTTGCCTTCGAACTTTGGATCTGCGCCTCCAGCCCGAAAGGGCAAGATAAATACGTCCCAAAAGCACATCACACCCGCCAGAAGGGCTTTCTTAGGAAGGCCTGCCACTGATCGTTTTTTACTGAATTCCTAACCAAAGAGGAACTCGTTTCCCTAAATTGGACCAAATCTTTAATGGCCGAATTGCAGCAAAAACATCCTCCTTCTCCGAAAGACGGGCCTAAACGGCAACGATTAGTGGAGGAGGCTCAGTTGCAAGGTCAACAGCCCGGAACCAAACGTCCGAAGCCCTATAACCCGTTGTACAAATCGTTTAGTGAAGTTACCAAAGGTCAACCCGTACGTGCTGTCATCGACAGGAGTGACGTTGATTGCGCTATCTCCCACGCAAATTGGGATTTAGTGCGCAAAAAGCTGATGGGAGTATTCAGGAAAGTTATAAAGGAGAACCCCGGATCCTCTCCCCAATGAAATAATGCTGGATGGTATCGTAGACGTGTTAAGCTCCTGAAGCAAGTGGTCGCTCTTTTAGAAGGCTAATGCGAAGGCGCTAGATTCCATGTCAGTCTAGAGCCATGAACCGCGTACAGGATGAACCGTCCAAACCAGAGGAGTTCGGTAACCCTGAGATCCCCACAAATGATTGGAAGGTGACCAGAGTATCCGAATCCGATGGAAAATACAGGAGGATAGTTATCGCCATGAATAAGGAGTCCCTGCCGTCCCTTCGAGAGAAAAGTGGAAAGATATATTACGGTTTTGAGTCTATCTTCCTACAGATCTATCGAGAAGATGACCAAGACAGACCGATTCAGGACGATAACGATCCGACTCCGGAAGAAATGTCATGTAAAGAGACTACTAGTTCCCTCGCTCAAACTCCGAATTCGTGGGTGAGTTTTTTGAATGGGTGGACGAAGACGCCCTCTTAGACTCGGATCAAGATGACGTCAACGTCACAATCACCCACATAAATGACAATGGTGAAGATAATGCAAGCTAATTTTCACCATTCTAAAGCAGCTTCGGCTGCGTCGATGCTCCAGATGGCTGAAAGAGGTGAGGAGCTTACACTTATCCAAGAACCCTGGATCACAAGTGAAAGAGTTTCCGGACTTCGCGCGAATAACTTTATGCTGCTATATACTGGGTCAGTTATATGTCCCATGATAGCAGCGAATCACCACCAAATGCTGGCGTCCTCACCTACTGTCCCAAGTTACATTCAGAAACCCTGTGGCAACTAGATGACAAGCGGCCATGAGACCTTAGATGTCTTAATGGATGCGCATTTTATTGGCAGCCCCCCTATAAAGAAGATCCCTGCGACAGTTTCAGACCTAAATGACGTTCAGATTCAAATAACTGAAGATGAGCTAAGATGGACTCTGAACAGCTTTGCCCCGTTTGAATCCCCGACCCAGATGGCATTATACCTGCAGACCTAGAGTATAATGCTGATATTATAGTTACATGGTTGATTCGGATATACCCGGCTTGCTTATAATGCAAAGTGATCTTTATCCCAAAAGTGGGTAAGACCTCCCATACGATACCGAAGGACTTCAGACCTATTAGTCTATCGTCCTTCCTCTTGAAAACTTTGGAAAGACTGATTAAAACTGCACCTTCGCAAGACAATCAACCCTAACCTTTTGTCACCGGCCCAACACGCCTACATGAAAGGCAAGTCAGTTGAGACGGTGTTGCATTTGCTTGTAGGGTATATATAAAATGTTCTCGAGCACAAGGAATATGCATTAGCAGCTTTTCTTGATATAGAAGGAACCTTCAATAATGTGGCCCCGAATGCTATTAAAATAGCTATAGAAAGACTGAATATACATCAGTCGATTATTGGCATCATATGGAGACTTTTAACCAACAGAGTTATAATCCCCACTATGGGTGCGGCTAGCATATATAGGGTAGCAAATAGAGACACTCCACTACGGCGATGGCCGTACCTGGAGTATAATTAGTGGCCTTAGCGTGAATCCTGGAAAGACGAAATTAGTTCTCATACAAAATACCATCTTTCCCACTCCCTTGCCTAAATGGAGTTAAATTAAAGGTGTCAAACAGTGCGAAGTATCTGGGTATAATACTGGACTCCAAACTGTCCTAGCTCAAGAACATCCAGGCTAGGACCATTATATGTGTAGGAATGCCATAGGTAAATCATGGGGATTAAATCCTAAGAATACAAAATGGCTCTTCGACATGGTGATCAAGCCTATACTTATGTATGGAGCGATAGTATGGTGGAAAGCGATGGAAAAATCCACCTTTTGCGGAATCTTCGAAAAGGTTCTGCGTAGCTCAGCGATACGTATAATACCATCCAAGGCATTATTCGTTCTAATGAACTGGATGCCAGTGGATCTAATGGCCAAACAAATCGCCATCACGTCGGCGATTAAGCTCAGTACTATAGGTGCATGGAACGGCAGAAGCTATGGCCATGCGACAATTTTGGGAATCTCGGATGACATCCCTAACAATATTGATTATTGTATTCTCAAACGCTTTCTGGACAGAGGCTTCTCAGTTACAATCTCTGCCGATACCAGTATAAAGACGGATCGATTGAGGTTTACACTGATGGATGTAAATCTTCTGAAGGGGTTGGGGAAGGTGCCTTTATTACCGCATATAGAAGGAACATCTCCTTTAAATTGCTGGATAACTGCACTGCTCTTCAAGCGGTGATCTCAGCCATTAGGAGAACGGTAAATTGGCTAATGTACTATAGAGTATTCGGAATGGATATTCAAATTTGTACCGATAGTAAAAACGCGATTAAGTCCCTTTCGAATGTCTAGTCGACATCCAGGCTGGTACATGAATGCCGGACATCTTTGAATGAGATGGCGAGACATTCAAACCTAGAATTGGTCTGGGTAAGAGGTCATTCCAGTACCCCGGAAAATATTATTTCAGATGAATTAGCCAGAACTGCTTCCCTTCTTCAAAGTGAAGAAACGGACCAGTTATTGTGCATACTGCTGTAATCTTGCAGATCAATGATACTGTAGTACTTGTCGAGAATAGCTCAACAAAGATGAATAAACCAGTCCGCATATTCTATCTAGAGACGATCGAGTTTTACTCTGGGATTGCCAAGGTGTTTTCTACTTGCAGCCACTATTATAGGGCACTGGATTGCTGGTGTACACGCTAGGAGACTAGGACTCCCTTTCAACGACTATTGTAAAAGTTACTTTAACGAGGAGAGGAAGAGACAGTAGAGCATTTTCTTTATAACTGGACTGCTGAATTTGGTAATCTATATATGCACGGACTATCTGATCTCTCTGCAATTGATGTTAAATGGATCAGATCTTTTATACGTGCGTAAGGTTGTTTCGATTCGAACCTATTCTCAGATATGTGAAAAGAGATTCACATGATCCATTAGGGTAACACAACGGGACCAATAAGAGCCATATATATATGCATTACCAGTCAAAAGTATGATTCAGTGGACAGTTGTATTATCAGTTACATTTGCAGCTGCCCATCTAACCTAACCTACGTTCATTATTATTTTTCTTTTTTTTTAGAAGAATTAATTAATTATTTGGAGCACAAAATACAATGAAATTTAAAAAAATGTTACTATTAAATTTTGACAATATATCTTGACGAAAAATTAAAAAAAGTGATTTATTATAATAAAATTTTATCTACGTGTTCCCATATATGCTGATATATGTAAATAAAAAAATTGCAGTAGCTCTGCCGACGTTTTCTTATTGGAAAAATCTCTCGTGTAGACCCTATATTACAGATTTATCGCCAATGAATATATCGTCTTCTAAAATGCAAAAGGCTCAATCAACTCCTCTTAAAATTTTACAGGAGAGATAGAAAACTTAATAAGTTAGTTTTTAATAAAAAACGATTACGTTACAAAATCTGTGAAAAATCTATTAAGTTAATTGTTTAAGTGCGGATGATAAATTTGTTAAATGATTTTTTGCGAATGAATACGATGTGACAGTGAAAATATACATCTGAAGTTATTCACAAGAAACCTTTTTTACATTCTTAAAAATAATTTTTATTCCTTTCTTATATAATACAGATAAGCCGAAAGCTATGTAAATTTAAGCAGAAATTGTGTGAAAAATTATGTAAAATATTTCATTGCAAAAAGTAAGGGTGGACATGGAATTAGATTTTTAAAAATTACGTGCGAGAAATTGTCTTCGGAACCTCATCTTATTGATCCATTTGTAAAAGAGTTTAAGGATTACGTTGAGTTATATTATAGGATGCTTCCAAATCACACTTTTGTCCTAATGAGAAAACTGCTCCCGGAAGAAAAATATGTAAAGAGCGAATAATTTGTTTGCCCTATTCAAATGCGAATGGCACAGATACATTGAAGTTGTTGGTTGTTGATAGTGGTCATGAAGAAAACAAAATTAAAGTGGACGATTGTAAAACATCGATAAACATATGTATATACAATGGGCTTAGGAAAATGATAAACCGACAACAGCACTATATGAACTACATATTTTAAAAAAATAATTTGCTAAAAAAGCAACTCGAAATCTCCAATTTCTTTAAAAAATGTTTAAAATGTAAATAGTATATCAATAAAAACAATTATAATTTTAAAAATTACATAAAATTTTTCAATAAAATTTTGGGTACTGTTAACACGAAAATTCAGTTTTCGCGAGATTATGTAAAACAGACCATATAAGCCATAGTTCATTCCGAACTTTATTTGTACAAAGTTTTATGTGCACCGATTCAGTGGTAGTTAAAAAAAATACAAAATTATGTTGAAAGATTTGTTACAAAAAGTGAGCGTAAAAAGGGGACGTGACATCTATTAAATAGGGCTTATATATGTGTGCCAAATTTAATGTGAATCCATTCAGAGTTGACCCAAAATTAGGTAAAATAATTTGTTTAAAAAAATGGGTGTAAAAAAGAGCGTGGCATCAAAAAATAGGTCTTATTAGTTTATATTATTTCTGAAGTATATGTGTGCCAAATTGAATGTGAATCGTCAGCAGATGAGTCAGAAATGAAATAAAATTTTCACAAAAACTGGATGTAAAAAGGGGCGTTGCGTCCGATCATGATCAAATAAATAAGCAAACAGTCTCTTATATATATATATAGGATTTCGGCAAAATCACTAAGAAAGTTACATACAAATTTTTCTCCGCTCTCTGTTAATTTTCGAGTTATAGATAATTAAGGTTATGACATAAGAATGCAATTTTCTCTTTTCTTCTTTAATGTATATGAACAATATGGATATAATTGGAAAGATCTTCAAAAATCTTTTCGATATGATGTACGAGTTCTGGTAATCTTGATTTATTTTGTTCAATAAAAGGGAACAAATCAAGATTACCGGCACTGTTGATTTTTTAACAAAATTCTTTTCGGCAAAAGCACTATTTTTGGTTAAAAAAAGTTACATAAAAATTTTTCTCCGGTCTCTGTTAGTTTTCGAGTTAAAGGTACTTTAAATTATGATGTAAGAATGCAATTTTCTCCTTCCTCCTTTAATGAAAATGAACAATATGGGTATCATTGGAAAGGTCTTGAGAAGGCCTTTCGATTGATATATAAAATGTGTCAAATCATTAACCCATTGTGGGACAATATGTATTTTGACTTTTTTTACAAAAGTACCGTTATCTCAAAAATATATCAATACAACAGTACCCTCCTATACATCAAATCATTTAGAGAACATTTCAAGCTTTCATATGATCCCCATATTACACTCCTAGCCCATTAAATAACAAAAATATAGCACTTTAAAAATTAATATTCAGAGAAATTAATCGATTTTTCCTCATAATATATTTGTTAATATCATAATTTATGACTATATATATATATATATGTAATATGGATATCATTAGAAAGGTCTTGAAAAAGCCATACTTGTTTATAGTCATATATATAATACGGATATAATTGGAAAGGTCTTTAAATCTCAAAAAAAAAATAAATAAATAAATAAAAATACTTAGTAAGGAACAAATCAAGGTTACCAGCACAGTTGGAATTAAAATGTATTTTATAATGTTAATAAAGGTTGTTTGTGTAGCCGGCCTTCGGCCGGGATAAAATGCTACTGAATCATTATCAAAATTATTTAAAAATTAAGTGTGCTGGTAATCTTGATTTATGCCAATAAAAGTTGTCCACATATTTAAATTACATTTTATTTTTATATTTATATTTGTGTTTAAGCATATTGTGCTTATAAAAAATAAAGTAAAAAACAATTATACAAGAACATAATATAAATTTTAATTGAATTCATATTACCACACTCATTTAAAGGTTAATGAGAAATTCTTATTTACACTGATTAAACATACCCCGTTAAAAGTCAAACAAAAATTTTTTGCAGTATTGAAAAATATCAATAATTCTAATTGGAACAAGAAAAAACTAAAGTAGATTAATTAATAATTGCACTAAAAATGAATTCACCTTCATAAATTACAATTACTACATAATCGCGATTGTCATAGACAAAAAAAGGTACATTAAAAATGTCGAAAATGAACGAACCCAGCTCGCCAGTACAAAAGGTATGGAAACCAGAATTGTATAAAATACAATTGGAAGCACCAACACCCAAGCCTTTACGTTGTAATAAGTTTTTAGCAAACTCTTATGAACATGATGAAAAAATACCCAATTTTTATGGTACGGAGTATCATGGACGTATGGGTCATTTGGAAGCTGAACAAATCTTAAAAAGTAAACCAGATGGAACGTTTCTGCTTAGACGTAGTCCCACGGCAAAGGATTATTATACGTTAAGTCTACGTTTCGATCAAAAGACAAAACATTTTAAAATTTACTATCAAACTGGTAATGGACATTATTTGAAAGAACAATCAAAACATTTTGACACAATACACGATCTGGTGGCTGATGGTTTGGTAAATTTTTATATGCTAGAGCATGCTGGACCCATTATTGCGGAGATTAATCAGCAAACTGGTAATTGTTATCAACAAAGTCCCTACATGACATTAAATCGTAGAAAATTAAGGGCTCTTTCAAATGATTTAAGAAAATCCCTCATAAAACAAACAAATGGCTCAGCCAAAGATGAAGACAATTCATTGTCTGTTGGCGCAAATACTAGTGAATTAGATGGTTGTTTTCAAAGTAGTGCAAAAGCCAAGGAAAATACCGAAGATACCATTCTACCGAACATTTACGAAAAGGCTCATGTATTTAAGATTCATACTTTTAAGGGTCTCAACTGGTGTGAGGTTTGTGCTAATTTCCTGTGGGGTTTTACCGCCCAAGGTGTTAAATGTGAAGACTGTGGCTTTATAGCCCATAATAAATGTTCTGAATTGGTACCGGCCAAATGTGTACCGGATTTGAAACGTATACGTGGAGTTTTTGGCACCGATCTAACGATTGTTGTTCAATTATATCAATGTTCCATTCCATTTGTTGTTCGCCGTTGTGTAGAGGAAGTAGAAGCTCGAGGTATGCTTCAAGAGGGTATATATCGGGTATCCGGTTTTGCAGACGAAATCGATGCTCTTAAGTTGGCTCTTGATAGTGATGGCGAAAAAACGAATATGTCTGAATCGGCCTATGGAAATATCAACGTTATTGCAGGTACCTTAAAATTGTATTTACGTTTGCTGCCCGTACCATTGATAACTTTTCAGGCGTATCCAAGTTTTATGGAAGCAGCACGTAAGTTTGCATTTATAAGAAATGTGATAAGCTTTTTAATTCAATTGCATGTTTAATAATATTACTTAACGAGTCAATTAGTTAACTTTAACCATTTTTTTTTAAGGAAATAACAATCAAGATGAACAAATCAAACAAATGAAAGAAGCTGTCAAAAATCTACCCTTAGCTCATTATAATTGTTTGAAATTTATGATGGAACATCTAAAAAGGTATTATAATTATAAAATAAAAAATTACACACACACATATTTATATATACATATATATACATATATATACATATATATATATATATATATATATATATATATATATATATATATATATTAAAATTATATTATAAAACAAATTAATTATTTTGCAGAGTTGCCTCTCATTATGCCGTTAATAAAATGAATGAACATAATTTAGCCACAGTATTTGCACCCACATTAATAGCTACGCCACAACATCTTACCAACCTAACCGAGGAAATATTTATGCTCTCGTCATTAATAACAAATTGTTCACTTATTTTTAATTGAAATTTTTATTTTACACACAAAACCATCTAAACGAATTTCAACTTTTATACAATTTATACAAAAAACAATCCGGCACCAAGGTTTTCATAAGGGTCTAGCTTTTTCTTCATTAAATTATACAAAAAGTATGACATCCCACCCCTCATTTTAACTCAAAGGAGCATTTAGTGTACAATTTATTTTATACCATTTTTTATATCAATTGAACAATAAATAAAATATAAGTTATATTAAATATATACAAAAAATATGTTTGTATATAAATTACATAATTTTTGGTTTTTAATTTATTTTTATTTATTATGAAAAGTTTATATCAAATAAAATTAAACAATATTTCAATATTAAAAAAATAAGACAACGATTTCAAAACGTAAATAATACAAAAAAGTTCGGTTTTTGAATTTCTCATTTTTTACACCAACCTTTTTATGCCGGGGACAAAATACTATTTCCATCATTTTTCAGTACTCATTATAAGATATGATTGTAGTGTTTTTTATTTATTTAAATTATACAAAAATTTATAAGCATTTTATGCTAAAGTTATAAATGTCTTCTTGTTTTTCTTTTGCTCAACTATACATTCAATGTTACCTTTTTGTATGTAATTATTGTTCTTTTATAGAAAATAGGGCGTTATATTGTGAGGTGGTATAACTCGATCTGTTTCCGGTACAGCCACAAATATTTTGGCTGTTCTGTCCTTAGCTGTTTGAAAACTTAATATAGCGGCCACATTACCGCATCGATAACAATAGTTTGGAGCTGACCATACTGTTACTAATTTGCTATCAAACATATATTTAATACCTTCATTAACTAATTGATGCGCACGACATATTAATTCCAAATTATTAATTTGCATAAAATCTTTTGTGACCAACTGACCGAAAAGCCAACCAGCTCCTCTAGGACTTTCACCCCTAAAAAAGAAAATTGTAAAAGTGTTTGTATACACTGCACCACATGACAAAATAAATATTTATCATAAACGCTCTGGATTATATTTTCTATATCTTTTTAGGCAAGGAAATCGATTAAATGATATTCGTTTGTGATGGAGGATTATGTTTAATTTATAGGAATTAATAAGATTTCTTTTTAGAAAATTATTTTTTCCGAAAACTTTCAAATATCCATATTAATATTTAAGACATTGTATTGTGGAAAAACAAATCCGATGAAAATTATGTATAGATCCTCATTACATATGTACATAACAAAAAATATTTATTCTTACCAATAATCCATATCCTCGGGATCAGACCATACTAAATCACAGAAAGCACCTTTATAGGGAATTTCTCCATTACGTTCAATGGTGCGTATTTGATCAAGTGTTATAATTTCAGGACTTAATCCACCATGAACACAAAGAACTTCTTCATCAATAATCTTAAATAAACAAAAATCCAATTAATACCAAAGAAATATTACAAAAACCAACTTTAATACTAACAGCTGCTATAGTCAATAAATCAAATACTTTACAACAATATTTCCAAGCATTAGCATTACCATATTTACTAAAGCATTCATCATAGAAACCATACACCTTAGTGATTTGTCGTGATTCATGATTACCTCTCAACAAAGTAATTCGATCTGGATAGCGAGCCTAAAAGTCAGAACTAGTAAAACGAAATCATATCGTACCTCATTGATACAACATTACCTTCAGAGTTAACAAACGTGTCAATGTTTCCAAACTGTAATAGCCACGATCTACAAAATCACCCATAAATATGTAATTAGTATCTGGTATTGGTCCACCGGTACGAAATAGTTCTTCCAAATCATAAAACTATAAATCACAAGAGAAATTACACCGCCCCTGTAATATTGGTTTGATTACTTACCTGCCCATGTATATCACCACATACTGTAACTGGGGTGCTTACGGGTTGTATGTTTGATTCTTCCAATAGAATTTCGCATACAAGATCACATAGTTTTTTTAAATCGTTTTCTGGCAAGTATTTACATTCTTTAACTATTTCTATCCATTTGTCTAAATCAGCCATTATATTTTACACAAAATATCCACGTAAATTTATTAAAATAAACTACAGAAACGCGTATTCTTCTAAACAATATCAATTTTTCTTACAACTCTTCTTCTTTTTAGTAATTTGACCAACGCAAATCATTTTGAAGTGATATCTTATAAAGATGTCAGTGTCAGAAAATGCATATAAACATACAATTGGAAACGTTTTTTTTTTTATTTTTTTAGTTTAATGGTTTCAACGTAAACATTTTTAGTTGAAACAAAAATATTTTCTTTTTAACGTTAATAAAAATTTTTTCGTGTAGTCGGCCTTCAGCCGAAATAACCTCAGGTCTACAACTGAGATTAACGCTGATATAATATGTGAGATAACGCCGGCAGAGGAGAGTAAACATTTTGTTTATGTTATGTTAAATCTTAAATAAAGGGTACACGTATTCTAATAAATCCTATAAGATATTATTATTTTCAATCAGTTACAGAGTAAATATGTCGTTTTTATTTAAGCAATTCGCACTTTTTTAACACAATTTTTAAAAAATGATTTTTAACATGTAAAACAAACGCTAAAAGGAAAAAATTTTACAAAATAACATTGTTTTTCAATAATTTCCAAAATACACATGCACACACACAATCAAACTTTCGTGTATGTGTATTTTTTTGACAGTTCATCTTATAAGATGGTTGTGTAGAGAAATCTCATCACAACAGTCTCATAATACATCTTATAATACTAATATTTGAATCTACACGTGAAATAATTCTCTCAGAGAGCGAATTTGACACTCTCTGACACAAAAATCTTACATATTATGTTACGTCTAGACGGGTTGTAAATGTTCAATCACAAAGTTGAGCAATAATATTTAACATAAATTATCAAGTTTATTGTTCTCTTTTAAAATGTCATTCTTTTTAACCAAAATAGGAGCAAAATGAATTAATTGTACTTTAAAAAACAAAAAAATAAAATAAAAATGCATAACAAAATTGAAATGTTCGGTAAGAAAACACTTTACAATTTAAATTTCTCTTGTGCGTGTTATCTACCCATTATTGCTTATATTAGTAAATAGATGTAGAGTTAAAGAAAAATCATTTTCACAGTCAAAATTACATTAACATTAGAGATTTTTTTTTTATCAAGACAAACGTGAAACGTGAAAAGCGAATTTGTGGAAGATGGCAACAGTTGCACAAAAAAAACAATATGGCGTATTTGTTATTGTTTTTTATATATGCAGTTTGACAACTGTAATAACCAAAATAATAATCAGCTGTTTAACTAAGGTTACCTTGTATATATTCGCACTGATTATGACGTTTGTTTTGATAAAAATTTGCCTAATGTAGACACTAGGTTAACAACAGTATCAGTAAAAGTAATTAGCTGTTTTTTGTCAGAATAACATGTGTCTGTCATTACTCTACGTCGTATAGGTTACATAGTGTCTACATTAGAGATTTTTTTATCAAGACAAACGTCAAACTTAACGCGAATTTGTGGAAGGTGGCAATAGTTGCACAAAAACAACAATACGGCGTATTCATTATTGTTTTTTATATATATGCAGTTTGACAACTGTAACAACCAAAATAATAATCAACTGTTTAACTAAGATTACCTTGTATATATTTGCACTGATTTTGAAGTTTGTTTTGATATAAATTTGCCTAATGTAGACACTAGGTTATGGTCGAACAAATCTTAATTTTTTGTCAGTATCGTACAATACTTTTACATGCACTCTTCTTTTACATAAAAAGGACGTTTGATGGCAGATAACGTTGATCGAACAATCGTGCGAACAAGAACAAAGCATTAACCAGTTTAGTCCACAACAAGGCATATTCATATTCGTCCCATAGCGATTTGTATAAAGCCTTGTTCAGACCGGCGCGAAACTACGAATGAAATCTAAAGTGTTTATACTGGCTAGATGACATTTGATGTAATTTCGTGAACAGCTGATACTTATTGTTTACATTTTAAATTGTTATAGGGGTAAATAAAGTATTTTGAAATGGATACAAATAAGAAACAATTACTTAATAAATTGGAAATTATTAATTTGCAAAAATTAAAAATGTAAAAAGGATAGGTTTCATTTTGCAAAATCACTTTAATAATTAATTTTAAGATTTGTGTTTAAATTTAAGATCAGCTGTCAATTGTTTTTTTTTTCTTCTCACGGTTGAAACATGCAGTACATAGTTGAAAAAAGTATATTTTCCAACCATGTACAGAGTTGCACGGAAATGGGCATCGTAATTTCAATGTAATTTCGCCGAAATTACTAAAAATTATGTAATTTCGCAAGTGTCAAAATGTGTGGGAAATTACGTAATTTCAACTTGATGTCGGCCGAAATCACGAAAGTACGTAATTTCGCGTCGGTCTGAATGCCCTATTTTTTTTTGTATGAAATTTGACAGTTCCAGTATACCAACGATCATATCGTTACCTAAAATGCAAAAGACCGTAACCACAATTTTTAATTTTTTACTTTCAAATTATGTAATTAAGTAAAATTTGTGGGTCGTTCATTTAAAATTAAAAAATACATAAAGCAAAAAATAATTTTTAAACGTATTTTTATTTAAATGCAACTAATTTTACGACTGTTGCGTTTTGACTTTGGTTAATATTGATGTCATTTTTGACGATATGAATATGAAAGTTTTAGTGTAGATGTTTTTGGGCCATTACATCATAATTCAATAATAAAAACAAAATTAATTTTTGTGTACTAACGGACTTTGGATTGTAGGTAACGATTTAAAAAAATAGTAATCAGCTGGGCGGATGTATATTCTAGGCCCCCATTATACAAATGAACAAATCGTGTGAGGATCAGAGAAGCAAGCCGACTGTAATTTACCGGCAGCGGCTGAAGAATTATTTTTCATGGGCTAACTGCTGCGCGTCGATTTTTCTCCGATATATTCAGTTCATAATCCAGGCCACATGAAATAATAAGTTCTTCTTTTTCGGTGATTTAATTTTAAAATATTTTTCATTTATTTCTTCTTTTCTTATTTGAATGTTTTTATATTTAAATCTAATAGCCAGGCCACTTGATGAACTCTAAACTCCGAATCCCTTCTTTCTGTAACCGGTTCCTCTTCTGCTCCTTCTCAGTTCCTGTTGAGATTCTTCTCCGTTTTTTGCCTCTTGGGGAATAAAACCAAATGCTAGTTAGTCCACTGTTAGCTGTAACTACAGGCAACACTTTGTACGCATCGTGATTTATAAAACACTAGGCGTGTTACTCAATGTGTAATGCCATTTTGTAATTAACTAAACACGAGATCCATTAAGGGAGCTCAGCCTGGATATGAGTTACCCTCTACGTCCAGGAAAGCTGGTCATGTACCACATGACTCTTTTAAGGGCCCTGCAAAAGGGGTCATAAAAAGGGTAAGGTCAGGGGATGATCAGCAGATACCCTCGGCGAAGAAGGTTGATAAGGCACCTAGTAGCTCGCTTAAAAGCTCTGACAAGGGAGTAGTAAAGCGGGCAGTTTCGGTTGATGATCAACCTTCAACGTCCAAAAAAGCGAAGGATTCGTCCAAGTCGGACATTCTTCAAGCAGCAGTCATAGACCGTGTTGAAATGGGAGAATCAGTACGGAAATGTGGCGGCTGATTGAAGATAGGCTTATGGACGAAATCTTTCGATTCGCAGTAGATCGGGAATCTCTGAGGAAATTGAACTCATTGAGGGGAAGGGGGGAGGGATTGTTACGTTCGGGCTTGACTATGTCAAATTTCGATACTCGATACAAAGAGGCTGCGGATGGTGCAGATAAATCTGCATCATTGTGAAGCAGCTACGACCGGATTAATAACCTACCTCAATGAGACCAATGTGGACGTGGCCTTAATCCAAGAGCCTTGGCTAAACAATAACCAGATCTGTGGTCTTAGGGCTAAAGGATACAAATTGTTTGTGCCGTCCTTTGTGGATAAGATAAGGACTTGTATCCTGGTGAGGAATGAACTTCAGTTGATTCTTCTTTATTTGCCTTTTTGCTGACAAGGCTTCCCACTAGCTCTTTGCATGTTTATCTCCAGGAAGGTTCCAACCCTTCCTCACCAGCCTCGTACCCACACACTAAAATTTGAACAACAACACAAAACTAACTGACATTACAAACAACCATACCACAAGAAGAATTTATGAGACAGGTGTTTGTCTCTTTTGCTCTCCCAACCTTGTCGTAGCAGCGTCCACTCTCATTTTGAATCTACGAGCCAAAACCCCCTCGACTCATCTCTCCACCCACCTCTCCATCATTCCCTCTACATTTGCCAAACTAAAACATAATAAAAATTGTTATTTTCAAAATTTAAAACTACATTATTTTATTTTTTTACAAAATCCAAAAATAATGACAATAACGTTCTTAACAACGACCATAACAACAATTATAATAATAGAAATAACAATAGCAATAATAATAACAGTAATAATGATAATAATAATAATAATAATAATAATAACAACAATAATAATAATAATAACAACAATAATAATAATAATAACAACAATAATAATAACAATATAATAAAACAATATAATAAAACCAACAATAGAATAATACACGATAATATTTACAGTAAGAGAAAGCAGTAAGCACTAATATTTACACAATTTAAATTTCCCCCTCTTTCTTTTTTTATTATATATCTGTTTTGCCATTTTATTCACATTTTTTATTTCTTTTTTTTTATAATCTTATACTCAGGTTTTATTTTATTTCTATTATTTCTTCTTTTTTATTTAAACTTCCCTATATACATATACTTTTCCCCTTTTTTTTATTCTTAACGTACATTTTTTTCTTTTTTTTATACATATCTATACATGTTCTTTTCTATATTTGAAGGAGCTCCCTAAAATATACCTATAATTTTTTTCTACTTCTACTTTTGGTACATATAAAAAAAATTTTAATTTATTCTTCTCCCGGCATTCGAGGGTCAGGTGTAAATATGTGACACCGCGTAAACATATAGAACATACACACAAACTAATACAATTAATACACTCGTTTAACATTTTCGACGGAACACACTAAACTTAATATTAACTTATTTTAAACTTATCACTATTTTATTGATCTTAGCTTAATATATGTTTATTTAATTTGCCTATACTTATTATTTTTTTTTTTTATATTTTATTTTATGTTACACTTTTGGATGATTTGTTAGTAATCTTCTAATTTTAAATATTTATTTACTCTAATCAAGCATATTAGTATTACTTATACATATATATATATTTCTTAGCTAGTATATAATTTAGTTAGTATCTTCATTCTCTGATAACTTTCTTCTTATCTTTTATTCATTTATTTATTTTCGCTTTTTCCATTTAATTTCATTTGCCTTTTTTTTTTTTTGTTTTTGATATATATTTATCTGCTAAAGCGTTTCTTTTTACATGTATATTTTTTTTATATAACTAAAAATTAGGTTACCTGGCTAATTCTCTCCTATGTTTGGTATCCAGGACAGTCGTTGGAGAATATAGCCAGCTATAAAAATTTACCACAGTTTTATTATGCACTCATTTTTATTTCTTCGATTTGCACTTACGTTTATTATTATTTTTTTATATTTTAATTTAACTTAATTTAACCATTTAATAAAAATTTTTCGTTAAAATATCGCACACACATTTATCTTTTTAATTGTTGACACGTCCTTATTATTACTTTTATAATTTGTTTCTGACCTATATCCTATCATTTGTCTGTTTGCAAAGTTGTAATTTATCATATTTAGTAACGGTTTTATTTTTTTATTTATTGGAAAATTAGCTGTTGCTAATTTTTATATATTTCAAATATATAAATTATATTTATAATTTAAGTTTTTATATAAATTTTTCATGTGCCGAAAACAAATAAACTTGCTTATTACATTATATATTATTCATATTTTCCCGAATAATTTATTTATTACCTAATCGCTTCGTTTTTAGCTGCTTAAAATTAATTAATTCCACCTATAAATGTACCTATCTTCAATTTTGCCGATACCAGGCTCTCAGAATTTTTCATACGTATTGTATTTTCATTCATAATTAGTTATATATTCACTTTTTTAAATTTTCACAATTTTAATATTTTGTATTTATGAATGAAAATACAACACAGTATACAAACAATCACTATTGCACGTTGCCAACTTGACGTATATCAAGTACAAAACACAACACTGTTTTACTACATTACTACATACAGGCAGACATCCAATACGACTACACAACAGAGGTAAGTACAATTATTTGGACAATAAAATACATGCAAAAAGGTAATTCTTTGTATATAATTATATAGATATGTTAATTGATATTTTTTTTTAAGCGGACAACACAACAAGGATAAGAAGAATGGGACATACCAGCACACATATGTACATCCAAACGCAGAACAAACAAAAACTGGAAAATAAGCAACCTAAAACAATAACAAAATTAAAAAAGATAACAAACAAGACAAAATATATAATACATAAAAAAAAATAAGCAACTTTCAGAAACAAAACTATACATAGAGAACAAACAATATGACAAGCACTTAATGCTACAGTGAAAGAAATAAAATTCTAGCCTGAATTTTGCCCGCCCGCAACATCTTTCAGTTATAGAGACCTAACGGTAATTCAAGTTGAGGCGGAAGGAGGTAGAAAGCTGGTTCTAGCCTCAATGTACATGCCTTATGAGGCGACGGAACCACCGGGTGCGGACCTTAGACGAGTATGCAAGGCGGAATGGAGTACGTCTATTGCTCCGTTGTGACGCCAATGCACACCAATGGGGTAGCAGAGATATTAATAAGAGAAGTAAGTCAATCTTTGATTTTATTAAAACGAATGGTCTTCTAATCTGTAATAGGGGAAATTCCCCTACGTTCAGGACGAAGGATAGGAACTCGGTAATAGACATCACGTTGACCAAATCTGGAAACCTGGTAGAGGAGTGAAGAGTAGCTATAGGATGTTCTTTCTCTGACCATAGCAGGATAACCTTCAGTCTAAACTTTCGGAGAGGAAACCTTATAGGAATCCTAGACGGACGAATGACGCTGTCGGGCGTGTTTTGGAATCAAGACTACCTGAAGCTCCTAGTGAGTTTACGGCGAGGGATAGTCTTGACGCGATGGTAAGGGAAGTAACGGAGTCTATCATCGGAAGCTATGAGCTCTCCTGTCCGAGTAAAAGAAAACAGCCGGTCTGGTGGTCAAAGGAGTTGAGAGTTCAACGGACCACAGTTGCCAGGCTGTATAACAGGGCCCATAGAACTGGTAAGGATGAGGACTGGGGTATCTACAGGATGAATTTCAATAAGTACAAAAAGGACATTAGATGAGCTAAAAGGTCTTCATGGATTAGGATCAGCGAGACCATTGACTCTGTCAATGAACTATCCAGATTCAGGAAGATACTGCCGAAGGATCCTAGTGTTCCGGGTAGTATCCAGAGATCAGATGGTTCATGGACGTAGTCTAGCTTCGAGACACTTAAGATTATAGACCTATCAGCCTATCGTCTTTTCTTTTGAAGACATTAGAAAGGCTGATAGATCTATATCTGAGATCCATTGGCACCAACTGCTCAACATGCTTACCTAAAGGATAAATCTATAGAGAGTGCGCTTCATGAAGTGGTGAGCTATATAGAACAAAGACTTCGGTACAGGGAATTTATAACAATCAAGATTGACGCTATTAAGCAGGCGCTGGTGGATCTTAAGGTACATAACTTCTTGATCGAATGGATATTCCTCATGCTGAGTAGCAGGATCATCAACTCGAGCTTAGGTGGAGTACATTTAAGAAAACTGGTGACTAGAGGGACACTGCAAGGGGGAGTGCTCTCACCCCTGCTGTGGCTATTTGTTGTTGACGTGATTCTGCGTCGATTTGACAGTGAGATCACACAGTCCGCGCTAGGTAAGCTGACTTGGAAGAGGAATATTCAGGAGAGACTCAAACGTGGCCTTAATGCTTACTATACCTGTAGAAACTCCATAGGTAAGAACTGGTTACTCAAACCGAGTGTAGTGAATTGGATCTATGCCTCGGTGATGAGACTAATTCTTACATATGGTTGTTCTGTGTGGTGGCAGGCACTGGAACGAAAGAGCAATAGGAACCTTTTGTCGAAGGCACAGAGGTGTGCTCCATTTGGCATTACAAGTGCAATGAGAAGTACACCACAGGCGGCTCTGGACGTCATACTTCATCTCTTACCAATTGAGGAGTTTGTGAGACTTAAGGAATTAAGCTTATTAGGTTCATCAAGAACAGGTCACACTAGGATCGTATACAAGTTCAGTTACGGTGAGGTTAATCTAGTCTCCACGGGAGCATCAGATTACATGGCCACTAAATTGGACTTTGGAGGTAAGTGCTGTTGTGGTGACACCTGATAGGTAATGCAACTTACATAGTGTCTACATTAGACAACTTTTTATCAAAACAAACGTCAAACTTAACGTGAACTGTGTAAGGCGGCAACAGTTGCACAAAAACAACAACATGGCGTATTCATTACTATTTTTTATATATGCAGTTCGGCAACTGTAACAACCAAAATATTAATCAGCTGTTTAACTAAGGTTACCTTGTATATAATCGCACTGATTTTGACGTTTGTTTTGATAAAAATTTGCCTAATGTAGACAGTAGATTATTGTCTTATAGCGTGAACAAGATATAACGGAGATAGGAATAGAAGATATCTTCCTCTTCTTTTAAAGTATAAAATAAAACATATGTAAAATAAAACAAGAATTTTTTAATTTCAAAGAAAAACTAAATTTTTATTTTAAACAAAACTTATAAAGTAAGATTTAAATAAAAAGAAAATTTATAAAAAATAAAAATCTAATGTTCAAAATACTTAAAATCCAAAATTAAACTCTAAAAATTAAAAACTTGCAATCTAAAAATTAAAGAAAAACTAAAAATCTAAAATTAAAAAAAAAAAAATAAAATTTAAAAGTTAAAAAACTAAAATTTAAAAGTAAAAAAAAAACTACAATTTAAAAGTTAAAAATTGAAAATATAATAAAAATCATTAAAATATTTAAAACTTAAAAGCAAATAAAAAGACTAAAAGAAACAGAAAACCTATATAAGTGTTTATAATTTTAAAAGAAAACCTAAAAAATTGAAGTAATAAAAAAAACTGAAATAAAACTTATTTAGAAAAAGTAGAAAAGCAACCTGAAATAAAAGAAAAATAAAATTAAAAATCAATGAAATAACATCAGCCATCACTGCTACATCCAACATCCAGGGATAGCACTATTTGGGCCAACAGAAACGAACATATAATTAATATATATTTCTTTTAGTTTCTAAGTACATATATAGGGAAAACATTAGTTTATCTTAAAACTAGTCTCTTGCGATAGATTCTACGAAGGTTCGCGTTTGAAAATAAAAAGGTTGAGCTCAGGCCTAGCTTTCCTTTGTGTAGTATTGTTTTCCTTATCAGAGAAAATCAATAAAAAAAATAATAATTGAAAAGGGATATATATCTTGAAAATATACAATTGATACTTACCTGAACAGGACTAAAAAAATTAGAACATTAGAACACGTAACTGACGGACGGCAGCATATGCCAGAAATAATTTTGGAATTTTTATTAAATTTTGATATGAAAAAAAAAGTATTTTATGATTTTTTTAAATAATGCTTTGCAATAGGAATTTTTAAGTGTTGTTATTATGTGTGCAATACTAATTTTCAGGTGAAACAATAGAAGGTAAAGATGGAATAAACTGTGAAATGTTTGGGATGACAAATTTTTTTTCTAGGTCATCAAGGTAGATTCCCAATAGATTCCAAAGTTGCCAGACCAGCCGCCAACAAAAAAGTGAAGGTCACGATTCCAGTAAGTATTCGTTATTTTTATTTCGATATAGGAATTAAATTAGGTGATCTGGTCCCAAAATTTTCTTTGAGCTACAAGCTTGGTCGAAACCGGCATACCAGCGCCGCCGTCAGTTTGGCCACAGCGTGAGCTGGTTAACAACCAGTAGTTTTAATTTAATAACCAGTCTACACTACAAAATTACGTGGGCCAAGGTAGTAACGAAAGTTATTAACGAATTTGAAAATTGCACAATGGCAACACTCCTTTACATATTTTTTGACAATTTTGTATTCCATTATATCTTGCGATCTGGTCAGTTTCACGAGACTTTATATATACACAACAGAAGAATACAAACTAGAGATTATAAAAAGGTTTCAGAGCAAAAAATTTTTCGACTGATTTTTAAGAAATCTTATTTCATCCACCTTGGCCATTGATTCTATCATTTCCTTTGACACAGCCAGTGCACAGTGGGGTCAAACGCAAATTTTTTGGTAATAAATCTGAATCTCCTAAACTACTGGTCGGATCAAATTGAAATGTATGGAAGAGTTGTAGAGGAGGACCTAAGCTTTCAGAAAAATCATCTTGTAGTCACCCTGTCATAACACGAGATAAGCTACAGGGTGTCAAAGTTGACTACCTCGAGTATGTAAAAGTTAAAAAAAATCGTAACTTGTACAAATGAAGTCCGATTTTAAAGATTTTTA
This sequence comes from Protocalliphora azurea, assembly GCA_932274085.1. Lineage (NCBI taxonomy): Eukaryota > Metazoa > Arthropoda > Insecta > Diptera > Calliphoridae > Protocalliphora > Protocalliphora azurea. The sequence continues at coordinate 76,106,970 of OW026523.1, read as the reverse complement.
TATTTCTGGAAAGTGCTTGGCAAGACAAAGAAAAAATAAGCTTACTCATCTAAGTTATCTCTTACAGTTAACAAGATATTTACGCTTGAATTTTGAATTTTTGATTTTTTGGCTCGACTTTCTTTCTTTTTTCGGGAATAAGTCCGGAGATATATGAGGCAAAAATTTTTTAAAAATATTCTGTAATTTGCTACATATTTCAAAATAATATGCTGAAAGAATTTTTAGATTATCTCAATTCGTCTAGACGTGAAAAATATTCAAAGTCAGCACTCTGAAATTGGCATGAAAAATGGCTATTTTTTTACAAAAATATAGTACAATTCATTCACTTTTTTCTCAAAGTTTCGTTAATAAAAAAATTTTTTCCTTATTAATTTCAAAAGATAAGGCTTCATAAATGGTTAATAAAGAAATTTTGAATTGATTTAAGTTTGCACCCTACATCCAGCATTGGCCGAAAATTGTCAATTTTTAAAAATAGTTTCATTTTTATCGATTAATAAAAAAAATGTCACGCGAGCTTTTTTAAATTTGGTACCCATATTTTTTATAGAGATAGATTTAGAATGATTTAACACTAAACTGCTTCCCGCCCGGCCAAAAACGAATGCAGGAGTGGAGATTTTATGTTAAAAGTCAGTTTTTTTAACGACTATTGTTAAAAGCATATTAAAAGCATATTAACATAATATTTTTAATATTATTTCTTATGTAGTGTATAAAACAGAAATCAAGCTTTCATTCCTAAAAAAATCAATAAAATAGCTCCAATAACCTATTTTTGGTAATTTTTCAAAAATAAATTTTTTTTCCAAAAATAGCTGAAAATCCAAAAAAATTTAATTTTTTTAATACAACTCCACTAATTTTGCAAATACTTTAAAAATGTTAAAAGAATATAAAAATAGACTTATTTACCAATTCAACGATATATAAAATGTTGATATAGGTCATTTAATAATAGTAATATAATGGCCTCAAAACTACCAAGTCACGTCAAAAGTTGCAAAATTCACTATTTTGTTCCGTATTTCTATATGTGTGTATACGTAACACTCAACTGCATTGCTTATTTTTGTTACGAGATAATAATATTTATTAATGAATTTATTTAAAGTGTTCATAATTTTTTTCTACTGAAAAGGTTTTTAAAATTACCTAAGTACATAAATAAGTATATTTTCCTTCGTTTTTTATTACATTTTTTTAAGTTTTTAAATAATTTACCTAGCTACTTAATTAATGTATTATAACAAAAATGATTTTTTTACAATCGCATAGGTTCATTTTTTGACGTACCTGTTTAACACTACAGGTCATAAAAATAAACTGAATGAAATTGGGGGTTTTGATCAAAAATTTAAATATTTTAATTCATTTTTGCCTGTCACCATTTACCTGATATAAATATTCTTTTTCTATATATAAGTATCCTTATAAATATGCAGATTTATTAGTGAATTTGCCATTATGGAGATTACATTAAAACACTTTTCTATTTGCAAAGTAATCTGGGATAAATCTAAATATAAATCGTCCAGATAAAATAAGAAAACTCATTGATACAGTAGCATCTTTTGGTTTAACTCTTACTGCAGAAGACAGTTTAAAGCTCGAAAATTTTTATAAATCATACGAAAAAAGGATGCAAGCTTCAGATTGGTCAATACCAAAGTTCAAGAAGAAAAATGAAGAGTGGTTGGAGGGAGAAATACCAATTTTCATCGGAAAGCAGAAAAAGGGTCGACCAAAAAGAAGTTACGATGAAGTTCAGCTAAGAACAAAGAGGACCAAACAGGAATCTATTCTAAATTCACATACGAATGTCGAAATAAAAGATACATTTAAAGCTTTAGTAACACGTACGCAACCAAAGGAAGTAGAAAAAGTTATAGATGTGTTACCAACAGCTTCTCCCAATCGATTACATCGGATAATCGAAAGCATAGTGACACCGAAATCAACATCGTCCTTTACCTCTGAAGATGCTTTAGCTCTAATATTAAATTTAGGATTATTAAGAAACCAATACGAGATTTTGAGGAAATCTGTTAGCGAAAAAGGATATGATATCTTTCCCAGTAGCAAATCAGTGAGAAAAGCGAAAAGTAATATTTTACAGCCTATGGAGCACCCGGTTAATGTTTCTGTTAAAAGTGCTAAAGTTAATATATTGCAATTACTTGAAAATACTGCCTCTAGAATTATATCTACCTTCAGCAATGATAACATTGAAAAATGCAAAGACTCTGAACTTATTTTAATATTCAAATGGGGCTGCGATGGAACATCAGGATTTTCGGAATACAAACAACTGGATGGAAGTAATTCTGGAAATAATTATTCCTCGCTGTTTATAGCGTCTCTGGTACCACTTCGAATGCGCTTAAATAAGCCTTCCTCATCGACAAGAAATGACTCGCTTTTTGATGATATATGGATAAATTTAACTCCAGGTTCCAAATTTTTGTGCCGTCCAATCCTTTTCGATTACACAAAAGAAACCACGGTTACAATAAACAGCATTGTCAATCAATTGGAAGAAGAAATTAAAGCATTGCCCCCAATATATGTAAAAGTATCAAACAGAACTATTAAAGTTACATTTCAACAACAATTAATGATGATTGATGGAAAAGTTGCAAACGCTATAACAGATACAACATCTACATGGAAATGTAATATATGTGGAAAAATAAGTTCACAATTTCAGGATAATTCTGAAGTCCTTGTTAATAAAAATTCTTTAAAATTTTGAATATCACCACTCCACGCAAGGATAAGATTTTTGGAGTTCTGCTTACATCTTGCATATGATATGAAGTACAGAAATATTCCCGGGCAGGAAAATGCTACAGTAAAAAACAATTTGGAACTTCACGAATTACGAAAAGAGGAGAAGAAAAGAATTCAATTAGAATTCAAAGAACAACTCGGATTAATAATTGATAAACCTCTACATGACTATAGAGGCTCAAATGATGGAAATACAGCAAGACGTTTCTTTGAAAATCCGGAACTCACATCTTCAATCACTTAAATATTTTGAAGCGTTTTAAGATTATATTGGCAGCCATTAATAGCAAAAAACAAATTAATGCGGACAAATTTAAAATTTTTGCTTACGAAACTAAAGAACTACTTAACATTACATACCCCTGGAAATCAATGACTCCAACAATTCACAAAGTATTGGCTCATGGTAAAGAAATAATAGAAAATAGTATTTTGCCATTGGAAGAGCTAACAGAGGAAGTACAGTAAGCCCGAAATAAAGATGTTAAACATTTCCGACTCTTCAATACCCGAAAATGTTCGAAAATAGCGCAAAATATGGACTTAATGGAATATTTATTAATATCATCAGATCCAGTTATATATTGTTACGTTTTTACCTTTTAAAAACGGTCGTTTATTTCCTTTAAATAAACTTGTACTTTGATTGCAAAAATAACAGCAGTTTAGTAGTTTAAAAATTATAACGACTCTTTATTTTATTTAAAAATGTACAACAATACAGTTTATAAGTCACTTTGTGTTTTAATACACACACACACTTAAATTACACGCTTTATACAGCACACTTTAATAATGTACAAGATTATACAGCCAAGGCAGTTAATATGTCTTTACTTAACGACGCTTCCAACCAGACTGACTCAATGGTGTTCTCACGGTCAATTTATATACACTGTATTGCATACTAGATGTTTCTTGAAAGCTCTATTTCTTTCTACAATGTTAACGGACAATCTAGAGCTTTTGTAGGTAATGCCATGAGCATAAACACTTAGTGCTGCCAAACTAGAGCTTTTGATGATAATGCCAGCAGCATAAACACTTAGTGCTGCCACACTTAAAAACAATGGTGACAGCTTTTTATTCAATGTTGTATGTTTAGAACTATGCTAATAATTTTTACAGCTATGTTAACTGCTGTTAACATAAACGGAAATGCCTAGAAGAATTTAGAAAGATTTAAACCAGCCGTTAAAACCGTTATATTTGAATTCAAGTACAATTTCGTAACACTGCCCCCCGCTTAAGCCTGTTCGTCCCGAATAGGCACGAATTCACTTTTCCCATAGGCAGCTAGTCGTTCTAGATGTACAACCTTCATTTTAGATCTCGGGCTCTTTTCTTTCTGTATTCTGTACACCACGTCGTTTATTTTCTTAATCACTTTGTATGGTCCATCCCAATGGGTTTGTAGTTTGGGAGACAGTCCTTTCTTACGTTGTGGGTTATACAACAGTACAAGCTGGCCTTCGTTAAATCCTTCAGAATTCGCTGCTCGATCGTATCTGGCTTTCATTTTATCGCTGGTCATTTTTATTCGTCCGCGTACGAATTCATGTAGTTCGTTCAGGTCATCTTGCTCTTGGGAAGTGTTTTCCTTATTTGTTGATGTGGGCTTAATACCGAATTCTAAATCACCAGGCAACTTGAGTTCTGTCCCGAAGACAATTTTTGCAGGTGTTCGAGAGGTTGAGTCATGAACAGCTGATCTGTATGCTAATAGAAATTTCGGTATGTGTTCATCCCAGTCCTTCTGATGTGCACTGACCACTTTTCTTAAATATTCCTATAGAGTGCGATTAAATCTTTCGACCATGCCATCAGATTGAGGATGCAGTGGCGTTGTTCTGTTTTTTCTTATTCCGTATAAATCGCACATTTCCTTGAATACGGCAGATTCAAAATTTCTAACCTGATCAGAATGCAACTCCAGTGGAACACCATAGCGGCACACCCAGTTGTTCACAAATACACTTATGACAGTTTTAGCTTCTTGATCAGGTATGGCATATACCTCTGGCCATTTGCTGAAATAATCCATAACCACTAGAACGTAACGATTTCCGGCATCACTGACGGGGAAAGGGCCTGCTACATCCATTGCAATCCGCTCGAATGGCGCGCCTGAGTTATACTGCTGAAGTTGTCCACGACTTCTTCTTACTGGGCCCTTCGCTGCTATGCATTGTGAACAATTGGCTACCCAACCGGCTACTGCTTGCTGACAACCCACCCAATAAAAACGTTGTTTTAACTTTTCTAAGGTTTTTGTTACACCAAGATGACCACCACTGGGACCGTCATGGAACTCTTTCATTACTTCGTTTATTTTAGAGGTTGGTACTACAATTAGATTTGTCACTATTTTACCGTCAGCACTTTCCCATATGCGGTATAAGCAGCCATTTAACAACTGTAGACTATTCCATAGGGCCCAATATGATTTCATCTGTGGACTTTCGGCGGATATTTCATTGCGGGCTGGCCTTCTACCTTCTTCTTTTGCCGATATTATTTTTGCCAGTATGGGGTCATTTCTTTGCGCTACAAACCAATCTTCACTGGACTCTATATGCATTAGTCGAACATCGATGATACATTCCTTTTCCTCGGCTTTTGTACAATGCTTACATTCCACGTTGCAGGGCCGTCTTGACAGCGCGTCCGCATTGCCGTGTTTCAAACCCTTCCGGTGCTCGATGCTAAAATCATAGCTCTGAAGTCGCTCTACCCAACGAGCCAGTTGTCCTTCAGGTTGTTTAAATTGAAGCAACCACCTGAGGGCAGAATGATCGGTTCTCAGTCGGAAGTGTTGGCCGTACAGATATTTGTGGTAATCCTTCACACACTCTAATACTGCCAAAAGTTCTCGTCGCGTTACGCAGTAGTTTCTTTCAGGCTTCGAAAGCGTTCGGCTGAAGTATATTATGACCCTTTCAGTGCCACCGACTACTTGTGAAAGTACACCGCCTATTCCGTATCCGCTCGCATCGCTATCTACCACAAATGTTTCTCCAGGTATAGGATATGACAAAATTGGTGCCGTACATAACAGGTCCTTGAGCTTCTGGAATGCTAATTCTTGTGCTTCACACCATTGGAATGATTGTGACTTCTTGGTCAGCTCATGTAAGCTTGCGGCTACATTGGCGAAATTCGGGACAAATCGTCTGTAGTATGTGCAAAGGCCAAGAAAACTACGCAATTCGTGGAGATTTCTCGGACGTGGCCAGTTCTTAACAGCAATTATCTTATCCTCATCTGTTGATATTCCGTCTGCTGTTACGCGATGTCCCAAATATTTAACTTCTTTCTGGAACAGCGCACACTTCTTTACACTGAGTTTGAGTCCAGCCGCTGATATTCGTTTAAGGACTTCTTCAAGGTTATTCAGATGTTCATCAAAAGTCTTACCCATGACAATTATGTCATCGAGGTACGCCAAGCATGTCTTCCCGTGAAGTCCTTTCAATACCTGTTCCATTAAACGCTCGAATGTGGCTGGAGCATTGCAGAGTCCAAATGGCATCACATTAAACTGCCATAACCCATCACTCGCACTAAAGGCGGTTTTTTCCTTGTCTTTATCTGAAATCTCTACCTGCCAATAACCACTTTGCAAGTCCAATGTGGAGAACCATTGTGTTCCAGCTAGTGTATCCAGGGTGTCGTCAATTCTTGGTAGTGGGTAGCTGTCTTTCTTGGTGACGTCATTTAGTTTTCTATAATCGACGCAAAATCTAGTGCTGCCATCTTTCTTCTTAACTAAAACAACAGGCGAGCTCCAAGGACTTGAAGATGGTTCGATTATACCGTTCCGCTCCATTTCATTGACCAACTCCTTCACTTCACTTCGTTTTGCTAGAGGAACACTTCTGGGCGTCTGCTTTATTGGCCTCGCTTCGCCAGTATTTATTTGATGCTTTACAATTGCCGTTCTACTATGGCTTTGACTTTTTAAGGCGAAGACGGAGCTATATTTCTTCAGAATCTGTTTGGCCTTATTTCTGTCTGGCGGCGCTAATCCTTCTACCCATTTCCCCACATATTCCGCTAGTAGCTCGTGTTCTTTGGTGGATTTATTGGCAGGTTGCGGGTTTTTCTCGCAATTGATTACTGCCTCTGCTGAAGTGCATTGACCTATTTCGGAATTTGGCTTAACGACTTTTTCATAGCTGGACAGGTTAAGCATTCTTACAGGAACTATTTTGTTGTTGCAGGGTTTAACGAGGGCTTTTGCTGTTACAAGATCACTTGTTATTTCTGCTGTTTCTACCACCCACAAACTGTTGTCCTCACAATCTCCCTCCATACGAGCCCATACTAAAGTTTCTGACTGTGGTGGTAGCTTCTGATGCTCGACGGTAACTAGCTTTCTTACTTGAGTCCTATTTTCATATCCGACGTCAAGGGGTATCTCCACATTTCGCCAAATCATAACTTTTTGTCCCATATCCAAAGTAATGCCGTGACTAATCATGAAATCAGCACCAATGATGACTTCGTCCACAATGTCGGCAACAATGAACACATGATTGACGGTAACGTTGGCAATGGTTAATTTCACATTTACTTTACCATAGACCGTGGCCGGCTCCCCAGTAGCTGTGCGCAGGCTTACCCCAAATAATGGTTCAATTGTTTTCTTAACTAAATCTGGCCTGACGATAGACTGTGATGCGCCAGTGTCTACAGTAAAAACGTGCTTCTGACCGTTGATATACCCCGAAGCAGTAAGATTGCTATTTTTCTGTTGCATTACGGATATGGAGATGGTGGGGCCCTCAGATGTGGGAGCTAGCTCTTGCCCCATAGCGCCAGCTCGTTTTAGTTTAAAGGTGATTCTTGTGATGATTGCTGATTTGGCTGCCGGTTATTTCTTTGAGGCGAGGCAGATCTGGTTCGTTTTCTTGATGCTTTGCAGTTTCGCTGAATATGACCCGATTTACCACAGTTATAACATTTTACTCTGGCTTTATTTTGCTTCTCATTAAATGCCTCTAAAACCTTTTTTAATTCGTCAACTATATTTCTATCATTATCAGAAACAACTTCAATATTTCGAACCTTGCATATTTGCGGCTTTGAAATTATTTTCGCCGTTTCCTGTGCCAGTGCGAATGAGACGGTTTCAGTAAATGACGGTTTAGGTGTGGCACAAACCGCGTGTTTTATTTCCGGATCGCGAATGCCATTAACAAATGCCTCTATCTTGATATGATCCAAAAACGGGCTGTTTTCCCCTGGATAAGTAAGCTGCAGCAAACGTTCGATTTCCAACGCAAAGTCTTGTAGCGTCTCATTGGGCTTCTGCACTCTACCACGCAATTCCATTCGGTATAAGTCCTTTTTATGTTCACCAGCGTACTTACGTAGTAGCGCCTCCATTATGTCATCATAACTATTTTTCTTACATGCTGGCACGCTTTCAAGAACTACTGCTGCGTTTCCTTTTAAGGCCAATATCAACTCTATAGCTTTTTCTTCGTCGTTCCACATGTTTCTAATGGCAATTGTATCAAACTGAAACTTGAACACATTAAATGGTGTGGTGCCATCAAAACTAGGGGCCTTTATTCTATTAGAGGATTCTGGAATAATTCGCACCTGTCCATCTTGGCACTGAAGATTATTCATCTTTATTTCTAGATCATGTAGTTTTTTATCAACACCTTTGGCAATTTCATTCTCTAAATCTGACAGCTTTTTATCAATGGCTTTGGCTTGTAAATCTAGACAGCTCTCTAAGCCGGTCAGCTTTTTATCAACGACGTTGGCTTGTATATCTAGGCAGCTCTCTAAGTCGGACACCTTTTTATCAATGCCATCCACTCTGCTGTTTATAACTTCCGAAATTTGTTGAAGTTTCTCGTCTGTCGCTCTAGAAGTTTCTTTAACTTCAGCAAGAAGTTTCTCGTTATTTACTTTAGAAGTTTCTTGAAATTTCATTTCCATTATTTTATTTTCTTCTTTTACTTCAGCAAGAAGTTTCTCGTTATTTACTTTAGAAGTTTCTTGAACTTCAGCAAGAAGTTCTTTAGAAGTTTCTTGAAATTTCATTTCCATTATTTTATTTTCTTCTTTGACTTCAGCAAGAAGTTTCTCGTTATTTACTTTAGAAGTTTCTTGAAATTTCATTTCCATTATTTTATTTTCTTCTTTAACTTCTTTAAATTGCTCCATCAAAGCAGCAAACATTGTGGATAAATCCATGCTTGTTGTTGCACGGGTAGAAACTTCCATTTCTTCTTTATACTCGAATTCGTAAGTTCCGATATCAATATTACGCCGCTTGAATTCTTCTATCAGCCTCTTTTGTAATTCTGCTTTATTACCAGCTGTAGGTAACTCCAACTTATTCAATTCTCTCTTGAGTTGCTCCACTTTTAGCTCTTCAAACTTCATGACTGCTTATTATTTTGCAATCCCACTTCTGACACCAATTGTTACGTTTTTACCTTTTAAAAACGGTCGTTTATTTCCTTTAAATAAACTTGTACTTTGATTGCAAAAATAACAGCAGTTTAGTAGTTTAAAAATTATAACGACTCTTTATTTTATTTAAAAATGTACAACAATACAGTTTATAAGTCACTTTGTGTTTTAATACACACACACACACCTAAATTACACGCTTTATACAGCACACTTTAATAATGTACAAGATTATACAGCCAAGGCAGTTAATATGTCTTTACTTAACGACGCTTCCAACCAGACTGACTCAATGGTGTTCTCACGGACAATTTATATACACTGTATTGCCTACTAGATGTTTCTTGAAAGCACTATTTCTTTCTACAATGTTAACGGACAATCTAGAGCTTTTGTAGGTAATGCCATGAGCATAAACACTTAGTGCTGCCAAACTAGAGCTTTTGATGATAATGCCAGCAGCATAAACACTTAGTGCTGCCACACTTAAAAACAATGGTGACAGCTTTTTATTCAATGTTGTATGTTTAGAACTATTCTAATAATTTTTACAGCTATGTTAACTGCTGTTAACATAAACGGAAATGCCTAGAAGAATTTAGAAAGATTTAAACCAGCCGTTAAAACCGTTATATTTGAATTCAAGTACAATTTCGTAACAATATTCTATAAGAACACGATGGCTACCAAAAATCACTCTTGAAATAGAAAAAGAGGATTCCGAAGCTAAGGAAGTTAAAAATTTGCTAACGTTTGATGTTTCTGATTATTTTCAAGAAAATATCTAATAATATCTTCGATAATATATTCTTAATAAAATAAATATACGGGATTTATGTATAATAAGTATGTAAATCTGTAGAACAAATTAAATAAACATTACTCAAATAAAGAATTTACTACTTTATAATAACAAATATATATCTACATAATACATTAGAAAACTAAAATGTTACGTATACACACATATGGAAATACGGAACAAAATAGTGAATTTTGCAACTTTTGACGTGACTTGGTAGTTTTGAGGCCATTATATTACTATTATTAAATGACCTATATCAACATTTTATATATCGTTGAATTGGTAAATAAGTCTATTTTTATATTCTTTTAACATTTTTAAAGTATTTGCAAAATTAGTGGAGTTGTATTAAAAAAATTAAATTTTTTTGGATTTTCAGCTATTTTTGGAAAAAAAATTTATTTTTGAAAAATTACCAAAAATAGGTTATTGGAGCTATTTTATTGATTTTTTTAGGAATGAAAGCTTGATTTGTGTTTTATACACTACATAAGAAATAATATTAAAAATATTATGTTAATATGCTTTTAATATGCTTTTAAAAATAGTCGTTAAAAAAACTGACTTTTAACATAAAATCTCCACTCCTGCATTCGTTTTTGGCCGGGCGGGAAGCAGTTTAGTGTTAAATCACTCTAAATCTATCTCTATAAAAAATATGGGTACCAAATTTAAAAAAGCTCGCGTGACATTTTTTTTATTAATCGATAAAAATGAAACTATTTTTAAAAATTGACAATTTTCGGCCAACGCTGAATGTAGGGTGCAAACTTAAATCAATTCAAAATTTCTTTATTAACCATTTATGAAGCCTTATCTTTTGAAATTAATAAGGAAAAAATTTTTATTAACGAAACTTTGAGAAAAAAGTGAATGAATTGTACTATATTTTTGTAAAAAAATAGCCATTTTTCATGCCAATTTCAGAGTGCTGACTTTGAATATTTTTCACGTCTAGACGAATTGAGATAATCTAAAAATTCTTTCAGCATATTATTTTGAAATATGTAGCAAATTACAGAATATTTTTAAAAAATTTTTGCCTCATATATCTCCGGACTTATTCCCGAAAAAAGAAAGAAAGTCGAGCCAAAAAATCAAAAATTCAAAATTCAAGCGTAAATATCTTGTTAACTGTAAGAGATAACTTAGATGAGTAAGCTTATTTTTTCTTTGTCTTGCCAAGCACTTTCCAGAAATATAAAAATCTTTAAAATCGGACTTCATTTGTACAAGTTACGATTTTTTTTAACTTTTACATACTCGAGGTAGTCAACTTTGACACCCTGTAGCTTATCTCGTGTTATGACAGGGTGACTACAAGATGATTTTTCTGAAAGCTTAGGTCCTCCTCTACAACTCTTCCATACATTTCAATTTGATCCGACCAGTAGTTTAGGAGATTCAGATTTATTACCAAAAAATTTGCGTTTGACCCCACTGTGCAGTGCCAACCGATTAGACATATAGGAAATGGGAATATACGACCTATAAACTACAAAAAGTCAACCGTGCAGATAATTGTTCGATTCATTTCCGAGAAATCCAAGCTCCTCCATTTTGACCCATACAAATTATATATTCTACTTTAACTTGGAACACAGTCAGTGCCCAGAGACCAGATATATGGGAAACGGAAATGGTATTGTGCATGCTGCTGTTGTGGTGGCTTTTGGTATTATGATTGCTGTTTAAGTTGTGATGGCTGCTGTTGTCCTAACTGCTGCTGTTGCAGTGACTTCTGCTGTTGTTGTGGCCGTTGTAGTAGGTGTTGTGGTTGATGTGGCTGCTGTTGATGCTGTGATCGTGAAAACTGCATACTTTCCTTTTTTTTGTGCTCTCGCAATATTTATTAAAGAAACAGCGAAAGTAATAGGTATTATAAGGCTCTAATATATATTTATTTAAAATTTAAAAAATATGAAATGCTAAAACATCTTACCATTTTGCTTTTTCCTTCCTATCCTAAAAAAGAAAAAAAAATATATTAATAATAAGAACAATAGTAATTAGTTTTTTTGTAATAAATCAGATTGTTATATACAAAATATTTTTTATTTTGTATAAAAAAAACCCATTTTTTACCATCTTTTTTTTTTTTGTGCTCTCGCAATATTTATTAAAGAAACAGCGAGCGTAGTAGGTATTATAAGGCTCTAATATATATTTATTTAAAATTTAAAAAATATGAAATGCGAAAACATCTTACCATTTTGCTTTTTCCTTCCTATCCTAAAAAAGAAAAAAAAAAATATATTAATAATAAGAACAATAGTAATTAGTTTTTTTGTAATAAATCAGATTGTTATATACAAAATATTTTTTATTTTGTATAAAAAACCCATTTTTTACCATCCTTTTTTTGGTGCTCTCGCAATATTTATTAAAGAAACAGCGAACGTAATAGGTATTATAAGGCTTTATTTAAAATTTAAAAAATATGAAATGCGAAAACATCTTACCATTTTGCCTTTTCCTTCTTATCCTAAAAAAGAAAAAAAAAGTATATTAATAATAAGAACAATAGTAATTAGTTTTTTGTAATAAATCAGATTGTTATATACAAAAATATTTTTTATTTTGAATAAAAAACCCATTTTTTATCATCTTATAAAAGAAAAATATATAAAACAAAATTAGTTACCTCTGCTGGACATTCACGAAATTATTAAAAAAAAATTTACGTTATTTTAAAATTTTGTGTTGGAAAATATGAAATGGAAAAATGAAAGATATCTTAGCAGCACTTTTCTTTTTAACGATTATGTTCTAAAAAAAAAAAAAAAAACGCAGAAAAATAATGTTTTTCAAAACAGAATTAAATTTGATAAAGAAAAAAAGTTATTAAATAAATAGGAACAATATTTTTGGAATAAAATTTATAAAAGAAAAAATATTGAAGATATAAGGGTAAATATTTTATCAATTAAAAATAATGTTAAATAAAGACTTTCAAATTAAGAAATTTATTAATTTTTTCATAAAATGTATTATAAATATAAATATTTGTATCGAATTACTTTACTCTACGTCTACACGAAGACATTTTTATTTCTTAACATTAGAAATAACGTCGGCAGAATAACGGAAAAACAATTTTATTCCAACTTTGTGTTAAGGAATGGAGAAACATACATGAGAAATGTTACACTCGTATTGACCAGTGAGGTTTCCGACTAACTTTGTTTTTAAATAGAGCATATCTCAGAAAGGTCCCAACCCTCTCACTGGGTACAAAAAATTCGAGACAAAAAAAAAAAACAAAAGAAAATATAAAAAAAAAAAAAACAATAACACACATACCACACTCACGATGATCAACATTAGGCAGATGTTATGGCCCTTTAATTGCCTTCCCAACCATGTCATACAAATTGCTCCACGAGTTATTTTTACTGTATGAACCCAAATCCCTTTTTTATACATTTTTTTATTTGTTTTTAGTTTCTTTTTTTTTTTTTCTTTGTTATAAATCAAAACTTTTAAACGTTTACAAATTTCTTTTCCTTTAATTCTTTTATGGGTACTTAACAATTTTCTTTTTCTTTCTATTATTTTCATATGCAGAAAAATCCCAACTTGTTGAAGTTTCCCATCTCTCATATAAAAATATATATAAAGTGTTACCTGGCTATCACTTAAGGGTAAGAAACCTTCTTTTCTAATGCTTTCTGGTAAGGTCTATTCCTGTACTGGTATCCTCCTCATTTATTTTCACCTTCCTGTACTTTCCCTTATTGTTGTTCAATAGCCAGCTACAAACAATAAAATACACAAAAATGTAAGACTCTACACAAGGACTGTTATTTTAATATTCTCTCTTACGTTTTCATTTAATCATTTTTTTTTTATAACTTAGCACTTTGAAAACGAATAACTACATCAATTAATCCTTTATGATTTTTTTTTTTTATTTAGTTTAATTTAAAACAACTTTAAACTTCACTTTTTATTACTTCTTTTTTTTCTTTACTTAACGTCTGATCACTCCGGATTATTTTTTGCTTTTGATTTATTGATTCGCAATTATCATGCCTTAAACCTACTTTCCCTCAGTGGTGATTTTCCAAATTTTCCAAACCAACTCCCGCCTAGCATCCATCTTTTATAAATCTCCATATATAAAAATTTTTATCTTTACAAATTCAAGTTCAAGTTCTATATATATATATATATATATATATATATATATATATAATTTTACAAATTTTACAAATTTTGCTTACTTTATCTACAAAAACAAATTGCTCAATTATTTTAGGTGCGTTATCTATCTATAAGGACTTTATAGAGCCAATGCTTTTTCTTCTACCAGGCTTTCATGTAAAATAGCAGGGACAAAATTTCATTCATAAATTGAATTTTTAAACTTAACAATTTTTTTCCACAGCGTTTCAGTTTGAATTGAATGAAAAATACAACCCTACATTATTTATTTGCACTACATTATCATCTCCTCTACTCATTACAGCAACACTACAGTACTGACAACTGTAACATGAGTAAAAAAACAATAACAATCAGCTGTGTGTCAGAAAATGAAAAAAAAAACACCAAAAGACAAAACAAAATTACAAAGTGAACATAATAAAAAATATTAAAAATCTTTAAAACACCCCAAAAATATAATGCCTTTTACAAAAAAAAAAAAAAAAAACTGAATTTCAAATGTAAACAATCTTATTTTGTTCTTTTCTGTCATATATAAAAACTTTACGTATATTGAACCCCGCAACAAAACGCCGAATTCCGCGAGTGTACGTAGCAGAAGACGGTGTGTGGTAAGACTTTCAAAAGGATGTTGTTGTATAGTTTCTTTGGCAAGCATTTAATTTTTGGCTGTAAAAAGCTATAGGATGTTCATCGTTCTTATCGTTAATTTGGTATAACACAGCTCCAATTCCATAGTTACTGGCATCACACTGGATCCAAAATCTTTTCGAAAAATCTGCATGTTTCAGTACCGGAGCTAATGTCAATGCTCTCTTCAGGTTTTCAAACGCCTCTATTGCTTCTGGATTCATCTCAGACTTTTTTGACTTCTTTAGCGAATCTGTCAGAGGAGCGGATATTGTTGCGAAGTCCTTTATGAAGCGGCGATACCACCCAGCTGTTCCTAGAAAGCTGCGTACTTCACGAGGAGAATTGGGTATTCTTATTTCCTTAATAGCCTTTATTTTTTCCGGATCTGTTTTTAGACATCCACCTCCTATAATGAATCCAAGATATTTTAGTTGCCGGAAACAAAACTGCGATTTCTTCAGCCCAATTGCAAGATTTGTCTTTTTTAAACAGGATGCTACTTCTTCCAGAATTTGTAAATGTTTTTCGAAATTATTAGAGATGATCAAAAGTTCATCCAGGTAGATGAAAATTTTTTTTTTTTTTTGAGCTTTTGGGTAATAACTTTATCCATCAGAGTCTCTGAGCCGCGTTGCAGAGACCCTAAACTGGTAGAGTGGGCGACCTGCTACGGTAAAAGCTGTATACTGTTTACTCTCATTATCTAACTTTATCTGCCAGAAATCAAATTTCAAATCTAGGCTACTTATGTAATAAGTTTCGTCGATTCTGCTCAATATTCCGTCTATATTTTGAAGGGGATAAGCATCTTTTATTGTTAACTTGTTTAGCTTTCTTGCATCAAGACAGAACCTATTTTTCCCAGGTTTCCAAACAACCGTTGTCCTATTCGACCATGGGCTTTCACACTCCTCTATAACATTTAAATCCAACATGTGGTCAATTTCTTTATATATTATTTCTTGTACCGTCGGTGATGCAGGATATTGACGGTCCTTAAATTGAATTGAACCTTCTACCAATTTTATGGAGTGTTTTTCCAATGATGTACATCCTAAACCTATTTTTTCGAAGGCTGGAAACAATACAATTACTTTTTCCAACTTTTGTTGTTGTTCAGCACTCAATACATGTGGGTTAGACTTATAATCATTGGTTTTAAAATTCTCCTGTATTTTCTCAATGTCTATTTCTTCTATTTCAAAGACTTCAGGCGCTAAATGGAATAGTTTCCAGAAATCGACACCCAGGTACGCTTCCTGCTCTAAATCTGAACATAAATAAAACAATATTTTATCTACCTTATCCTTAAATTTTATTTCTAAATCTACTTTACCTAATAATCTATGTTGTTTTCCATCTGCTGTTAAGACTGCAGAATATATTGGCTTAAAACTAATTCCCAAACTATCTATTATTTCTCGACATCCTTTTCCTAACAGGCTAATGGATGCACCGGTATCCAACAATCCCCTAATAGTCATATTTCCAATGATGATATTGGCAAATGCTCGAGGATCACCTTTTCGGTCTGCGGTTCTTATCGCTCCTATAACACGTTCTCTAATTTTTCTCTTCTCCTTAAATTTTTTTCTTAATTTTAATATTCGTTCTGAAACGGGCTTTCTGAATTCAGATGTTTCATTAAAAATCCTCTCCCTAGTTTTCCTATAATTCTTTTCACGCTCTTCAAGTGTGTATTTATGACGCATTTGAGGGATAAGTTTATTAAAATTTTTAACAGTTGCTATTAAACTTATTTTATTTACAGATGGATTGATGGCGGGTTTTCTTCTCCACCGCTGGTTCCCCGCTGTTCCCTCGCTCCTGGCAAAGTTTTTTGAAATGCAATTCGCACAATTTGGAGATTTCACATCAGGTTTTCCGCATGTGTAACAAAACAGTGCTCGTTCTGATGATGGGCAATACATAAACATATGTCCACTTTGTCGACAATTCCAGCAAATGAGTGGGTTTCTTGTCGCGTAATTTTGAACCTTTTCGCCTTCAATTGCGGCTATTTCTTCATAGGGCTTGATTGTGCTCGCATAGTTATCAGCTGGTTTTTCAAAAATTTCATTTATTGGACCAGACGGATGAGATATTTAGTCTTTCCGGCCAAAAATTTTCTCTGCTTCTACACATTCCCGTCGAAGATCCTCTACTGAGCTGACTACTATTGGGTAAACTCTACACCTTATATCTTCTCTCAAATTCTTTTTAATCATTTTTATCATCTCTCTTTCAGCCATAGATATATCGAGACGCGAACGCATTTGAGTCATGGCGAAAAAAAATGCGTCAATTCCTTCCCCTGGCTGTTGCTTTCTTTCTACCATATCGCTCATTAATTCAAAACTCGATCTTGTTGACTGATATTGTTTTAACAAGGCTTCTTTTAAGGTTGCCCATTCAGAAACATAATTTGTTTGTATAAAGAGCCAGTACCATTTTTCGGACACGCCTTTGACAAAGAGGTGGAAATTGTCCAGAACTTCATCCCATGAAACTCCATACTGTCTTTGGAGACGCTCAACACGGAAAACAAAATCTTCTACGGCCAACTTGTTGGTGTTGCCATCAAATTCCAAACCCCATTTGTAGATTCTCATTTTATGGTACTTTTTATGATTACCTGCATTCCCATTTTCATTCGACGCTCTAGAAGAATGAGTTGAGCTCATGGACGAACCATCCACATGCTGTATATTATTGCTGACGTTTTTTCCCAGAGCTGGTGTAATTTCATCCCGTAGTTTTTTATTTTCCTGTTGTGTATGTTGCAAAACTAAACTCATTTTGCTGACAGTAACAGTTAATTCTGCCATCTGTCTTTTCAAATCAATTATTTACGGAGAAATTCCCTGCTCTACTACTCTTTTAATTGATTGCTCTATTGCAGTTTCATTTATATTCTGTAATGACCTAAATGCTTCCTGTCCTCTCAAATCTATTTGATGGGCCGAACTCGTAGATGGAACATTTATGGTTTGAGATTTATCGTGAAATTGAGGTTTTGAAACGTCTAGTGTTTTATTAATTTTTAAATTTCTATTCGCGCTTAATTTTCTACTGGGAGTGTTGGATTTGTAAGCCTTTTTAAAAGCTTGAGGGGTAGATATATTCAAATCAAAGTGGATTTGTCTTACTCTCTTTCTGGAACTCGTTTTACCGGGGCTTTGGGACATATCCTACTTATCCCTATCTATCACTTCTCTTTCTACTTCACTGAGAAAATACAGTTTTATTATTCCAATTGGGAAATAGAAAAATGCAAACGATTCCTTTTTTTATGTTAGTAATATCAAAAGCACGAACATTATTCTCTTTTAATATAATATTAAAATTAAAATTTTAGCTATTTTCCTTTTTATGTACTCTACAATTAGAAAACTCTATTACCTAATCAACTTTCTTACAACTACCTATATAAATTTTCTTTTAATTCCATTACTAAATTTTTATTTTTCCCTATATTTTTAAATATGTATTTTAATGATTATTTTATCGGGTTTGATATGAAGGTAATTAGCGGTTGTCGAAATGGTTTTATGCAATTTTAAGGCATCATTTGTGGCATGTGAGTTATATGCAATCAAAAATGAAAATATATTTACTCTACAGGGGATGTTTTCTCATACAGTCACAATATAATACTTTTATGTTAATTGTGAGATGTGAGAAGTTTTACCTAAATTCATGAGTGACCCTCGATACTACAGACCCTGTTATTTCCAAAATTCAATATCCAGGCGGCTATCAGAGCTGTCCCTCATTAAACTCTTACACATTCTGAAACTAATCAAACATTCGAAAACAAAAAACGACAACAATACAATTAGTCAAATTTACAGGATTTGAACTAAGCTATTGGTGTCTCTTTCAAATCATGAATTGGTAGAAATCTTATCTTCACAATACAAAAAATTGTAATTCCTTTATACAAGCTAATAAAGATTTGTTCTTTTTAGGGATATAAAGAGTAAAATATAACTTTTTAAGAATCATGTTGATAGCGATTTCCTAGTGCTGTTTCTAATCATTATTATTCTATTAATACATGTTCAGTTGTTTATACATGCTATTTTCCCTTTGGACGCCATTATGTTGGGCGCTATTTTGTTAGGGCGCCATTATGTTAGGCGCTATTTTGATTGGGCGCTATTTATGTTACCTTTGGACGCCATTATGTTAGGCGCTATTTAATTGGGCGCCATTTATGTTAGGCGCTATTTTGTTTGGACGCCATTATGTTAGGCGCTATTTTGATTGGGCGCCATTAATGTTACCTTTGGACGCCATTATGTTAGGCGCTATTTTGTTGGGCGCCATTTATGTTAGGCGCTATCTTGTTTGGACGCCATTATGTTAGGCGCTATTTTGTTTGGGCGCCATTTATGTTACACTCGTATTGACCAGTGAGGTTTCCGACTAACTTTGTTTTTAAATAGAGCATATCTCAGAAAGGTACCAACCCTCTCACTGGGTACAAATGTACATAAAAAAAAAATCGAGGCAAAAAAAACAACAATAACACATACCACACTCACGATGATCAACATTAGGCAGATGTTATGGCCCTCCCAACCATGTCATACAAATTGCTCCACGAGTTATTTTTACTGTATGAACAAAATCCCTTTTTCTTATAAATTTTTTTCTTTGTTTTTAGTTTCTTTTTTTTTTCTTTGTTATAAATCAAAACTTTTAAACGTTTACAAATTTCTTTTACTTTAATTATTATATGGGTACTTAACAATTTCCTTTTTCTTTCTATTATTTTCATATGCAGAAAAATCCCAACTTGTTGAAGTTTCCCATCTTTCATATAAAAATATATATAAAGTGTTACCTGGCTATCACTTAAGGGTAAGAAACCTTCTTTTCTAATGCTTTCTGGTAAGGTCTATTCCTGTACTGGTATCCTCCTCATTTATTTTCACCTTCCTGTACTTTCCCTTATTGTTGTTCAATAGCCAGCTACAAACAATAAAATACACAAAAATGTAAGACTCTACATAAGGACTGTTATTTTAATATTCTCTCTTACGTTTTAATTTATTCATTTTTTTTTTTTTTTTTATAACTTAGCACTTTGTAAATGAATAACTACATCAATTAATCCTTTATGATTTTTTTACATTTAGTTTAATTTAAAACAACTTTAAACTTTACTTTTTATTACTTCTTTTTTTCTTTACTTAACGTCTGATCACTCCGAAATATTTTTAGCTTTTGATTTATTGATTCGCAATTATCATGCCTTAAACCCTCGTTTGCATTTTCAATTTTCCTACTTTCCCTCAGTGGTGATTTTCCAAATTTTCCAACCAACTCCCGTCTAGCATGCATCTTTTTTTCATTATTTCTACTTCTAGAAACTTCGGTATTCCCTATAAATCTCCATATTTAAAATTTTTAACTTTACAAATTCAAGTTCTTTATATATTTTTACAAATTTTGCTTACTTTATCTACAAAAACAAATTGCTCAATTATTTTACGTGCCTTATCTATCTATAAGCTAGACTTTATAGAGCCGATGCTTTTTCTTCTACCAGGCTTTCATGTAAAATAGCAGGGACAAAATTTCATTCATAAATTAAATTTTTAATTTTAAAAATTTTTTTTCCCACAACGCTTCAGTTTGAATTGAATGAAAAATACAACCCTACATTATTTATTTGCACTGCATTATCATCTCCTCTACGCATTACAGCAACACTACAGTACTGACAACTGTAACATGAGTAAACAAAAACATAAACAATCAGCTGTGTCAGAAAATGAAAAAAAAAAAACACCAAAAGACAAAACAAAATTACAAAGTGCACATAATAAAAAATATTAAAAATCTTCAAAAAAAAAAAAAAGCACCCCAAAAATATTATAAACCAAACAAAAAATATATACCAATAAAACAAAAGAAAAATTAAAAAAAATATATATATATATTTAAACCATTTCACCCCGAACAATTTAATACAGTGATTGGAAAAATGTGAAAACAAGAGGTAAACCAACAATGCCTTATACAAAAAAAAAAAAACTGAATTTCAAATGTAAACAATCTTATTTTGTTCTTTTCAGTTTATTGCAGTTTCGTGCAACACAAGTAATGAACAAAACACCACAAAGTGCCATATATAAAAACTCTACGTATATTGAACCCCGCAACAGAAATTTATAGTTAAATTGTCTTTTTTTATCGAAAATTTTAATTTATTTCGTACTTTTATTCTTTTTGTCTTTTCAAAACAAAATTAATTTTTTTGCACTTTTCTTTCTGTTAAAAAGGGCCAAATTTTAAAAGAGAACAATTAATTTGACAGCTTATGTTAAATATTATTGCTCAGCTTTGTGTTTAAATATTTATTGCGAAATAGATTGCGCAGTAGATTTCTTATTGGCCAACACGAAACTTTTTTTTAAAGAGAGATAGAATTTGACAATTACCAACATAAAAATGTCTACATGTAGACTAGGGGTTATTCTACTTATGTATATGAGCCATTGTTTGTTGTTACAACAAATAAATGTCGCATTGTGTAAACCTGGACATAATCCATCAAGCCATCAAACGTCATTTTCAATTTGACAGTAACATTTTTATATTACACTGACACCAAACAAAAATTGTGATTTGTTAAACTTAAAAAAAATTGTGTGCGTTGTGTGCCTACGTTTGTTCATGTGGATAGTCGAGACTAAACATTATGATTGTTGAAAATAATATATCGTCACCGGAAAAGTAAAAGAGCGTAACAACCAAAAAAATTTTTAGCTGGATTTTTTATTGATAATGGTAAATTGCATTTAAATCATATCACAATATTCTCGTTCTATTTTAAAATAGGCGTAACAACAAATTACTTTTCACGAGTAAAAAATGTGTAATGTAACATCAAACAAAGTAAACTTGTCAGAACTTTCAAATTCAAATGTACTTCATTGTTTTAAGATATAACAAATTCGTTTTTATAACCACAATAGTTTTCAACTTAATTTTTATCTTTCCTGTAAAATTATGGTTGATTGGCGCTTTTGAATTTCAGGCGAAGATATTACATTTTTGTAAAAATGAACATGCTATATTTTTACGCAGTGTCTACACTAGACAGATTTTTATCAAGACAAACGTCAAAATCAGTTCGAATATATACAAGATGATTGATATATTAAAGATGATTGAGACCCTGTTGCTTTTACCTTGTTACCGAGAAAAATTCAATAAAATAAATAATTTTGAGTTTTTTTACTTTGATCCCACTATTTCTCCCCACCCATCACTACACATTTTAATTCGACGTATCTCATATCACCTGTAAATGTCGCACAAATCACAATTCATTATTTTCTTTAAACACACTTTATTTTCTAATTTTTCATTAAAATTCAATTAAAAAATGCACACAATACATATAATGCCATTACAATTACAAACACTAGACCTTTTCTTTGACCATTCATTGTGGACTGATAGCCCTTGTTTTGTGCCAGGGTTGGGATTAACTCTATGCAGAACTTTATAATTTTGTGTGACGATTGCAATTGTTACCACCATTGGCCGACCACAAGGCGCTTGCATTTTAATACAATTTTCTAATCTTCTCTCTGACGATTCTCTACTATGTAAGAGTAAACATAAAACGCATACGTATATAAAATTAAAAATGTAATGTAATTTTTTCGATGTTTTTTTTTAAATTAATAAGAGTTTTCCTCCATGTATGTCGAACACCGGCTTCGCTTAATACTTTTTTTGAAATTGAAAAAATTTTGTAAGTTCGGATATATCAATAAAAAATTCAATCTTTATTCTCAAGGATTTAATGAATATGATAACATTACATATAATTTAAATCGCAAGTGTTTTAATAAAGATTAAAAAAAATTATAATGATTTAGTAGTACTTTTACTTATGATTAAAGTGATGTATAAAATTGTGCCCGCTCGCTCTTAGTTTACGAGTTATGGGCTTCTACAAGGAAAAACTTTTACTAAAGTTAAAAGAAAATATTTTTATTTCAACTAGGTCTGAATTTGTTCCACGTTTTCTTTCAGAACGAATTGCAGGGTTCTTGTACAACAGTACTTTTGTATATCAAAAAATTACGATTGTATCAACTTTCTTATCCCTGGAACAAAAAGTGATATATATATATATATATATATATATATATATATATATATATATATATATATATATATATATATATATATATATATATATATATATATTGTGTAACTCTACGTCTACACGAAGACATTTTTATTTCTTAACATTAGGAATAACGTCGGCAGAATAACGGGAAAACAATGTTACTTCCAACTTTGTGTTAAGGGGTGGAGAAAACGTATATGTGAAATTTATATGTTAAATTTTCTTTTTTTTTTCGAAAATTCTTCTTTTTGTTAAAAAGGGCCAAATTTTAAAAGAGATCAATAAATTTGGTAGCTTATGTTAAAAATTGCTTAGCTTTGTGTTTAAACATTTACTGCGAAATAGATTGCGCAATAGATTTATTATTGGTCCACACTTAACATTTTAAAAAGAGAGATCGAATTTGACAATTGCCACGTGTAGACTAGGGGCAATAATTATAGAAGGTGGCAACATTTGCGCAAAAACAACAATAAGACGAATTCATTTATGTTTTTCACATTTATGTTTTCCACAGTTTGACAACTACCAAAAACAATAATCAGCTTTTTAACTGAGGTTACCTTCTATTGATTCGCATTGATTTTGAAGTTTGTCTTGATAAAAATTTGTCTAATATAGACACCACGTGAGTGAATGATATAAATAATTTCAAATTTTTGTTAAAAAAAGGGTTTAAGAATGAAAATATTTTTCGGTATCAAAAAAAGTATGGAAATAGTTTTTTTTTATTCTATATATCTTTTATTAATTGTCAATCGAATATTAAGGATCTTAATATATTACCAATAAACAGAATCTTTATAAAAAATATGTTACACATTGCTTATTTTATTTAGGATAATGTAAAGATCTCATATTTGTCGCTGTTCTCAAATCTAAATCTAAATCTTTTAAATTTTAGTTTGAAATTGAATATATATATATATATATATATATATATATATATATATATATATATATATATATATATATATATATATATATATATATATAATCAATTTCTTAAAAGTGAACTGTTAATTTCCAATTTTATCAAAAAATTAATACTAAGATTGATAACCTCAAAGTTCGAATTATTGATTATTAATTTTATTAATTTAATTTTCATCGATTTCGGTTTACAGAATATAGCTGTTTATTTACATATAAAATGTTATTTTTATTCATAGTCACAATCTTTTAAAAGTAGTTTACTTTACGTTACGTTCTTCTTAAACTAAGCCAAAAATGTACTGTACATAATCTGTTAGAAATAAGTTTATTTACCGTGTAATCTTATTTAGTTGTAGCTATGTTCATCAAAATTTTATAAACTTGCAAGTAAATAAGAATTAAATGTTAAATGAATGGAAAAAATGTGGCCAACTTGATTTCAAAACAATTTTTATAATGACGCAGTAAT
Organism: Protocalliphora azurea; assembly: GCA_932274085.1. Lineage (NCBI taxonomy): Eukaryota > Metazoa > Arthropoda > Insecta > Diptera > Calliphoridae > Protocalliphora > Protocalliphora azurea. The sequence continues at coordinate 76,082,556 of OW026523.1, read as the reverse complement.
ACTTTTACTTCTAATGAAAGTAATATAAAAACTTTTGACTGCTCGCTCTTAGGTTACGAGTTATGGGCCCCTAAAGTTTTAAGATATTTTTCCGATAATATTTATTAAAACACATGCGATTTAAATCATATGAATACGGTTTAAAAGTACGATCAAATACCTTTCAAACGATATATATTACCATATTCATTAAATCTTTGAGAGGAAAGATTGACTTTTTTATTCATATACCGGCACTTACAACATTTTTCAATTTCAAAAAAGTTTATTAAGCGAAGCTGATGTTCGACATACATGGAGGAGGAAGTTCCAGAGCCCGGCCAAAGGCCAGCTACATGAAAAACTTTTATTAATGTTAAAAAGTAAAAATATTTTTATTTCAACTGGGCCGGTGATCTTAATTTATTAAAAAAAATTAGCATAAATAACAATGACATCGAAAAAATTACATTTTTATAATTTCCTTTAATTTTATGTAGGTATGAGTTTCATGTATACTCTTACACAATATTTTGTAAATCTTCTCTTAAAAAACAGAATCGTCAGAGAGATTAGAAAATTAAAATAAAAAGTAAACGCCATTTGGTCGGTCAATGGTGGTAACAATTGCAATCGTAGCACAAAATTGTAAAGTTCTGCATAGAGTTAATTCCAACCCTGGCACAAAACAAGGGCTATCAGTCCACAATGAATGGTCAAAGAAAAAGTCTAGTGTTTGTAATTGTAATGGCATTGTATGTATTGTGTGCATTTCTTTAATTGAATTTTAATGAAAAAATTGAAAATAAATATTTACATAAAGTGTGTTTAAAGAAAATAATGAATTGTGATTTGTGCGTTAGTCCTCTGCGAAGGACCAAAGCATTTAGTATTTATGAAAATTTCTTTGATAACACCAATCGTTTGGTGGATATAATAGAGCGATATTTACAGATGAAGGTATGAAAGACGTTGATTGAATTAAAATATGTAGTGATAGGTGGAGAAAAAATAATGGAAACAAATGTGAACAATTTAAATAATTTACTTATTTTTTGAATTTTCCTCGACAAGGTAAAAGAAACAGGGTCTCAATCATCGTTAATATGTCAATCATGCTATACACACCTGGATGATTTTCATAAATTCGCCCTATTGATTAAGGAGAAACAAGAATTATTAACAGATGAGATACCCACAATAAAATTGGAAGACTCAGACGAAGATGAAGAACAAGATGCTGGTTACATTAGGGACACTGATGTATTGGTGGAATGTAAGACTGAAGGTGGCGATAGTGGTAGACTGATGGAGAGTAACGATATGAATTTTCCCCAGGATGATGATCTACTGATGGTTAGCGAAACGATGACAGATTTCCATAATAATAGTAGTTTTTATATGGACAATAGCATGTCCATGACCAGTTTTGAACAAATGCCTTGGTTAACAGGACATGATACAATGTCAAAGTAAGTATCTTAAAACTTATATACTACATAGATTCTATTTATAATGCTTATTCCATTTTTACAAATAGGTCTAAATCGCCTGCTAAGCTTCCACGTAAAACACCTTATAAAACACATACACCAGAAGATCGCGCCAGAATTGTTGAGGCTGCTAATCGTGGTGACGATTGGTCGGCATTGGCCTCTGAACTGGGAGTAAAATATAAAACAGCCTACACTTGGGTCTCTACCAGCCGCAAAGAAATGTTTATGAAAAATGGCAAAAATAATACGTTTACAGAAAATAATATCGATACCATTATACAATGGATTGAGGACAATCGACAAATAACCTTAAAGGAAATTGTGGCTAAAGTTAAAGTTCTAATGCGCAAAGAGGTGTGTGTTTATTTTGTTGAAGGAAGTCTAGAGGGAAGGCTTTATCGCCACAAGCGTTCTCTGGACTATCATCCTCAACTAATAAATACTTTAGAAAATCGGAAAAAACGTTTAGAGTATGTTAATACATTAAAGTATTATATGGATTTGAATAAGACCATAGTTTGGTTGGGTGAAACAAATTTTAAAATGTTTTGTCGCCGTGCCAAGGGGCGCTTTAATACAAATTCCACCTTTGCTACTTTCGATCCAACTATTTATGTAATGGGCGCCATATACAATGGGGGTGTCGTAGGAATTCAACGCAGCCGTGATCGCATTAGACCGGGCGATATATTTAAAAACTGGCCACAAGCAAAACCGGAAAATCTTTCAAATCTAGTAATAGTATGTGATAGTTGTTATTGTTTTTCTGAGCTGGATGAGTATTTCAACAATTCAGAAGTTACTCTTTTGCTATTAAGTCCATATTCGTATATGTTAAACCCCCTAGAAGATATATGGAACAATGTAATGTCGAGTGTTAAAAGTAATCCCAACATGTCCAAAACCCTTGCAAACGAAATAAAAGAACAGCGTTTGGTAATTGCAGAAAAATGTATTGACCGAGTTATAGCTACTCTATCGGCAGAAGATTGTAATAAGGCAATTCAAAAATCGAACAAATATCATGCTGACATATTGGATTTGCAAGACATGCCGGTTAAATAAATTTTAAGATAAAAGTTATATAGACACACACACTAAAGTATAAAAGTATTTTAAGTTATTTATATATTTATAATTTATAACTGCATACATATTTCTATGTAAGATAATAAAGTATTCTGTAGATTTTAGTATTTAAAAATAAAACTATATATTAAATAAAATTTAGTACAAATTATTTAACAATTTGTTTTGAGCTTTAATTTGGGTAAGAAAAAATAGCAACTGAAAGGGTCTTGACCATGAATAAATTTTAACTCATTTTTTTTCTATTAAGAATAAAATGTGCATAACCCTAGCTCTTTAAACAAAAATTATATAAAAATTTCCGTTCTTTATTTAAGCTATACTGTGAAAAAGAAAATAAAAAACTTAAGTTATTACGTGATATGACAAACTACAAGCGTAAATCAAACACCTACTTTCAAAAGGTAGCATAAGTAAGAAATAAATCTTAGCGGGAATGCAAATGTCATTCTTTTTATTTACACCTCACCATGGTAATGTATGTAATAATGAAATAAATTTATGTATGTAATTTTAATATTTATAAAATGTATTACATATATGTTTATTAAATAAATTAAAATAAATTTTATGAAATAATAAAAACTTCTATTTGCATGGATATGTAACACATGAACGAACAAACGATACACATTAAAATAGAATAAATCTAAAAAATACACATAATGAACTATAATCAACATAAAACTCTTAATTAGTAAGTGCCCTATTGAATTCATTCACCATTCTAACGACATATTTCTCTTTTTCTTCCATTTCATTTTTTAATAAAGCCCTTAAATCTTGTAAATTTGGCATTGAATTACAATCACGTATATTAAGTAATGTTTTGAAAATTTCATCCCATAGACTTTTGTTTAAATAACGCGGTACATGTGTTTTATGCATCCAGAAACCTCGTGCTTTCTTTTCAATATCCATATATTTGCCAAAGAGTAAGACATGTAAAACACCTGCCAAGCCATACAAATCTAATTGATAAGTCCAGGGGCGTTGTTCACGCATTTCGGGACACTTGAAAGCATTGTCATTGTGTACAAAGGAAAACGTTTGACCTTGTTTGAAAAGTTTCATATCTATCGAAACACCAAAATCGATTAGCTGTAAACAGCGTTCTGTGGGAGGATAATTTAGCCTGGAAAAACAAAATGAAAACATAGTCATTTATTTTATAGCGAAAATCGTACTCTACTTACTTGTTCATAAGCAAAAAGTTATCGGCCTTAACATCAGCATGTATTATATTAACTGCATGCAAATGATCCATTATTTCTAGTAATTCACATGCCAACAACATTACTACATACTCGTCGACATTTTTCATAGTATGTTTTTTAATTTTATTACACACCGTAATTAGAGATCCGTAAGCGGAAAAATTCGATATTAGTATGCTGGAGTTGTTACCAATAAGGGCATAATCAACACTCATAAAAGCCGGAAGCTTTAATGGATAAAATAAAAACGAACTATGAATATAATTGGTATAATTTTTAAAATTTCATTTATTACCATATCATCAGATCGTATGCGCACTTGTATTTCCAAACATATATAATATTCCCAATAATTGGGTGGTTTTTCTTGTTTCATTGCCACCAGTTTGCCAGTTCTCACTTCTTTTCCACTGAAATTGTTTTTATTGTTATTTATACTGTTCTAAAATTGACTTGTTTAAATTTGATTTAAGTGCCAAGTTTAATTATAATAAAAAAGGAACTCGATTTATTTGTTTGGAACACTAGCAATTCTATTATTATTTATATTTCTTCTTTTTTATATAAATCCCATCGTTCATAAATCATAAAGAGATCGCTGATAAATAATTTCTTTAATGTTTTCTTTTAAAATTAAAGATATTACAGATTTTCTTTATATTCTTATATATTTCTTAGTTATTTTTTTAATTTTAGCTCTATTTAACGAACTAGAGTTAATTTTAGGTTTTTTGAGAAAAATATTGTATGTGATCTCAGATTTTTGTTATATTCTTGAATGGAGACCTTTTCAAAGAGCTAGATCCAATTGTAGGTTTTTCATTAAAAAAAAAAAAAAAACCATTTTTGATCAAAAATATAAGTGATCACAAATTTTCTTTATTTTTTAATTGGAAACTACGGCCAATTTTAGGTTTTTCATATAAAATATTAATTTTGATGAAAAATATAAGTGATCACAAATTTTCGTTATTTAATTTATTTTATGTTTATTTAAAGAACTAAAGCTAGTTTTAGGTTTTTCGTAAAAAATAAAGATTTTTTAATGAAAAATAAAAGTGATCGCAGATTTTCTTTATTTTCTTAATTGGAAGCCTCTTTAAGGAACTAGAGTTTTCATATAAACTTGGACTTTTGTTGAAAAATATTGTAATATTCTTGATTGGAGGCCTTTTTAAAGGACTAGAGTCAATTTTAGGTTTCTCATATAAAATTGGATTTTTGTTGAGAAATATAATTAATCACAAATTTCCGTTGTTTTCTTGATTGGAAGCCTTTTTAAGAAGCTAGAGCCAATTTTCGATTTTTCGTATAAAATACACATTTTTATGATAAATATAAGTGATCACAAATTTCGTTTTCTTAATTGAAGTCCTATTTAAGAAACTGGAGCCAATTTTAGGTTTTACATATAAAATATAGATTTTTTTTATCAAAAATATAAGTGATCACTTAGATTCGTTATTTTCTGATTGAATGCCTATTTAAAGAACTACAGCCAATTTTAAGTTATTCATATAAAATATTAATTTTTGATGGAAAATGTGAACAAAAAAAGTGATCATAGATTTCTTTAATTTTTTAATCGGGGCCTATTAAAGAACCTAGAGACCATTTTAGGGTTTTCATATAAAATGTCGTTTCTTGATAGAAAAATATAAATGATTACCGAATTTCGTTATTTTCTTAATTGAAGACCTATTTAAGGAACTACAGTCAATTTTAGGTTTTTCATATAAAATATTGATTTTTGATGAAAAATAAAAGTGAAACCAGATTTTCATTATTTGATTTTTTATTGGAGGTGTATTTAAAAAAAAAAAACTAGAGAAAAAAAATATAATTTTTTGATCAAAAATATAAGTCATTACAGATTTTCGTTATTTTCTTGATTGGAGGCCTATTTAATGTTTTTCATATAAAATATAGATTTTCCACCAAAAATATAAGTACATTTTTTTTATTTTTTCTGGAATGAACCTATTTAGAAGATTATGAATGTGTAATCGAAAGGTGTAAAATATTGCCAAGGAATCTTCTGATCTAATTAATGGTGCAAATTCATGATAAATATCAATACCAATTATAAAAACAATACAATAAGAAAAACTTACCAAAATACAGCACCATATGCACCTTCTCCAATCAGTTTTAGAACTTCAAAATTAACACCTTTTATATTAATGGTTGCATGCTGTTTTAGACGTTGTATACAACCAACAAGCTTACAAGTAGGAAGATTTTCTATATAACCAATAACATCGTGTTGCTCTATGAAGGCATTAATTAAATCAACATTAAATGGATTTACATTTCGATCAATGCACATATTCTCAATAACTTGATTTGTCTCATTTAAGTTAACCTCGGCATGAACATAATGGTTATGGTTGGGTGATTTAAAGGCAGCATCAGCATCATCCCATATATGTACATGAAGTTTGGGTGTTTTAGGTGTTTGTTTATAATAAATACTCATCTCGCAATTATCATCATAATTATCGTGTTCGGGTGACTCTGCTATAACAATTGGTTTGTCTGAATGGTTGGGTAATTTTTTAGCATTGATGGCAGCCAATTCAGAGGCACTTATTTCAATACTAAAATCATTGTGGTTTATAGATTTATCAATGAAGCTTAATTTTGGTTTTGTGATGTTTCCAGTTGGGAATACTTCTTGGTGCTGTTGGGCTTTTAAAGTTGAAGAATTAGATGACAGCTCTTCTTGTTTTATATGCAATGATTGTTCTTGTATTTGCGATAACTGTTTAGCATTTCCCATTAAAGAGGGTCCATGATTTGGTAGCCAAGTGGAATTTTTTATCGTACTAATGTTTGTACCAAACATTTCGGTTTCACAATTAAGTTCAAAATATTTATCATCATTGTTTCGTGCTGAACGTTTATTTTCTTTGTTGGGTGATTTATTGACTGGTGGTGCTGGCGGAGCTAGAAAACTTAATTTAGTTTCTTTTGTTGAAGATATATTGGCAGTTAGGGAAATGTTGCAAATTTCGGGTTTTTGCTTTACTGATTCATTAAGAAATCTTAATGAGGAATTATTTTTACTTGGTTGCACCATAGTTATTTCCTTGATATCATGGGGAATGGGAGGTGGTTCCTTAATTTCAGAAAAATCTTTCATAAATGAATCCATGAGTATGTTTTTTAAAGTAGTACCATCCTGAGTTCTATTTGAAACGACCTTAGCATTAGGAGTTTGCTTCCAATGCATATTGTGTTCTATTTTTTGTTCCTGTGCGTGACTTTTAGAAAAATCCTTTTGGAATGATGTCTGCAGAGTTGATTTCATGGATGATTGTTTTAAAATTCGTGGTTCTTTGCTTTCTGATGATTTAATTATGGATTCGTTTACTTGAGTTTCTGGTATATGAGAAAAATCTGTTAAAATTGTTTTACTTTGAGGATTGTCCTGCCTTGATTTGTTCGATTTGGGTTGTGTATTTTCTATTAGAGAAAATTCTGGTAGAATTGATTCATTTATAGTTTTATGAGGATTTTCCTTTGATATTTGTTCTTTCGTTTGAGGCTGATAATCTTCAATAAGGGAGAAATCTGGCATAAAAGAGTCCCTAAAAACAGATTTACTTTTAAAAGGTTTTTCTTTGCTTTGTGCCATTACGGGTTGACTATCCTGTATTAAGGAGAAATCTGGTAAAAAAGAATTATTTTTAAAATTTTTGGTCGATTTATTTATGGGATATAGTTCATCTTCAAATAAAGCTGTAGGTTTGGCCTGTGATTTTGCCTTTTGTATATCGGGGGTATCTTTATCACAAAAACGTTTCGAGTCAAATGTTAAAGGAGTTCGTATACGAAACATAGGACCTTTTTCCATTTGTTTGGTAGGTATAGATTTGGTAGCTTTAGGCGGAGTGTGACCAAAAAACTCAAAAGAATCATCAGCGTTCATGGTTTTTTGTGAATGATTTTCTGTTTTCTGGTTGCCATTGGGGTTTTCTCTATCAAACTTGTTTGGTTCCGGTGGTGCTAATATAAATTTCGTTATTGTCTCTGTTTTATCTTCTGGAAATTTGATAGGCTGCGGTGGTACCAACAACATTTTCGATATAGTTTCAGTTTTATCATCTTGAAATTGTACAGGCACTGCTGGGGCAAATAAAATTTTCGAGATTGTTTCAGTTTTATCCTCCTGAAATTTTACTTGTTGTGCTATAAGCATTTTGGGTATGGTTTCTGTTTTATCATCTTGAAAACGTATGGGTGGCAAGGTTTTAAATGCTGCACCAGCAGCCGTATCTTCTTTTTCTTCCAAACGTGAAAAATTGCCAACTTTTTGCTGATTATTATCCATGGTATCTTCAAAAATAGAAAAATCTAAGCCACCACCTCCACCGGCATATTTCTTTTGTAATCTCACACCGGCTGGTGTAGCAAGATTTTCATTTTGTGTAGGTTTTGAAATATTAATATCTGTAACATTTTGTATTTTCAAACTGTTCATCATTTTGTCCACATTTTGGATGGGTGAAATGCTGTTTGAGGTTTCGCAGCTTAATTCTTTAACAGTTTCTAAAGGAGTTGGCGGTGGATTTGTTGTGAATTGTGCATGAGAATCTATATCAAATTCAGGTGAACTTATTGTTGATTTTGTGGTCGCTCCCGTAGTATGGGTACCATGCTCTGAAGTTTCCAAAATAGTAGATAATTGTTGTCTAGGTGGAGAATAAACAGCAGGAGTTTGTGTAACTGCTGCTGGAGCTATACAGATTGGATTGTCATTGTTAGCAGTAATAAACTGCTGATCATCTTTTTGTTCTATTACAGTGGGTGTAGGAACTACTTCTTTTAAAATATTACCAAATTGCCTTTGAGGTTGCGATTTTGTGATCGCCTTGGGAGTGCTTACACTCTGGGCTTTGAGGAATATATTGAATGTTTGAGTAGTACAAGTTTCTTCTGGATCAAAAAACTCACCAGTGCCACAACTAAAATCTGGCTTCGATATAGAATTTGGACTATTTTTCATTAAATTTTCATCATCAAATATTTCAAAGGGTAATTTATTGGTTACTCCAACCACAGCTGTAGAATTAGCAATCGGTAAAGGTAAGGCTGGAGTTTTAAATTGAAAATCATTTGCGGCTGCTGTAGTCGAGGGTGATTTATTATTTTTTACTTCTACTACACTCTCATCAGTATATATTTCAAATGGCTGCTTGGCTACAACTTCATTCGAAACTTTTTCCGTAACTTCTTTGGAAGTTAATTGATTATCAGTTTGTTTCTGTTGATATAACAAGGAAGACTTCTCTTCACATACAGCTTCCTTAATTTCTTTCGTTTGCAATATTTGTGCAAATTCACTAAGACTGGCATTATTTTCTTTAATAAGGGGTGTTGTTACTTTGGTTTCTTCTTCTATTTTAGCTTCATCAGTTTTAGAGTTAATGGAGTTAGATTTCTCATCTTCTTCACTTTGCTCTGCCATTACCGACATTCTATTGGACGCTTTGAAAGCTGAGGATGCCAATGATTTCCTAAGAGGAAAGAAACTTTTACGTCTTGGTACCTTTTCACTAGTTGTACACATGGTCTCTTCCATATCAGTAGTTGCTACAATTGTTTTGTTCCATTTAACACGCAAAGCTAAAATTTCCTCAAATTGTCTTTCAACTTTTTCTTCTTTATTATAAATTTCATTATATGCTATCTTCAAACCGGGTACTTTGTCTGGTATGTATGGCTCATCCATTGCATCGATTTTTTGCCGTTTCGATTGTTTGGCGAAGTGCGGATATAAACGTATATTGTAATTTGGCCCATTACCCCAATACACATCACGTTCCTTGGTAAATGAATTTTGTATACCACGTTTCTTTAGTATATAATAGGCCTTAAGTTCCTCTATCTGGAATTCCATATTCGGTCTAGGATACAATTTAAATTTATTATACTCAGGTATAGTGTTTTTATCGGGCATTTCTTCTGTGGTAACGGGCGTGGCCCATCCTTTAATGTATTTCGATTTGGCACAAAAATTTGCCGGATAACTGAAAGGTTTATTAAATTTAAGTTCATTTTCGGCAATAGGTATAGGTGGTATACATGGTTTTTTAAAGTCCTCTTCGTCCTCTTCATCTTCATGAATCTCAAAACCTAATTCATTAGTAACTTTCGCTTTGCCAAAAAGTTTGCCTTTCTTAAGACTATGTGCTTTATTCCAGGGACCAGGCTCTTTTTGATTTTCTTGATTTCTTGCAGCATCTATAATGATACGCACAACAGATTTAATACCTTCAGCTGATGTTGTCGATTCTGGTGGCACTGTTGCGATGGTATTTGGGCTCTCATTTTCATCGGTGAAAACTTGAACGCGAGCATTTCCATGGTGTGCTGATGTCGAAGGCTGATCGATCTAAAATTTTTTAATACTATTTATCAAAAAAGGTACTTCATTTCATAAATTAATTCAATAAGGATACATTCAAAAAGAAAGTTTTAAATGATTTTTTTAAATACCTACTTTATAAAAATATTTTTGGTTAAAAAAAATAAATAAATATGCTTTTTTGACGATTTTATTTTTAATTTTTAAAAATAACTTTAAAGAATAAGTCTTCGTTTAATGTTTTTTTTTTTAATTTTTGAAATGGATACGTAAACAATCTTAAGTAAATAATCATACAAACCTTAACTATACCAGGCATAACACTCTTCACTGCTTCACCAGTCCTTATGCTACCCACAATTTGTTTTCGTCGATGACCTCTTAACGATGTTAAGGCTAAACGCCTCTCATACAACTGACGATTTGTTTCTTCCTTAATACTATCATCATCTTTATACATTAAACGTTGAGCCACAGAAAATCCAAAATGTTGATGAGCTTCTTGTAAATCTTCTAGGGGCTGGGCACGACAAGCAATGCCGCGACGAAATATTTCATCTGCTTTACGTGTATTGCCTACTAAATCATAACAATATGCCCAAGCTATATAAAAATCAGCTACCATAGTACCAATGCCAGCATTAAATAATTGCTGGTAACATTCTGCCGGATCCTTGAGACTATCGATCTTAAAAATTTAAATTAACTATGTACATGAAAAAATTCTAATAGAATTTTTTTCTATTTCGTACTTACAAATTTTATATAGAGTTTAATCATACGCCTATCTTGATTATACCTTTCATCACTTTCAAAATTTGCCAAACATTTAGATAAAACTTCTTGCAAACCAGATTCTTTGCCGCCCGAAGGAAAACTTTGCTCTATCCATTCTACATAGTTATACCAAACACTTAAAGGATCATCACCACTATAATTGTGTATTTCTTTTTCCAGTTCTTTACGTTGAGCCAGTAACTCTTGGGGGGAATCTATTTTAAGAGAAGCATGTAAAATACTTGCATTTCGACCCTGAGCCAATGGCTGTATATTCTCTTTAGCATCATCAAAATCCATTTATTATTGTTATTTTAGTAAATTAAACACAAAAAAGGAAACAAAATATTTTCACATACAAATACACAATAAAATGCGCTAAATTCAAATTTGTTGTTTATGAAGCGAAGTTGGCTGCATTTGTTAAATGAAGCAGTTTTACCAGATTTTTTATTTAATATCACATTGTCATTCGTCATTATTTCACATGCGGTTTGAAAATTACCAAAATTATTTTAGCATGTTTACGCGTTTTCCTAGTGTCTACATTAGGCAATTTTTTATAAAAAAAAAATAAAAATAAAACGTCAAATCAGTGCGAATATATACAAGGTAACCTTAGTTAAACAGCAGATTATTATTTTGGTTGTTAAAGTTGTCAAATTGCATATGTGCAACTGTTGCCACCTTACACAAATTCGCGTTAAGTTTGGCGTTTGTCTTGATAAAAAATTTTCTAATGTAGACACTATGTTACTTGTACAATCGCCTAATTTTTTGAGATTGTGAACCACATCACACCTATTATGCGATTTAAAATCGTAATTGCCAATTTTATACGATATGCAATTTTCATCACATAGCCGTATGCATTGTTACGTTTGTACGCAGAATTATTGCAAATAAATAACTGTTTATACGCAAATTGCATAAAGAAATATATTTTCCTTTTCGTTGTGACAGATGGCAAAAAAAAACTATTGTCATAAAAAATTAGTTGCATTAAAAACGATTAGTTTTCGCGAGTTATTAACTCGCAATTAAATATTTTTTGTTGATGTATTCATTTTGTTACATATTTTTATTTTAATAAAATTGAATCTATTTTTGTTATTAAAAACGTTTTTAACAACATTTTATAGATAATTTGTTCACAAATTTGGTGAAACAAATAAAAATAATTAAAGAATTTTGACAATTTTCTTTTAGTCATCATATACAAAATGAAAATAGATGAAAATAGTTTTGATTTGTATGGAAAAACTAAAGACATTTATGCAGTTTTCCAATCAAAAACCGGATGAAGCCAAAATCTACTAGCATATAAATTAAATAACAAATTTAGAGTTAATATAATAAAACTAAATAAGTAATTTAAATAAAATATACTGTTTTTAAATTGTGTGTAATCTGGGTTCATTTAAGTTGGAAAATCAAATTAATATAATAGGTATTCAATAATTTAGTACATATAAATAATATAACGTAAAATCGATAATATCAAAGACACATTTATTTAGACATTACAATTAACGTAAATTAATTAATTTAAATAACATTAACAAATTTAAATAACTTGTTACTAGCACAAATGTTAACAAATATTAGACTGCATAACATTTCGTCTAGACGTAACATAATATGTAAGATTTTTGTGTCAGAGAATGTCAAATTCGCTCCGAGAGAATTATTAGTATTATAAGATGTATTATGAGAATATTGTGATGAGATTTCTCTACACAACCATCTTATAAGATGAACTGTCAAAAAATACACATATACATGTTTGTGTGTGTGCATGTGTATTTTGGAAATTACTGAAAAATAATGTTTTTTCGTAAAATTTTTTTCTTTTAGTGTTTGTTTTACATATTAAAAAACATTTTTATAAAAATTGCGTTAAAAAGTGCTAATTGCTTAAATAAAAAGGACATGATTACTCTGTGGCTGATCGAAAATAATGATATCTTATAGGATTTATTAAAATACGTGTACCCTTACCTAGTGTCTACATTAGGCAAATTTTTATCAAAACAAACGTCAAAATCAGTGCGAATATATACAAGGTAAACTTAATAAAACAGTGATTACTATTTTGGTTGTTACAGTTGTCAAACTGCATATATAAAAAACAATAATGAATACGTCATATTGTTGTTTTTGTGAAACTGTTGCCACCTTCCACAAATTCGCGTTAAGTTTGACGGTTGTCTTGATAAAAAATTGTTTAATGTTGACACTATATTATTTATGAATTAACATAATAGAAACAAAATGGTTACTCTAACATATTATATCAGCGTTAATCTCAGTTGTAGACCTGGGAAATGTACATAAGTACCATAAGCTTTGACATTTATATACCTATTTTTGACTTCTTGAAAAAAATAAACAAGAGTGAGAAACCTTAAAGCCGTTAAGATTTAATAAATATAAGAAATTATGAATTGAAATATTAATTCTAGACCTGTCACCATCAGGGCAGTGGAAGACTAAGTTATCTGTACATTTCCACAGGAGCACATGTCATCAGTTCTGATGTTGATTTTAAATATGTGATAATTCCAACGAGTTTGGTTTATTTTCAATCTGTTGATTAGGGTGATTATATGTCGGGGCAAATTAGAATTTTTAAACCATGAGGTCTTGTATGTAGTCAATACCTCGCAAATCTATTGCCGGAATATTGTTTCGGTTGCTAAACAGATGTTCGGATGCGATCTTATGTGCGTATTCGTTGTCATCAATGCCCATACAAGTGGGAACCAATAGAAAATGAATCGAAATGTTTTGCTGTTAGGTATATATAGGAGAGAGCGGATTTCAAGAATATATGAATGAGACCATTTGTAGTTGATGAGAGTACGGTCAGCACAGATTTACTATCAGATACTATCAGGAACTTACCGCCATTTTGACAGTTAACTAGTTCAATGGCTTCCAATATGGCCAATGCTTCAGCAGCAAATTTCGATGAATTTTTGGGTAGGAGAAAATAGCCTTCAATATATATATCGGGAAACCAAATACCACAACCAACCGCGTCTTGTATTTTGATCCATCGGTGTAAATTAATTTAAAGTTTTTCCATTTACTGCACACAAATTTGTAGAACAAAGAGCGAACTTCCAAAGGGGTTGTTGATGTTTTCTTAACTTCCAGATGCTTAACAACGGGGTTTAAGATTAATGATTTGTATGATTGTGAAAATGTTGGATGTATATTAAATTTTGTAATATTATAATTAGTGATTTTATTGTTAAAATATCTAACAAATATGGAATTAGATTGGTAACTCACTAAATCATATAGGAGTTGTTGCGCGGGATATTTTATGTCTGAAATTATTTTTGCTATAATTCCATTAGTGAGATATTTCAACCGTTCGAGGAGATGCATTATATTAGTTGATAGCTCCAGACTAAGTGTATGGGTTGATTACATTACCCCTAATGCAATTCGGAGGCATTTTATTGAATTTTTTGTAGGTTGAGAAGATCCTGATCACTTATGTCCAACAATATTGGTGCTATTTATTCTAACTTGGGTCTTATAAGACCAATATAAAGCAGAATAAGGCATTATGGGTTGGAGCTCCAGGATACTACACACAGCGACCTATGATATTGTATATGATATTTTAATGATAGTTTTCTATGAAAAACGAACCCAAGAAAATTAAAAGTTTCAATGTATTCAATATTCTCTCCATCAATACTTATGGGTGCAACCAGATATACACCATGATATGAGTTAACTAAATATCATTGCTTTTGTCTTATTTATTAATAAGCTAAGTTCAAAATTAACAAGGGAGGTTTTAAGTTTTGATAACGTCATCTGAACTTTCTATGATGCAGCATATGTATCAAAATCAGAACTATATAATACGATGTCACCCGCATAACCCAGAATATACGCTCCCTCGGGAAGGTTGCAGAAGACTCTATTGATACATAAATTGAAACAAATAGGATTGAGTACGCAACCTTGAGGTACGCCTGTATAACTCTGAGATTCTTATACCTAAAGAGATCATATATAATATTATAGAAGTCATGAAGTTGTGTACAAAGGAACTCGATGATAACTTTATCAAATGCTCCTTTAATGTTCAGAAATACAGCACTCACAGACATACTCTGCAAGGAAGCCAGGTTTACTTCTGTCCAAAGAGTAATAATATTATCCATTGTGGATCTGGAATGATGAAAACTGGATTGCCGATGACTAAGTAGTTCGTTAGATTCCAGGAACCACTTAAGGTGCCAGAATAAAATCCTCTCAAAAATCTTTCTAAGGGTCTAAGCCATACCAATTGATCTATAAGATTGCTCTACCAAGTTCTGTAAAAGAAAATGATCATTGGAATCAGCAGGAATAAAAATCATGGATGGTGCATTAATAGGACCAAATTTCCCAGTCATTTTATCGCAAAATTTGTCTACAACATCACTAAAGTCAGCCATACCAATGGAAATGTTCCCTTTGAAACAACGGACGGCTTGTTACCGCTTTGAAACAGTCATGTTGTTGTCAATTTTATCGCAGAAATTTTTCCAGCCTTTTCTTTTTTCTTTACAAATAATATATTTGTAGGATTTTCTTACAGATTTTAGAATAGAGAAATTTTCCTGGGAAAGAAAGTGTGAGCATCTAGCAATTGCGCGACATAATTCGGCACTTACTCGATTACATTCAGTGTTCCACCATAGATTGGAGTATTTCCTTTCTCCCTTCTTGCGCTTTATACCAAACGCATCTAAAAATTTCTCACCCATTTCATCAAATATGTAAGCGGTATCAATCAAAGTTTCCGGGGGGCAATCATTTTTCGAAGCTTATCATTAAGAACACCTTTATCAATTTTCTTTAGTACGTACATATTCGCAGGTAATTTAGTACAGGGACAAGAAAACATTGAAATTTCTATTAAACAATGATCGCTCCCAAAACTCTCCCTTGTGGCTTGTCATAATGAATTCATACATATGGACGCTGAACCAAATGTCAGGTCAATGCAAGATGAGTATATTCTCCTGTGTTAAAAATAACAAGGTCTTCATTATCGAAGAAATCAAGTATATTATGTCCTCTAGTATCAGTATCACGACTGCCCCATGCAGTATTATGGGCGCTAAAATCACCGTAGAATAGAACAAAAACTGTCTCAATTGGTCAGTATTGAAACTAACAGCAGGTGGTATGTAAATGCTAAATAGAATGATTTCTCCCTCTGCAGTTGATATTTTACGTACACACACTTGCATTTGTCCATGAGACCGTGGTATAACTAAGTGTGTGAAGGCTATATCGATGTTGTATGTTATTCGATAAACATCCTTTCTTAAAAGAACGTAGTTGGGTATGTAGAAGCTGTCATCTTCTTGAAGAAAAGTCTCTGATAGACAAGCCACCGAAATTGGGATTTTTTTGATTGCGAATACTATTTAAATTATGTTGAATTTCATTTACAAGAATTTCCAAAATTAACTTACATAGGGATTTAACTACTTCTCATTTGGGTTTGACTTGTCTTTTTCTACTCTTTCCAATAGGTTCTCCAAAAATGATTTAATAACCATCATGTCGCATCTCACGCCGTGTTTACTTCTGCTAAAAGTTTTCCGTATTTTGGTAACTAATTTATTATCACCGGAAGATGTGTTACGTTCACGAAGAGATCTCTTAGCAGCAATAGAAGTAGGTGTATCTGTAACGACTACGGTAGGTTCCTCGACTCGAATACGCTTAGGAGACATAGTTAATGGTGATGGTTAATAAAATGTTTTGGTGAATGGAAATAAAATGGTGAATTGAAAGTAAGTTTCTTCGGTTTCAAAGCATTTGCTTTCACAATTTTCGCATATAACTATTTAATATAGATAGGACATTTCCTAGATAAAGTCTCATGGTTGCCGTTACAGTTTACACTTTTCTCTGCTTCACTGCAGTTAGTGCCCTTGTGTTCTGTGGAGCAATTTCAACAAATGTTCGTGTGTCGGGAAAAGGCTCTCTTGGAATGACCGTAGTGCCAGCATTTTTTACACTACAAAATTGACTCTCGGTAAGGTTCAACTGGATAGTTGACACCATCGATACTGATGTGGGATGGTATAGTATTCTCAGCAAAACATATGCGCACGGAGGAAAGATTAATTCTTCCGCCACTGAACTATCTTTACGTAAAAAATGATACACTTCCGGCACTTTGCAGCTATCAGGCAAAGGCCGAATTTAGCCATACTCTCGGGTGTGCCAAATTCAAAAGTTTTCTTTTAAGGATATTCGAGTGTAATCTGGGAAACTCCCTTAATTTTATACACATCTGAAGGTATAAAACATAAATATTTCTCATTAAAGTACTCATCCGAAGCAATTGAATTTATAACATCTTTATTATAACTAGTTATTCTAACTTTCTTTTTAGATTCGTAATAGATGTCAACTTTTGAATATATTTTGTATATTTCTTGTCCAAGAGTGACCACTGGTAGTGACTGTATCCTACATAATTTAATGCCGGACTTGATTCTCGTCTTTGCCAAAAATTCTGTCTGTAGGCCAAACCATGTCAAGTTAATTTAGGTAGGTAGGTAGAGAAGGGTTGCACAGTACTCAGAGGAGTGCTTGTGCATCCACTCGGAGACCTAGAGGTCCATTGTGAGTCTCTTCGTAGAGAATATAGAAAGAAATTGTAGACGAGATATAGAAAGGACCAGGAAGAAAAATGATAGAAAAAAACTGAGACCAAGAAATGTATAGAAAAGAATAGAAAAATCTGGAAAGGAAAAGCGCTACCGCCCTAAATCGTTCGCTCTAGGCCAACGACCCCCTCTTAGCCAGCCTATTCCCATGACGAATCCTATTAATCTATCGAGATCTATTCTCGATATACTGTCCAATTCGTCAACGAATCGACTGCTTAACCATCTTTGCCTACTTAATTGTAGACATGGACAGTGATATATGATATGTTCTACCGTCTCTAGCTCCTCATTATCTTTGCACATTCTGCAAAGACCGGAGGAACCTCTATCCCAATTCCCTATCATTCCCCCTATGGGACAATGACCTGTCAGAATACCTACCATAGTCTTCAGGTTTTCCCTTTTCATGCTTAAAAGTAGATTTGTATCTGCTTTATCAAGTTTGGGCCATAGGACCCTTGATAATCTGCAATCCGTTCTACGTTTCCATGCATGATTGATTCTATCCCGAATCCACTCCCTAATTAACTTGAAGTAAAAGCCTAGAGGTGGTCTCACACCACTTTCACTTGCAGTCCTATCCAAAGCTGAGCCGTTCCTAGATAATTCGTCAGCTACCTCATTGCCATTTATCTCGTAATGACCCGGTACCCAGCAGAGTCTGATATGATAATTTCCCATCAATCTCTTAAGATCCTACTTACAGTCGCTAACTAGCCTAGACTTGACAGAATGTCCTTTCAAGGCCTTCAGCGCCGCTTGGCTATCTACATACAGAGTTACCTCTGTATTCACCTCAATGTTCCCTGCAATCAATTCTGTGGCCCTAAGAATACCTAGAATTTCCGCCTGGAACACACTACAACTATCCGGTAGTCTATACGTTTTCCTGACGTTTTCCTCAACTAGATACACATCTGCACCAGTGCCTGTATCCATTCTGGATACATCAGTGAATACCGATACTTCACTGAATAGTTTCTCCCTACCTGACCATTGGTTTCTACTCGGGATAATCAGTATAGGATTTTCCCCGAAATCGACCTACGTGCACATATAGTCCGTGGATCCAGAGGGAACCAGGGCATGTCCACCGAGATTAACCTCGTTTAAAAGTTTGGAATGTCCTATTTTGATTGATCCTGTAAGTCCTAGTTCACTAAGTCTAAGCAGGCTCCTTGCAGCCATTCCCATCATGAACTCCTCAATGGGTAGGAGATGCAGAATGACGTCAAGTGCCGCCTGAGGTGTGCTTATTACGTCACCTGTTATGCCAATCGAAGCACATCTCTGGGTTTTAGACAAAAGATTCCTACGACTTCCTATTCTCATTGCCTCCCACCAGACCAGACATCCATACGTCAGAATTGGCCTCACCACCGAGGTGTAAATTCAATTTACTACCATCGGTTTGAGTCCCCAACTCTTACCTATGGAGTTCCTGCTTGTGTAGTAGGTGTTGAGACCTCTTTTAAGCCTCTCCTGAGTGTTCCTCTTCCAAGATAATTTACTATCAAGAAACACACCAAGATATTTTGCTTCCTTTGGCAGTCTTAGTTCAGTTCCCCCTAGCACCGGTAGCCTAAACTGCTCAATCCTGTACCTTCTGGTGAAAAGAACTAGCTCTGTTTTCACCGGGTTGACCACTCAACCCTTACTAGTGCCCCATGAGGACAGTTCGTTAAGTTCATACTGCATGACGTCGCTGATCGTGGAAAGAAATTTACCTGTGATCAGTATAACAACGTCATCAGCATAGGCAACGATTTTCCGCCCTCTTGCGTCAAATTATCTTAGATTGACATTAACGACTAAGAGCCATAGCAAGGGCGAGAGAATTCCTCCTTGCGGAGTCCCTCTAGTCACTATCTTCCTTATGCATGCATCTCCCAAGTTCGAATTAATTATTCGGCTATTCAGCATCAAAATAATCCGTTCGATTAGGAACTTTTGTATGCTTAATGATTCTAGTGATTCTCTAATAGCCTCAATCTTAATGTTATTAAAAGTTCCTTCTATATCAATTAACGGTGCTAATTCTCTATAATGTAGGCCGCGTTCAATGTATCTCACCACATCATGTAGCGCACTCTCAACAGATTTACCCTTTATATAAGCGTGCTGAGACCCACTGATGATATGGTTGTCAATTGTTGTCCTCAGATAAAGATCGATCAATCTCTCTAATGTCTTCAAAAGAAAAGACGATAGGCTGATCGGTCTAAAATCTTTAGGTTTCGAGTGGCTAGCCTTACCTGCCTTAGGTAAAAAAATTACCTTAACCTCTCTTCACCTCCTTGGAATATATCTCCTGATAAGACACACACTAAAAAGCTTAGTGAGAAGTGTTAGTGCCGTGTCACTGATGTTCTGCAGCATGGCTGGAAAAACACCGTCTGGACCAGGTGACTTGTAAGGTTCAAAGGTGTTCACCGCCCATGCTACCTTATCCATCGAGACTATGTCACCGACTACTTCACTAAGTTCCCTATCAGATACACATTCTGAGAATCCCAAGATTCGTCCTGCCTGTGCATCCTGTTTTAACAGAGTCGATGGACTCACAGTAGTTCCTCCATGAGTCCTTCTTTGCCCTCTTAATGTCTGCCTTATACCTATTAAAACTTTCCTTGTAGCTGTTCCAATCCTCACACTTGCGTGTCAGTTTCGCCCTATTGAACAGCTTCCTGACGGTTGACCTTAGGTTCCTAAGTTCCTTGGTCCACCATTTAGGCTGTTCCCTCTTTCCCGGAAATATTACCGCACAAATTAGTTCAAAACTGTTCCTAACTTTCCCCGTGAAGTCCTCCACTAAACTCTCAACTCCCTCTGATGACAATTGCCATCCTGGAGCGGCGTTTAGTTACCTATCCATAATGGCCCTAAAGGAGTTCCAGTAGGTTCTCCTGGAGTTTCTATATGATTCTCCCTTTGGCCTCGCGAAATTTAAACTAATTGATATCCTGTTATGATCCGAAAAGGAACATTCACTATCTACCCTCCAGTTCGTAATGTAATCGCTCCTAAAGTTCGTCAGTGTTATAGCTATAACTGCCTCTCTATCTTTAGTTCTCTCTCTCATTGATATCCTTAGTAAATGGTACAAAAAGTGTATACCCTTTGACACTTAATCCACATACTCTGGTGTTATTGATCCAGGGCTCTTGGATTAAGGCCACATCCACTTTGGAGTCAATAAGGTTCATCGCTAATTCGATTGAGGCTGCTTCACAGTGATGTAAGTTAATTTGCACCACTTGCAGCCTTGTTGGTACTGTCAGATTTCGGATACCGGAACGTGATAGTGCCCAGACCGAAATTAGGATTCCCCGCATAGACTCAAATTTCTTGAGAGACTCCTGGTCTATAGCAAACCTGAAGTCCCTTCCGAGGTTCTCTTTACAAGTCAGAGAAGCTAGCAACTTCTACTGACTTGTATCCAGACCCTCGTTCTGGTTGACCAACACTGTCAGTATAGTTTCCACCCGTTTTATGGATGGTGGAATCCACACTGTCACTTCTGGTCTCAGGGGAAACTCAGATGCGAGTATCACATCCAGTTTCGCCTCTGGACAAAGGCTGCCACACTTGGCAATCGTGACCTTAAGAAAGTCAAGCGATTTCTCATTACCACAATTGACAGTTTTGACTCCCTTTGACCAGTCCGCGCCATTGAAGGACACTTCATCCGGCCTTCCTTTCATTAAGGCGATCTCGTCGATGAGCCTATCTTCAATTGACCTCCATAGATCCGTGCTAATCCTCCCATCTGAGTCAGTACGGTCTATGACAGCCGCCTGAAGATATGCCGGCTTGATCGACTCCTTCGCCTTTTTCGAGGTAGAAGGCTTGTCGTCACCAAATCTAACTCTCTTAATGACTTCCTTTTGGAGGCACTTAAGAGATTTATTCGGTGTGTGACTCGCCTTCTTGGCGGTAGGGACTGGTTGGTCATCGCCAGACCTAGCTCTCTTAACGACCTCCTTACGGTGATCCTTAAGAGAGACAGATAGCTTATGACCAGCCCCACTTCCAGCATTCTTTATCATCTTCTTTTGAAGACCTTTATGAGAGCTGGGAGTGTTGTTTGCCGCACCTTTCTTGCTTGTAGAGGGTTGGTCGTCTCCAGACCTTGCTCCTTTAGTGATTGATTCACTACAGTTGCCGGATGGTTTACGATCAGCCCCCTCTTTGGCAATGATAGCCAGCTTCCCAGTTTCAACCGATCCTTCCGAAGATGTGATAGGTTTATTTGGTCGGCTACTATCATTGTCATTATTCTTGGACTTCAGTGCGACCCCTGACACGTTTCCTATACTCTCCCGAGCACTTTCCGGAACGGTGTCAAATATCGCATTTAGTCCCTTGGGATAAGACATTCCCAAGATAGCGGAGGTCGAGCCATAGATTTTTTTAAAATCTAATCACACTCTTCCTATGCCTCTTGATAAGGTATTTATCCCTACCACTGACTGACGACAGATCCATGTTGGCCATCTTATTAAGAAAGATCTTGCCGAACTAATTTTGAACCCACCTGTCCACCATCCCGCGCGGATGACACCTCGGATGCTGGAGGATTCTGTTCCTGAGCGTGAACTGAAATCATAGTGATTTCATGGTCCTCATCAGAACCAAGAAAGAGATCCTCTAACTTCTCCGTAGTGCCCGTCCCCCCGAGAGAGTCTCCAAGTGAACCCAAGAGGTCGTCTGTTTCGGCTAGTTCACTCAATAACTGTCCCTCCTGAGCAATTATGTTCTCGTGAATTCTTAAAAGGTCAGAGTCAGTGTCCGAAACTCCTACTGAAACTACCTTATTCTTTTTTAATATTTTTAATATTTTTTTCACTAATTTTGGTCCCACGAAAATGCACGTACTAAGTGGACCATCTCGCGCAGTGACGGCGTACGCGGACTAGGCTTTTAAAGGAATTACAACCAACCCGTGCCATGGGCATTGGAGGGGAGCTGTTAGCGATTAGTTTATTTAAGCACTAACTAACCATACAGATAATCGGCATTGCTACTTCTCACCTTGATCTTAAAAGTGCACTTGATTTATTAGGTCCGCGAGAACTTCTATGAGTTTCTAGGTTTAGATGTAATGCGTAGGACCCGTCTATAGTCAGTACATGGGGATCTGTAACCAATGGTAAGTGATCTCCAGTTTATTGACTACAATCGGATCAGAAACCTTACATCCGAACCCCCCTATACGCCACCTGGGGACACGTCCGATGGGAGTAATAAGTAAAGACACGGAGTTCATTTAAGTTTAATCAACATATTAAAAGATTAAATTTTTGTAAATGTGCAAATAATTATTGGTTATTTAATTTAACCTCACTTTTTTCATTCTGTAGTATAAACTTCAGTTTCTAGAACCTGTGCACTCGGCGAATGTCAAATCAAAACTCCTGTATGCGTATTTATTTGTATACATTTGCAGTCAATTTTATAACAAAACCCAACAAACCAACAAACGATACAGTATCATTATCATAATTTTAAAAGTATATGATAAAATATCAAATAACTTTTTCCTTAGAAAAAACTTTGTTCTCACAAAAAATAAAACATTAAAATTTTTTGTAGAAAAAACATATTTTATGTCATTATTATATAAGAATTACATTTAGCAGCAAAATTTAGTGATATCGCAAAAAATAAAAGAGGATAAGACAAAGGAATCAATATTAGCTTAGATTTTAAGGGAAACTGTTACATATAAAATTATTTATAGTAGGATTTTAGCTTATTAATTTTAGCTTATTATTGTTATTACGTTTTAATTTAATTTTAATATTCATTCAATCTTGGTAAATATATATTCTGTAATATATTGCTAAATCTAACGATATTATTACTAATATCGTTGTTTTCAAAAATTATTATATCATTTTCGAGTGTACCTTTTAGAAAGTAAACAATATCATTTTAGAATTATAAATAATATAATTTTCAGACTTCTTCATCACCGAAATGATATCGATATGATGTCATTGCGATATAATTTGGTTTGTTGGAAATTTATAGTAAATTCCTTTTTTAATATACAAAATTAACTTACTATTTTTTTTTTAATATTCAAAATACACAATTTTAAATAAATTTATTTATGAAATATCAAACAAAAAGATATTGTAAACTCTTTAAAAAATAATTAAGCTACAACAGAAAAGGCAAAACAGGAAATTATATATAAATTATTTAAAATAATGTGCACTTAACAAAAACTTTTTTGCCTGAATAACTAATTATTTTTATTTTAGTTGTCTACAAAACCATGTAGTTATTTTTAGACTCTAGGGGTACTTAAAAATATAAACCTAAACGAAAATAAAAAAACAAAGAATTTTTGCCGTGAGTGAGATTTTAACTTGGGCACAAATTAACCATTCGTATTTATTGACTAACGTCTAACTCAGTACACCATCTCGCATTTAATTTTCTAAGTAACAAAAACTTTACTTAGTATAAAATGCCTTTTTAAACATTTTGTTAAAAAAAACTAACAGCATCAGAATGGGGTTGAACCAACAACCTTCTGGTTGTTAATCGAGGCAACTGATTCACCTGATTACAATATTACTGTGCTATTATACTATTGAATATTGGGTAGACAAATAATAATGATGGCTCATTACCAAGAAACTACTTTAATAAGTAGTTGCTATTGCTGAGAACCAACAAGTTTTTTTTGAGATGGAAGCCTATAAAGCACGTATAAACCTACTTTTTTGACTTCTTGATTTGGATTATTAGGTCTTTTTGAATAAATGGAGTTCAATCCATTATTATAATGGTACATAAACTTCGGAATAGGAAGAAGAAATTCTAAAATAATGTAATATTTATTCATATTGCAAACAATTTGTATCATCTCTTGAGTTTTAATGCATCAAACAGAAGAGAAGTAAAATATCATATATTCATAATATAAATAATATTAGATGATCTTTTGATAATTTTCAACAAATTTATTAAAAAAAAAAAAACTAGTAAACAACATACAGTCGATCAAGTCTGATCATTTGATACCCCATAATAATACACGCAATTCCCGCGAGGTAGCTAAAGGCAAGGTAAAGCTAAAGGCAAGAGCTACGACAACAATAATAATGATGACATTTCCAATGAAAGACTTCTGGAAATATTTTTTGATGCTATCTATGCTTTGCAAATATGTCAAAATAAGTACGACAAATGAGACTTTTGAAACCGGACTACAAATTTCAACTTGGTGGTTATAAAATTTATAAAGAGGATCGATCTACTAATGGCGGAGGAGTTCTAATTGCAATTAAAGGTAATATTAAGCATACGTTGTTACTAAAAATAACAACAAGTTCTGCTGAAAGCATTTCAGTACAAGTTATGATTAATAGAAAGCCAGTTATATTCATAATACTGTTAATACTACCAATTTTAAAGCTGATTTGGATAAATTAACTTCATTTTCAAACGACTATTTTATTTTCGGTGATCTGAATGCCCAACATACACATTGGAATTGAATGTCAGATATTTCTTCTGATAAAGAGCTCTACAGCCACTGTCTTCAATCCAGTTACTACATTTATTACCCAAATGAATACACTCTCTTTGGACAAAATATCAACCCCGTTCAACCGTCCAAAGTAGACATTCTTTTTATCTAATTCTTGCCTCCATTTTTCAAACCTTGAGACACATACCAATATTTTACAGTCGGACCTATATCTTGCGTTATTTCTGGACAAGTTCAAAACATGACATATTCAGTTAAATTGTATTATCGCGTAGGCTGGTCATAAATCAGAAACTGGGTAGAAAATAAAATTAAGTGTCAGAATTTTGACCAACTTGTTAATAATTCAGGTAATCTAGGTTTTTATTTTAATAAATTAATATCTATAGTTAAAGAAATGTTTAACAAAATACCTGTCGGTCATAAAATTCCTGGCAACAAGAAATCTCTGATATTAATAAAATGTTAATTAGTCAGAGAAATGAATACAAACGTAAATTTCAAAGATGTAGCGATTTTAATTATAAAAATCAATTGAAAAGTATTTTGAAGCTATTAAATAAACTTATTGATTTCCACCTTAATAAACACCGCAATGAATCCTGGTCAAAATTTATTTCAAATTTGTCCTCGGACTCTAAAAAATTTGGAAAGTGAAAAAAGCGCTTAAAGGAAACAAAATGTCTTTTACTGATCTTCATATAAACGGTGAAGTTTTAAAAACTGGCGATGAAAAGGCCAATTCAATAACAGACGTATTTGGTAATTTATACACCATTATTTTTGTTATAATTGTTCACCTATGGACACAGCTGCCTCAAGATTCATTCATGATCATAACGATACAATTCTTGACAGATCTAACGTAGAGCTTACCAATTTAGATGAAGTTAAATCGTTTGTACTTTTATTGAAAAATAATAAAGTCCCCGGTTTAGATGGCATTAATAGCATTATCCTTAAAAAGATGCAGACGTATTTGGTAATTCATACACCATTATTTTTGTTATAATTGTTCACCTATGGACACAGCTGCCTCAAGATTCATTCATGATCTTAACGATACAATTCTTGACAGATCTAACGTAGAGCTTACCAATTTAGATGAAGTTAAATCGTTTGTACTTTTATTGAAAAATAATAAAGTCCCCGGTTTAGATGGCATTACTTTTTTGAAACTCTGTGTAAACTTTTCAATTCTTGTTTAACGGAAGGCTATTTTCCAACTATTTTTAAGAAGGCAAAAGTTATCCCAATTCCTAAGCCAGGAAAAGATCCTAAATTACCGTCTAGCTATAGACCAATGCTAAGCCTATTGGATAAAGTATTTGAAAAAATAATTAATAAAAGAATTTTAGACTTTTCCAACCAAAATAATATTATTAACCCTCAACAGTTTGGATTCCGCACTCCACAGTACATCAACTAAAAAGAGTCGTTAATTTTATTGAATCAAACAAAAGGAATCGTAAGAGCACTGGAGTTATTTTTCTTGACATTGAAAAAGCCTCCGATTCAATATGACATGAAGGCCTTTTTTAAACTAAATTCCTTCAATTATGCAACGTACTTGCAAAAGATAATAAAGAGTTTTTTAGATCAGCGCTCATTTTTTGTATCTATAGATAACACGATATCTAGTGTTAGACAAATCCCTGCGGATCTGCCGCAAGGATCGGTATTATCACCTACTCTATTCAATATATATTTCCGATTTTACTGTTCGCAAGAATCAAGAAGTAGCTTTTTATGCTGACGACAGTACTTTTATTTGCTGCGGTAAGGTGTCAAGCGCAATAATAAAAAAAATGGATGATAGTTTAAAATCTACCAACAAATATTTTAATAAATGGAAGATAAAAGTTAATGTTAATAAAACACAAGCTATTATATTTCCATATAAAAGATCACATAAACGTATTACTACAAAACATTTATATTCTAGGGGAGTTTTTATTCCTCTGCAGGATAATATCAAATATCTTAGATAAAAAATTTTCATTTAAACAACACATATTTGTGATAAAGCAATCAAATGCGTCTGTGTACTTTACCCCTCACTCAATAGAAGAATAATAGGACATTCAGACCGACGCGAAATTAAGTACTTTCGTGATTTCGGCCGAAATCAAGTTGAAATTACGTAATTTCCCATACATTTTGACACTTGCGAAATTACATAATTTTGTGTAATTTCGGTGAAATTACATTGAAATTACGATGCCCATTTCCGTGCAACTCTACACATGGTTGAAAAAAATACTTTTTATCAACTATGTACTGCATGTTTCAACCGTGAGAAGAAAAAAACAATTGACAGCTGATCTTAAATTTAAACACAAATCTTAAAATTAATTACTAAAGTGATTTTGCAAAATGAAACCTATCCTTTTTACATTTTTAATTGTTGCAAATTAATAATTACCAATTCAGTTAGTGATTGTTTCTTATTTATTTCTATTTCAAAATACATTATTTACCCCTATAACAATTTAAAATGTAAACAATAAGTATCAGCTGTTCACGAAATTACATCAAATGTCATGTAGCCAGTATGAACACTTTAGATTTCATTCGTAATTTCGGCATGAAATTTCGTTATTTCGCGCCGGTCTGAACAAAATGTGTATTCGACCAATTTTGACCTATGGATGCCAAGCCCGGTTTAATAAAGCTGCTAAAACTTACACAAAAAAATTACAGATAGTACAAAATAAAAATCTGAAAATAATTTATAATCTACACCCCAGATATTCTACTAATCTACTGCACAGAAACTTTAAGCATAAAATGTTTAATTAATTTGCAAGGGAACTGACTGTCATTTAATGATAAATGCAGAACGTCTACATATGAAATAATAAGAAATTTGCTAAGCAATCACTAAGACTCTTTTTTTACTAAAAGAGCAATAATTGATGGTTGTTTTTAAAATTTCTTATAACTTTTAAGTATGTACAAGGTTTTTTTACAACTTTTCCTTAATAATGTGATATTAGTTTCCTTATTTAATTAATTAGGTGTTAATTGTTGTAATACTTTTAAGTAAATCCTCATAGCAATGTAATTAATTAATTATTTTATAAATTCTTCAATAAAGTCAATAATAATATTAAAAAAAGAAGATTACCTTCCTTCTGTAGAACAATCAGCATACTAAGCCTATTGGATAAAGTTTTTGAAAAAATAATAAATAAGAGAATTTTAGATTTTTCTAGTCTAAATAATATTGTTAACCCTCAATAATTTGGTCTCCGAAAGAAGCACTGTACTTCAATTAAAAAGAGTAGTTAATTTTCTTGAAGAAAACAAAAGCTTCGATTCAATATAGCATAAGGGCCTAATTTTTAAATTAAATTTCTTCAATTATAAAACGTATCTGCAAAAGATAATAAAGAGCTTTTATAATCAACGCTCATTTGTTATAAATATAGGTGATAACACTCTATCTAGTGATAGACAAATACCTGCGGGTTTACCGAAAGGGTCGGTGTTATCACCTATTCTTTACTTTATATATATCTGATATTACTGTTCGCAGGAATCAGGAAGTAGCTTTTTACGCAGAAGATAGTGCTTTTATTTGCTACGGTAACGTTCAAGTACACTGCCTGCCACTTGAATAAGGAATCACATTTTTTTTTTTTAATTTAGTTAAGTATATCTCCTAAACTAAAGTTTAGAAAAAAATAATTTTTTGCGCAACCATATTTCAAAGTGTTGGCTTTAGTTTCCTGAAGAATTAAAAAATATACATATTTTGTTATACTAAAATTATGTATTTATTTAAAGATATGTATTTCTGTGGTACTATTTCGTGTGTCACTTGAATAAGGAATTCTTTTAACATTAATCAGGAAGGCTATGATTTGAATTTCTTTAAATATAAACGGCTAGAGAATTTTTAATTTGATAGTTTTTATTCAAAATGGGACGTGGTAAGGCTCTTAATAACTCTGAAAAAGAAAAAATTCTGACTTTGAAATCTTAGGGTCAGAATCCTGTCCAAATAGTCAAAAATATTAATAGAGGAAAGACAGTTGTGTACAATTATTTAAATAACGTGGAAAGATATGGAAAAAAAGAGGATCGATCTACTAATAGCAAGAACTCCAAAAGAAAGACGAAAAATTCTTAGAATTGCATCAAATTCTGCCATGTCGGTATCAAAAATATGTGAAAAAAGTGGAGTCAGTGCCAGTCTAAGAACAGTGCACCGTATTTTGAAGTTAGTCCGACGAAAACTGCAAAAAACCATCATTTAATGAAAAACGCAAATCACAACGTCTAAAGTTTGACAAAAATACAATGACATGGTCCAACAAATGGTTTAAAGTTGTATTTTCCGATGAAAACAAGTTTAATATTGATGGTCCCGGCGGGTATTACTTCCTTGACCTAAATAAGGAGGAATTATTTTTGAGCCGCGAGGGCGAAATAATGGTATGGGGTGCTATTTCGTATTATGGTACCATAGAATTGGTTTTTGTATCCAACAAAGTGACTTCAACGACTTACAAAAACATTATGGAGGAAGCATTTCCAAAATTTAATGATTTCTTTGGACCCATACCTTGGACATACCAACACGACAACGCTCCGATTCATACCGCCAGAGCAGTACAACAATGGATTAATCAACAAGGTGTTCAACTTTTGGATTAACCCCCATATTCACCAAACCTGAATCCAATGGAAAATGTCTGGGGTTGGCTTGCAAGAAAAGTTTATGAAAGAGGATGACAATTTGAGACGTTAGAATCCTTAAAGCATGCAATAACGGAAGCATGGAGTTCAATTTCGCTAAATTACTCAGAGTCATTATACAAGTCGATGCCAAATCGCATTTTTGAGGTTATTTCTAAAAATGGTGGCAGTACTCATTACTAATTGAATGCTAGAAGATAATAACTTTCATTTTTATAACCTAAAATTTAAAAATAAATTACAGTTTATTTAGTTTTAAAAGTGACAGACGAAAAATGCATAATTTTAGTATAACAAAATATATATATTTTTTATTTCTTCAGGAAACTAAAGCCAACACTTTGAAATTTGGTTGCGCCAAAAAATTTTTTTTCTGAACTTTAGTTTAGGAGATATACTTAATTAAAGTTAAAAAAATGTGATTCCTTATTCAAGTGGCAGGCAGTGTATGCACAAGTTTTTTTAGTCAACTTTTTCTTAATACTGTGATATTAGTAGTTTCCTTATTTAATTATTCAGATTTTAATTGCTGTAATACTCTTAAGTAAGTCCTCATAGCATTGTAATTAATTGCTTTATAAAGGTTTCAATAAAGTCAAATTTGTTAAAAAAAAAGCTTTCTTTATTATTTAAGATAATCTGAAGGATTGATTATTGACCATAATTAAATGATTGTCGAAGTTTTAGCCGATTTTCGTAATATATTTAATCGATTTTTTTGCTATTTATACTGCTTTAATTTTAAAGCATTTTTTCAGTTTTTACATAAAACTTTCTTACAAAAATTACAGTAATTAAATTTAGATGCATTAAAAAATTTTAATTTATTTTAAAATTAATTTTTTGCAAAGCTAACTTTGATTTTTTGTAACATAATTGAAAGTGGACTAACTTTCCGTCCCTTGAGTTT
Organism: Protocalliphora azurea; assembly: GCA_932274085.1. Lineage (NCBI taxonomy): Eukaryota > Metazoa > Arthropoda > Insecta > Diptera > Calliphoridae > Protocalliphora > Protocalliphora azurea. Next base: position 76,051,788 of record OW026523.1, on the reverse strand, counting down.
TATAAGTATAATTTTATTAAATAATGTTTTTGCGTAAATTTTAAGTTTAATGTTCCGAGTCTTGGATGCAGTGTATTTAGTACATTATGGTCAATATATAGAATTAATAATATAATTAAAAACTTTTTTCTCGAAAAAGAATATTAAGGCCAGAAGAATTTTAAGTCAGGTGGGATAAAATCGTATATACTTTTGAAGTCTTAGATAAATAGTTTTTATACATATTACGGAATTATAATTATTATATACAGTGGCTGTCTTAAATATTTAAATAAAGTTGCATCTTGAACTGAATTGGTTTTATTTTAAGTTATATTTCGAAAATATCAAAATGTAAATTTAAAAAAACGGACCGTTACATTTGCCATTTTTTAAAGTAAAAAAGAAATGATGAGTTTGTTTACTTATTTATGACAGCCACTGTATACCCTATAGTGAAGAGCATAAAAAGTGAATAAAAAAATATAAATTTTATAAAAGAAAATACTTAAACTTAATAAAAACATTAATGTAAAATTTCTCTTTTATTTTAATAATTATATTTATATTGAAACTAATAAAAATTATTTCTATTTGTCCAGTAATTTAAATTGAAATGGAAAGAAGTTATTTCTGTTAGTTATATAAGCATAAATGTGTTATATTCTATCTAATAAGAACAAAAAGATAAAAAAAAAAAAAATAAATTGTGACGAGTTTTTTGTATTTTTGAAAAATATAAATAAAAATAAATTAAAAGTGTACTTAAAAATAATTTAACATAATAAAAATATAAAAAATATTTCCTTGAGTTTCGAAACGAAAAACTTAACAGAAGAAGGTGAGTAGTAGCTACTTATTTATATATATATATATATATATATATATATATATATATATATATATATATATATATATATATATATATATATATATATTTATTTATTTGAAATATTTGTGGCGCAATCGTATATGGCCTACAATATAAAAAAAAGAAATTATGGAGGAAGAATAGGAGGGAGAATATACAATATCGAAACGATATCATCTAGGTGATAAAAATTATCACTAATGATAATCGTTTTCGAATATAAAACGATAGTTTTTACGGACTAAAGTATATCTTTCCTTATAATATCGTTTTTCTACAAAATTGTGATATCGTTTTCGATATAAATGTTTACTCTGTAACTGACTGAAAATAATGGTATCTTATATCAACTTTGTGTTTAAAGATGTATTGCGAAATACATTGCGCATAGGTTTTTTATTGGTTCACATGTAATATTTTAAAGAGAGTGATATAATTTGATAATTGCCAACATAAAAATGTTTACGAGGAGACTAGGGGTATTGATAAAAATTTCTCTTGTATAGACTCGACGTAAATGTCAACAAAATTCTATGGTGGCGTTGGCAATCATATTTTTGTTCAGTGCTACAGGGTGCACACTACTGAGGGTATATTGAATTTGCCATTCCCTTTGTAAAAAATAGAAATATTCCTTTAAGACCTCTTAAAGTATATATTCCGGTTCATAATGAAGTTCTGAGACAATTTAGCTATGTTTAACTGTCTGTTGAAAGCAGGGTAGGGCTTGAGGGCAACGAAATTTGATTTAATTATTTCGCTTCGTTAAGGTTTGTTTGATATTATTGGGCCAAATAGGTTCATAAATAAAAAAGTTATTGGCAAAATACTAGGAACAATAAAATATACTGCAACGAAATTTCGTACAAATAAAATGCCGGAAACCAAAAATGGGCGTGATTCACCCACCTCCGTATGAAGTGAATTTTTAAATCAGGTGGTACAAAAAATCTAAAATGGGTATGATAGATTCGGTCAAGCCGAATATAAAATTATTACCTGTTACAAAAATAAATAAAATAACATGCCAATTAAAAATTTTTTTTAAAATATAAAAAAGACGGTTGCAATTTTCAAAGCAAGGACCAATTTGGAAAAAATATAAATTTTTTAAAAATTACCGTTTAAAAAAAATTCCAACAAATTATTTATAAAATTTTGACGTTGGGGAAGGGCCATGTTTTAATGGCAATTATTTATCGAAATTATTATTAGATTTGCACAGATGTATTTAAGTTAGAAGTAGTACCTTACGTATATTAACAAAGCTATTTAACGAATAAACACATCTTTAAACAATTTTCATTTATTTATATATTTTCTTACATTAACACAAACGGTACATGGCTTCTATAATAGGAATCTCTTATTTTAAACTTATTTTAATATACCTTTAATCCTAATAGCATTCATTTTGTATTGACCTTTCTAAAGCAAAATTATAATCTTCCTTTTCATCCAATAACATTTGCCGCGTCATTAATGCTAAAATACCATCTACTTGAGTTTGGGTGAGAGTGTTGCATAGCTGCGGAGCTAAAACAAATGGTACGTCCTGCAAGTAAGGCACGCCTGTCTGATTTGTTGTCACCGTACTAGAATGAGCTCCGCGTGGTGGTGGATATGGCATTGAAGGATATATTCCAGCACCAAATGCTGGTGGCATTGGTGGATACATAGTATGTGTGGGAGGTTGTGATGGTTCTGCTGGACCATTATTGCCTTTTCTCTCTACGAAAATAAAATCATCTGCGCCATTGCTGGGTGCTGGTGGATCAGAGGGACCCTGAATAACTTCTTCGGGTGGAATCTCGGGGCTGTGCTTTTGTTTTTTTAGGAAAAACGAAAGCATTTCGTGTGATTCACAACTTTTTTAATTATGTCTTGTGATTTTTTTCAGGGATTTTTATATAGTATTTATAATAATTTGGTTAATGCGTAATGCCAGTAACAAAAAACGAAAACAATCTACAAAGTAATTTATATCAAGTATGTTCAGTTATCTGTCCAATGACGTAGAGTATGTTTAGTTTTATTGACTAATACGTAAAAATACAACTTTACACTTTTTAATACTTTGCTTAAAAATAGTAGTAATTGGATGTCAAACATTTAATTTACCAACGAAAACGGAGAAATCCTTCATCACATTTACTTTTATTAAAAATCTTAAGATTTTATAGAAAAGTTATATTGCAAAATTGTTTAAATATGTCTAAAGCTGATACCACACCAATTGAAGAATTGCCCATTATGGAGGTAAGTCTTTAAATACATGAAAATAAAATAGAGAAAGTCTGACCACTTTGGTAATGTTGCAACTATAATAAGTAAATAAAAAAGTGGGAAATATTTCTGTATACCTTTATCAGGAAGTTATGCTTATATTAAATATTTAAGATTACTCAGTTTGTGTTTTATATTAAATAAATATATAAATTTATGTGCTTGTTTTTTCGATTTACTTAAAAATAGCAAATACAAAATCTCATAAAACCTCCGCCCAATGAAGATGAAAAATTAGGCATACGTCCGACGGTGGTAAAACATCCCTACTATAAACGGCCTGGACGTGGCCATAATCATGATTTGTGTGATGCCTGCGAAGAAGGAGGAGATTTACTTTGTTGTGATCGTTGTCCCTCTAGTTTTCATTTGCAATGCCAGTGAGTAGCTACTTTAATTTTAATATCATCAACGTTGATTTGACATTGTAGCCACACATAACCTTATAATTAAATAATTATATATTTTTTTATTTTCTTTTCAAACATTAAGTGATCCACCTCTTACCGAAGACGACATACCCAGTGGTCAATGGTTGTGTCATAACTGTCGCATGACTTTAAAAACAGCACCTTCTTCCTCGAAATCTAGTTCGGTGGAACGTACGCCTTCAGCTTCGGCCGTGATTAGCTCACGCCCTAACACTCCTTCTGCGGGCGGTGATTTGGAGTCGATTCCTTTAAAAATTCGCCATTTACGTAAACGTAGCAGCAGTAGAGCATCATTTTGTAGTGATTTAAGTAGTACGGAAAAATATCTTTCTAAATTACCAGTTGGTATACAGCGTGCATTGGACCCAAATAAGAAACCTACTCCACTGGATGAGTTAATAAAGGCAGCGAGCATTTTGAATCCAAAACAATTTGAGCTACCCAGAGAACTGGAGATACATACACAATTTCCGGGCAATGATAAAAGTAAGTTATCATATATCGGGGATGGGAGTTACTAAGTACATAATTGGATTCGGATGAATAATAATTTGAAATGAAAGGGATGGTAAATTGCATTTTGATTTTAACTTTTAAATTCAATCACAACATTAAATACATTTTAAATTTCTGGTTCAAAACACGATGTCCGTCTGTCTCTAGGATTAAATTTTCTGACGACCCCAGTTAACTAAGAGAAGATATTAGCAAAATATGTATTTTTACGTCCTTTTTGAGAACACATTTTCAAAGAAAAATACGAATTAAAAAACAAAAACTTTCATAAAAAAGATCTCCATTATTGTTCGCATATTCGGATTTATCTTAAAATTAAAAAAGCATTTCCTAATTTTCGAAACAAAACTTTAAAAGATTATTTTTTCCTTTAGTTGAACCCATACGTACAAATGGCAATGGCAGCCACAAAAAGCCCAGCTTTCGACGTAACTCAAAGCCATATGAATTGGATACACAAGGTTTGGTACCATTGCCTGCAAAAACATGTTTTTATTGCCATCGCTCCTGCAAAAAAGCACCTTTAGTAGCTTGTGATTATTGTCCACTCTATTTTCATCAGGACTGTTTGGATCCTCCGATGACAGCACTACCAACAGGTTTATGGATGTGTCCAAATCATGTAGAAAATTTTATAGTAAGTAGAAAAGCAATCATTTAAAACAAAGTATAGTTTTTAATTCCCAACAATTAGGATGAAAATCTGTTGACCAGCATTTCGGCTACCGAGAGAGTACGTTTATGGGATAAATTCGCCCAACCCTTTGATCATGAAGCTGTCAAAATGGATTTCTTTCGTCGAGTACACATGAAAAATCCACCCTTTCGCATTAAAATGCCCGTTAAGCCCCGGGAAACTATAGAAATTCCAGCAATGGTTAAATATCACTACGAAAATCCACCACCTTTATTGCCCTCCCTGAGAGAGACCTTACGCTATGATATCGTTAAACGACGCAAGTGTTTACCGAGTGCTCCTGAAATAATATCTAAAGAAAGTGTTGCTGAATCGTTGGTAAAAGATTTGGAAGCATTAAAAACAGCAAAAGCTAAATTTAGGGAAATACAAAAAGAATTGGGCAATGTTGAAGAATTGAGTAGCAGCAGCAGTTCCAGTGAGAATGAGGAAGAAACAGAAAAACTAGAAGACAACGATGCAAAGGATGGAGAAGAAACAAAAGATAAAGAAAAGATCACCACGCAAAAACCAGCACACAAACCCAAGCGTACAAAACAAAACAGTTTAACAAATCAGGCCACACAGGAATCTCTATTAAAAACTGAAGAGGAAACTAACGAAAAAGATGAAAAGTCAGTACAATTGTCAAATAATCAAATTAAAACAGAAAATGATCATAGTGTTGATGAATCGGATGAGGAGACGAAATATGATCCTCAAATTGATGCTGAACTGCAGTATTTGGATGTGGATCTTATAAAGAAATTAGCCTATCAACGTTTACAGCAATTGGTACAAGAGCATCCAGAAATTGTGGTACAATATCAAAATCGTACTGCTGCTAAGCGTATCAGGGAATTTTCGGCGCAGCCTCCTGCACCAACAGCTGCACAAGCTGAGCAGCAGACACAAACGCCTATTGTACCCTCGCAAGTTTTATCGCCTACCGATGTAAGGCGTCTGTGTATAATGTTTACTGGCGAAACTTCCTCAATTTTAGCTCAACCCTCTTCAGCCAGTGACAATGATTTACCCCAACTTCATCCTGCCTTGGCGACCGCAGCTGCAATAGTCGCGGCCGATGAGGAAGAACAAAAATATATGCCACGTTCTCGTACTGATCAGGAAAAAGCTTATGAAATTGCCACTAGATTAGAACTTAAATTGCTAAGACGAAAAATTCGTGCCCGCGCTGTTCTCACACCTTTGGGCGATATTTTAGAAGACAATCGTTGGTTTAGCAATGTTGAATTACACAATTCCTTCTTTATGCGCTATCGCAGTTTAAACATTGGTTATGGTGATTCCAATGCTGGCGTTGATGTTAATTTATCCTTAATTGGTTATTGTCGTCGTATTTCTCCAAAACATGCAACAATTTTCTATGATGATTTTACTAAAACTTATGAATTAATTAATTATTCAGAACATGGCACTGAGGTAAATGGTCAATTGTTTTCATGTGATTTTACTGAACGTGATCCAACACCGGCTAAGAAATTAAAAAATGAAGATATTGAATTGCAAAGAAAAGTACAGGCTATTCTTGATAAGAGACGAGGTATACAGCGTCATTATTTTGTTGTTGACAATAGTACAAGGTAAATAGATAAAGAAAATATATTTCATATTGGTATTATGGTAATTTTGTTTATAAACTTCAATTTTTCTTACAGAATGGCTCCACCACCAAAACCTGATTGTAAATGTTCTCCCTACGAAGATTCTCCTATGATAAAAGGTGCTTGGGAGGGTGCCGCTATATTACAACATGGTTCTCTTTTACGTTTTGGTTGTTTGGCTTTTGTTTTCTCCATACCTAAATTGGAAACTTGTAATGGTCAAGGTTAAGTTCTAGCAAGCACCAGAAATCAACTTTATAAAGTACAACCAATAAATGGCGACATTTTAGAATTTGTAAAAAAGATTTTCTTTTTCACGATTTTATAATTTTATTCTTTTATAATATTTTTAAAGTTCTTTATCTGTAGTTTTTAAAGAAAATTTTTCCTTTAATTTTTTTTGACTTGTTTTATATTTTTTTTTATATATGTAGTTATAGCATATTCATATTCAGTTTAAAAGTTTTGAACTAAATTTTTATTATTATCTAGCATAATGTAATGTATGTATATTAAACACAATTACACACACACACATGTAAAGTATCTGCACAACTATCACTACATATTATATTGTAATAAAAAAATAAATTTAACTTATGTTAAAAAAAATTGTTTAATTGAAATGTTTATCAACTAATTTAAATATAAGTTTCGTCCTAAGCTTTCAAAAAAATCATCTTGTAGTCACCCTGTAATACGAGTTACAAGCTGTCAAAGTTGACCACTTCGTGTATGTAAAAGTTTCAAAAAACGTAACTTCTACAAATCAAGTACAATTTCACAGATGTTTACATTTATTTAAAGTACTTGGCAAGATAAAGCTTACTCTCGTAAGTCAACTCTTACAGTTAACCCTTCTTTGCATGATGATGGAAATTTCCATCATAATATTTAGTCAACAAAAAAAGGTACTCAAAACCCTTGTACTGTAAATTTGTTGTTGCTGGCAACTTTTTAAGCGACTATTGCGTACAAAAAAAAAACGCAGTTGTCAAAAAATAGCAAACGTCACTGTCAATTACCAGGCCTACAACTTGTCATTCCGCTGTGACTGGAAGAAATGAGCGAGATTTTAAATTGTTTTATGGAAATAAACGGAGATATAAAATACAATAAAAGTGAAAATGAGTGGAAAAAAGGTTTGTTTTCATTTTTTTGTTATTTTCACTTGTAATGTACTGTAAACATTTTTTTGTTAATGTTCATTTTATGTTGTTTTTTAGGTAAACTTGAATGATAGAGATATTGAAGATTATCTTAGTAAATGATGATGATGATGTGGATGAAACTGCTGAAATTGATCCTCCTCTTGTAGAACCAGAAGATCAAGAACCCTCTCAGTCTTCTCACCCATCAATTTCATCCAATTTGCAGTCTTCATCCAGTTTTGCATTTGACAAATGAAGCTTGATTTGGAAAAAAAGGAATCTGGTGTATGACACAGATAAAATTACTTTCTTGGGAAGTTCTACTGCTTCAGGTAGACTATCACACCTAGAAACTCCATATCAATGTTTTAACCATTTTATCACTGAAGATTTTATCAAAACATTAGTAGAGGAGACAAATTTATATATAATACAGCGTAATCCCAGTTCATCTATAAAATTTACAGAACATGATTTGTATAAGTTCTTTGGTATATTATTATACATGTCAGTAATCAAATTTCCTAGCACAAGATCATACTGGTCGCCAAAGTTTGGATATGAGCCCATTTCTTCAACAATGCCACTGAACAAGTTTGAGAAAATAAAGTTATCATTACATTTTAATAACAATGATCTTCACAAACCTGTAGGTCATCCAGAACATGACAGGCTTTATAAAATCCGCCATGTTATCAAGCATCTCAATGAGAGATTTGCCACAGTGCCAATGAATCAAAGACTTTCTGTGGATGAACAGATGTGTTCTACCAAAATAGGGCATTTTTTAAAACAGTATCTGCCTAAGAAACCCCATAAATGGGGCTTTAAATTATATGTTCTCTGTGATTTGATGGGATATGCCCACAAGTTTGAGGTATATTCTGGACAAGAGAATATAGAGAAACTCCCAGATGAACCAGATCTTGGTGCAACAGGAAATGTTGTAGTTCGTTTGCTTCGAGGCGTGCCAAGAAAGCAAAACCACATCATATACTTTGATAATTTTTATACTTTTTTGCCATTGGTATTTTTTTTAGCTAAATCAGGAATTCACACAGTGGGAACTGTGCAACAAAACAGGATACCAAATAACAAACTTCCAGAGAAGAAAAATCTCATGGATAGCTTTTTGGGCAGAAATCATATAAAAATGAGGTCTAAAATGTGGTATTTGCGTATTTTTTTTTTCATTTATTTGATCTAGCTGTTATAAACTCTTGGATTGTTTATAAAAAAAATGCTCAAGAAAGAGGTGAACCTAAAAAGAGTCTGCTTACAATGGGCCAATTCAGAAATGAATTGTGCTATGCAACAGAGGAACCACCAGAGAAGCTAAAAGAGGGCGTCCTAGTACCAGTGTACTAGAAGAAGAATTAGAATCAAAAAAAAGAAAAGGTTCTCCAGCTCCACCACCTCCAAAAGACATAAGAACAGATGGTGCTGAACATTGGCCAAAAGTAGGTGGGTCGCTCCGGTGCAAATTTCCCAAATGTAAAGGCTATTCCACAATTTCATGTAATAAATGTGGCGTTAATTTGTGCTTAAATAAAAATAATAATTGTTTTTTAAGTTATCATACAGAATAAAGAAGATTTAGTAAAAAATATTTTTTTATTTATTTATTACTGAGCTAAATATGTGACAATGCATGATGATGTAAATTTCCATCATATTGTTTTTTACATAATACATATTTTTATTTACACCAAGATTTTTTAAAATATTTTTCCTTTAATCTAGAGCATTAATTACATCACCCTGATTTTTAAAAAAAAAAAAAGAAAAAATCAAGAAGGGTTAAAAAGATTTTTGTTGATTTTTGTTTTTGAGAGTAAAATCTTAAATTTACTCAGTAAATACTTTACTGGAAAAGTAAAAGAACGCACCTAATTTTTCAATATAAAAAAAATCAGAAAGGCTAAAAAATATTCTAGGGAACGTTTCTATGTAAATTTAGAAATTATCACGTACAAATGAACTTCCTATTTCTCAGTAAAGAAGCATGTGATGCGGTTCATATATGTTTTAAATTAACTTAACAAGCGTTCTAGGTTTCCCAACTTTAATTTCTTCTCTTCTTCAGCTCATTCCGCAGTTATTCCAACAAGATATATATATATATATAGTTATATATATATAAGGAGCATAGGGCCTCTCTTAAGAAATAGAGTTACCTAATTTCCTTGCAAAAATTAAAAGAAAAAAATGTAATTATACCACTAGTTTCCAATATTTGGAAACTTACTCTGTACGAAAATAATTTGTAATTTATTTTAATATAATATTTGGTAGAACCAGTCTCATTTTTTACCACTCCACACATATCTGGGATCCGTAGAGTTCATAAGTTTGTAGCAAAATTCTGAGGTATGGAACATCACGCTTCCAGGATCATTTCCCAACGTTACTTCTTATTTTGTGGCTCGGAAAATACTAAGTAATACACGCCATAGGTGCTTTTTATAAGATTCAGACCAAGTCACTGTGCGGACTTCTCGTATTATTGTTATTTTTTCTTTATAGAAACTTTAGGACTGTTGGCAGGGAGATCTTGAAAGACTTATAAACTAGCAGGACCAGATATATTCCCAGACCTACATGTCAGCCGCTTTCTATTAATGGATATATTTCACAAATCTAAAATGAAGATCCTTGAAGACGGCCCTAAATGATGTAGTGTTTAGTATTGAGAATAAACTTGACAAAAAATAATATCTATGCAAATGCATAAGGTGCCTTTAATAAAGTAAACATCATATTTGGTACTTTATATGAAAAAGTACCAAATATTTTATAGCTCTGCTGTCGTGGAAAGTTCTTCCCTTGGAAAAATACTTCAGTTGATACAGCTGTTGCTGGGTTTATCATAGCAACGATAAAACAACATCCAAATCTGTACGGACAGTCAAGCCGCGATCAAATCGCTATCGGGTGTCTTTTCGACATCCAGATTGGTACATGAATGCCAGACATCTCTGAATAAGATGGCGAGAGAATTCAAACCTGGAGCTGGTCTGGGTTAGGGGTCATTCCCTTACCCTAGGTAATTTTATTGCGGATGCACTAGCGGGAGATTGATCCCTTCTTCGAGGTGAAGATACGGAACAACTGGTTGGAGTACCGCTTTTGGTCTGCAGATCAATAATTCTGCGGAACTTATCGAGGATTGCACAAGATAGATGGAAAAATGAATCCATATGTTCAACCTCATTATGGCCCCATTATGATGAATCTCGATCTAACTTCATCATAGGACTATCGAGGCATCGGCAAAGAATTCTGGTAGCCGTGGTCACAGGGCACTTGATTGCTGGTGCGCATGCTAGGAGACTAGGGCTCCCTTTTAACGACTTTTGTAGAAATTGTCGGGATGAGGAAGAGGAGGAGATGGTGGAGCATCTTTTATGCCACTGTCCCATTCTTGCCGAGATCAGGACTGCTAATTTTGAAAGTCAGTTTGTGCATGTGTATTGATATCAGATGGATCAACTCTTTCATACATGCGTCGGATTATGGACATGTGAGTTAGCAACACATGATCCCTCAGGGTTTCACAACGGGACTAAATTGGACCCAAGTGAGCTGTCTCTTATTGATTAGACAGTTGCCCTAAGAACCCAATCTATCGATATTGCAAACAAATTTATTATCTTTTAAATTTTAGTGTATCAAAGTAAGGATAAGTAAAAGGGCGTATAGCCATCATTTAAATAATGTAATAAGTTGATATTTTGGTGTGATTTTGTTAATAATTTCAGCAAAATTATTCGAAAAAACAGGTAAAAAACATGTTGTCGGTGATAAAACTTTGTACTAGGTTTTCTATCCATATAGACCTTATTCGCGTGAAATACTATTGTTATGCTAGTATTTATATAGGAATTATGCATTTTAAAGTGATTTTCGGAAGATGGACTTATATGGAAGCAATGTCCAGTTTTCTACCGATCGTAAATTAATATAAAGCATTTATAAAAATTCATTACTACTGTTATTCTATAAAAAGATATCATATTCCATATATTCCATTTTAAGCTATCTTCAGCTGCAAAATTTGGCATGTTCTAATCCGAATTTTTTTAGCGATACTTTGCATATAGATTGTTGCTTAATAAATCTTACCAAATATCGAAAAAACGTAAGTAAACGATTAAGTTTTATGATTTAATGAAGTTCTTATACTCTCTTGTAAAATTTTCTTTATGTTTTATACGCGTCTATTCTTCATATGTATATATTGTTACGAAATTGTACTTAAATTCAAATATAACGGTTTTAACGGCTGGTTTAAAATTAAATAATGCTTATCAACCTTTCTCAATGCTTCTCGATCTTTCTGTTTATGTTAACAGCAATTAACATGTCTGTAGAAATTATTAACATAGCTGTAAACCTACAACATTGAATAAAAAGCTTTCACTATTGTTTGCAAGTATGGCACACTAAATGTTGAAGGTGCTAACATTAACATCGAAAGCTCTAAAATTCGAATATACTAGTTTGTCCGTTGAGAACATTGTAGAAAGAAATAGAGCTTTCGAGAAGCATCTAGATGGTAGTGCAGTGCATATAAATTGGCCGTGAGAACAACATTCAGTCAGTCTAAATGGAAGCATCGTTAATTAAAGACAAATTTACTGCCTTGTTTGTATATTCTTGTACATTATTAAAGTGTGCTGTATAAAGTGTGTAATTTAAGTGTGTGTGTATAGAGCACAAATGACTATTTAAGAATTGCAAGAGTGGCTGATAGATGAATTCAAGCGGCGTGATATTGACATCGGAACTTACGAATTTGATTATAAAGAAGAAATGAAAGTTTCTACCCGTGCAACAATAAGCAGCATGGATTTATCCACAATGTTTGCTGCTATGATGTAGTAATTTAAGGAAGCCAACGAAAAACTTCTTGCTGAAGTTCAAGAAACTTCTAAAGTAAATAACGAGAAACCTCTTGCTGAAGGTCAAGAAACTTCTAAAGCAAATAACGAGAAAGTTAAAGAAGAAAATAAAATAATGGAAATGAAATTTCAAGAAACTTACAGAGCGACAAACGAGAAATTTCAGCAAATTTCGGAAGTTATAAACAGCTGAGTGGATGGCAATGAGACAAAGGTGTCCGACTTAGAGAGCTGCCTAGATATACAAGCCAAAGTCGTTGATAAAGTTAATAAAAAGCTGTCCGACCTAGAGAGCTGCGTAGATATACAAGCCAAAGGTGTTAATAAAAAACTACATGATCTAGAAATAAAGATGAATAATCTTCAATGCCAAGATGAACAGATACGAATTATTCCAGAATACTCTAGTAGAATAAAGGCCCCTAGTTTTGATGGCACCACACCATTTAATGTGTGCAAGTTCCATTTTGATACAGTTGTCATTAGAAACATGTGGAACAACGGAGAAAAAGTTGATATTGGGATTAAAAGGAAATGCAGCAGTAGTTCTTGAAAGCGTGCCAGCGTGTAACAGAAATAGTTATGATGACATAATAGAGGTGTTACAATGTAAGTATTGTGGTGAACATAAAATGGAATTATATCGAATGGAATTGCGTGATAGAATGCAGAAGCACAATGAGACACTACAAGATTTTGCGTTAGAAATCGAGCGTTTGCTGCAGCATACTTGTCCATGGGAAAACAACCCGTTTTTGAACCATATCAAGATAGAGGCATTTGTTAATGATTTGTGCCACACCTAAACCATCATTTTCTGAAACCGTCTCATTCACACTGGCACAAGAAACGGCGAAAATAATTTCAAAGCCGCAAATATGCAAGGTGCGAAATGTCTAAGTTGTTGCTGATAATGAGAGAAATATAGTCGACGAATTAAAAAAAGGTTTCGGAGGCGTTTAATGAGAAGTAAAATCAGAGTAAAATGTTACAACTGCGGTAAATCGGGTCATATTCAGCGAAACTGCAAAGCACCAAGAAAACGAACTAGATCTGCCTCACCTCAAAGAAACAACAAGCATTCAAATCATCAATCATCACAAGAATTACCTTTAAACTAAAACGAGCTAGCACTATGGGACAAGAGCTAGATTCCACATCTGAGGGCCCCACAATCACCATATCCGTAATGCAGCAGAAAAATAGCAATCTTACTGCTTCTGGGTACATTAACGGTTAGAAGCACGTTTTTACTATAGACACCGGGGCACAAAGTCTATCGCCAAGCCCGATTTAGTCAAGAAAACAATTGAACCATTACTGCGCACAGCTACTGGGGAACCGGCCACTGTCTATGGTAATGTAAATGTGAAATTAACCATTGCCAACGTTAGCGTCAATCACGTATTTATTATTGCCCACATTGTGGACGAAGTTATCATTGGTGCTGATTTCATGATTAGTCACGGCATTATTTTGGGTATGGGACAAAGAGTTATGATTTGGCGAAATGTGTAGATACTCCTTGTCGTCGGATATGAAAATAGGACACAAGTAAGAAAGCTAGTTACCTTCAAGCATCAGAAACTACCACCACAGTCAGAAACTTTAGTATGGGCCCGTATTGAGGGAGATTGTGAGGACAACAGTTTGTGGGTGATAGAACCAGCAGAAATAACAAGTGATCTTATAACACCAAAAGCCCTCGTTAAACCCTGCAACAACAAAATAATTCCTGTAAGAGTGCTTAATCTGTGCAGCCAAATTCCGAAATAGGTCAATGCACTTCAGCAGAGGCAGTAATAAATTGCGAGAAAAACCCGGAATCTGCCCCGGAACATGTGGGAAAATGGGTAGAAGAATTAGCGCCGCCAGATAGAAATAAAGCTAATCAGATTATGAAGAAACATACCTCCGTCTTCGCCTTAAAAAGTCAAAGCCAATAAAGCAGGCGCATATAAGTGTTCCTCTCGCAAAAAGAAGTGAAGTGAAGGAGTTGGTCAACGAAATGGAGCGGAACGGCATTCCATCTTCAAGTCCTTGGAGCTCACCTGTTGTTTTAGTTAAGAAGAAAGACGGCAGCACTAGATTTTGCGTCGATTATGGAAAACTGAATGACGTCACCAAGAAAGACCCGCTAACAAGAATTGACGACACTCAGGAGACACTAGTTGGAACACTGTGGTTCTCCACGTTGGACTTCCAAAGTGGTTATTGGTAAGTAGAAATTTCAGACAAAGACAAGGAAAAAACTGCCTTTAGCGCGAGTGATGAGTTATGGCAGATTAATTTGATACCATTTGGACTCTGCAATGCTCCATCCACATTCGAACGTTTAATGGAACAGGTATTGAAAGGACTTCACGGGAAGACATGCTTGGTGTACCTCGATGACATAATTGTCATGGGTAAGACTTTTGATGAACATCTAAAAAACCTTGAAGAAGTCCTTAAACGAATATCAGCGGCTGGACTCAAACTCAGTGTAAAGAAGTGTGCATTGTTCCAGAAAGAAGTCAAATATTTGGGACATCGCGTAACAGCAGAAGGAATATCAACAGATGAAGATAAGGTAATTGCTGTAAAGGACTGACTACGTCAGAAGCTCAATGATCTATTATGTACGGCAGCAATTTTGTCATATCTTATACCTGGAGAAACGTTTGTGGTAGATAGCGATGCGAGCGAATACGAAATAGGCGGTGTACTTTCATAAGTGGTCGATGACGCTGAAAGAGTCATTGGATATTTCAGGTGAACGTTTGCGAAGTCTGAAAGAAACTACTGTGTAACGCGACGAGAACTTTTGGCAGTATTAGAGTGTGTGAAGCATTACCACAAGTATCTGTATGGTCAACACTTCCGACTGAGAACCGATCATTCTGTCCCCAGGTGGTTTTCTGCAATTTAAACAACCTGAAGTACAACTGGCTCGTTGGATAGAGCGGCTTCAGAGCATCGAGTACCGGAAGGGTTTGAACACGGCAATGCGGACGCGCTGTCAAGACGATCCTGCAACGTGGAATATACACATTGTACAAAGGCCGAGAAAAAGGAATGTGTCATCGATGCTCGACTAATGCATATAGAGTCCACTGAAGATTGGTCTGTAACGCAAAGAAGTGAACCGATACTGGCAAAAATAATATTGGCAAAAGAAGAAGGTAGAAGGCCAGCCCGCAATGAAATATCCGCCAAAAGTTCACTTATGAAATCATATTGGGTCTTATGGAATAGTCTGCAGTTGTTAAATGGCTGCTTATACCGCATGTGGAAAAATTCTGACGATAAAACAGTGACAAATCTAATTGTAGTACCATCATCTAAAATAAACGAAGTAATGAAAAGGTTCCATGACAATCATTTCATTGCAGATTGGGTAGCAAATTGTCCACAATGCATAACAGCAAAGGGTCCAGTAAGAAGAAGTCGTGGACAACTTCAGCAGTACAACTTAGGTACGCCATTCGAGCAGAGATATATGCCATATCCGATCAGGAAGCTAAAACGGTTATAAGCCTATTTGTGAACAACTGGGTGTGCCTCCACTGTGTTCTACTGGAGTTGCATTCTGATCAGGGTAGATCAGAAATGTACGATTTATACGGAATAAGAAAAATCAGAACAACGCCACTGCATCGTCAATCTGATGGCATGGTCGAAAGATGCAATCGCACTCTGGAGGAATATTTAAAAAAAGAGGTCAGTGCACATCAGAAGGACTGGGATGAACATATACCGAAATTTCTATTGGCATACAGATCGGCTGTTCATGACTCAACCTCTCGAATACCTGCAAAAGTTGCCTGGTGATTTAGAATTCGGTATTAAGCCCTCATCAATAAATAATGAAAACACTTCCCAAGAGCAAGATGACCTAAACGAACTTCATGAATTCGTTCGCAGATGAATAAAAATGACCAGCGACAAAATGAAAGCCAGATACGATCGAGCAGCGAATTCTGAAGAATTTAAGAAGTTCAGCTTATACTGTTGTATAACTCACAACGTAAGAAAGTACTGCCTCCCAAACTACAAACCCATTTTGATGGATTAAGAAATTAAACGACGTGGTGTACAGAATACAGAAAGAAAAGAGCCCGAGATCTAAAAGGAAGATCAAACACCTAGAACGACTAGCTGCCTATGGGAGAAGTGAATCTGTGCCTATTCGGGACGAACAGACTTAATCGGGGAGCAGTGTTACGAAATTGTACTTAAATTCAAATATAACGGTTTTAACGGCAGTTTATCGTACAATTTTTTCTTGTTCACAAATGTAGTTTTAATGATCTGTAGATATGTATATTCAAATACATATCTCCCATTCAAAACTAAAATTGCAATGAATCCGGATTATTTTTTTAGTTAAAAAATTTTAATTCGAGACGTAAACATTGAAATAAATTTGTTTTTTTTTCTTTTATTTAATTTTATTACGATTGAACGTTGGTACAATTATAATTGAACAAATAATAATTCTATTTAAAATGCTAAAATAACAACTAAATTAACAAAAAGGAAAACAAAAATATAAGCGTTTAATTCAAAATATCTGGTCAGATTGGTATTAATTTTCTTGGCTGTTGTCAACATCTCCCTCTTTTTAAGATGGAGAGTATCGCCTAGGGGCACGATGACTCCGAAGTCCCAAATCTTCAACAGCTTTCCTGGGGTGTTATTTTTCTGGTAGAAGCGTTTCCGCTTCGGCGGTTGTTTGTGAAGCCCTTGTAGATAATTCAGTTTCATCCTCCATAGGTTGCGTTGTATCTGCATTAACAGATTCCGATGTATTGAAAACCTCATGTGACCTTGCAGTTTCAAATTCGAAATTTGTTCGCTTGGTTGATTTATATGAGATCTGACATGAGTGTTTCGAAGACAGTTTGATACGAGATAACATCGCCAACTATTTCTAGCAATCAACGACATTATTTTTATTAAAAACTTGAGCATAAACTTTATTTGAAACTACGTCTCTTGGCCCCATGCTTTACATTGTAAGCGTGTTCACCATGGCATCGTTACGCTTTCTATCCGATTATGGCTTTTAAAGGGTCCAGTGGTGTTTGAAGACTTCAACTAATAAAATATTCTGACGGGCTTTTACCATTTGTTGCATTTATGTTAGTAGTAGTTCCGTAATGCGATAAAAAGTTCATCAAATTAACATTATCATTGTTATCATGTTGGAATATGCAATCTTCATCCATTTTTTCCATCCATAAATGGGAGAAGAGCATCTTCCAACAGTTCATTATAAATTGCACTTTTCATTTTAGTTGGAACAAAACCATAACACTGCCTCCACCAAAATTGCGTTTCGACTTACGAATTTCGTTCGACCTCAAATCATACCAATAGCAAGAATATGAATCGGGACCGTCCAAATTGAATTTTTTATCAGAAAAAACTAATTTATTGCACTCATCTTTTAAACGATTTTCCTTATGATACTATTTTAATATACATTTTGGTTCCTTTTAATTTTATGTTACCACCTGTTCGCAAAATGTGTGCAACATGTTTGAAAGTGACAGGAAGTACAAGTTTATTTTTTTATTTTTGTAGCATTTAATTTATTGCGGATGGCTTCTTCTTTTTCATCACGAAAAACTTCAATTTGATTTTTTTTCTGGTCTGTAAGAAAAGTTCCTTTGGGCATTCTTTAAGCTGATGAAATTTCCCAATTAAAACAAAAGTAAATCCAGAAACTTACCTTAAGTGAAATAAACAACTAAAACTGTTAATATATATATATATATATATATATATATATATATATATATATATATATATATATATATATATATATATATATATATATATATTCTTTTTTCTACGTGGAGGAGCGCACATGTGGTGACCAAAAAGTAAAAAATATTAAAATATCTAAAGAGATTGGGGTATTACAATGCCTGCCACTTGAATAAGAATCACATTTTTTAACTTTAATTAAGTATATCTCCTAAGCTAAAGTTTTAAAAAAAAAAAATAATAATTTTTTACGCAACCAAATTTCAAAGTGTTGGCTTTAGTTTCTCCTGAAGAAATAAAAAATATACATTTTGTTATACATGTATTTCTGTGGTACTTTTTCGTGTGTCACTTGAATAAGGAATTCTTTTAATATTAAACAGGAAGGCTATAATTTTAATTTCTTTCAATATAAACGGCTAGAGAATTTTTAATTTGATAGTTTTTAAATAGTTTTTTATTCATAATGGGACGTGGTAAGGCTCTTAATAACTCTGAAAAAGAAAAAAATTCTGATTTTGAAATCTCAGGGTCAGAATCCTTTTTTTTTTTTATTTTTCCCGTAAAGTAAAAATTTATTGTAGTTTAGTAAAAAGGCGATGACAAACTCTTTAGAACACATTAGAGTTTTCGAAACTGTATTCGGTTTGCAAAACAAGCCTTTGGGATTTTAAAACATATACGCTAAATTAAAATTTTTATATAAAATATGACTACTTCCAGAGTGTCTGTACTTCGTCCTATTAGATGTTTCAGTTTGTTTTTAATTTTGAAGTCATCTCTGTGAAAATACCTTTCAGAAAAGCATAAAATTATTATATGTTCTTAAAGAAAACTTTATTTTAGAGAAAAAAGAGTTTAAACACCTTTTTTGCAAAAAAAATCTTTATTTTTAAAATGTTCAATTTCAAAATCGGTTATTTTTGGACTCGTAAGAGATATCGACTTAAAGTTTTTTATTCGATAGATAATTTTGTTCTTTAACTAATTGATTGAAAATTTTAGAAAATCAGGTAAAAATATAGGGCTATATATTGAAACATTTTACTAAGATTTGGCAAAATTGATAGTACATGCATGCTTTTCATAAGCCTTATCGAGGGCTTTATGAAGACGTAAAAATAATTGAAATCTGATAAGAAACTAAAATTTGACAAGCGGTTAAACATTTTCTGTCAGAGGTACCTTCTTTTAAACGCCAATAGCTCCGCTGCTGAGAGGTATGTGGGCCCCCTTCTAAAGTTAAAATTGTTCACTCCTATGCTACGCCTATGCGAAATTTTATGTAAATCCAGCCAGCGGATTAGAAGTTACAGATTTATTTCCAAAAAATTTTGATTCTGCCTGACTGTGCAATGTTAACCATTTTGAGAAAAGCAAAATCCATGTTCTATATTATTGTAACATTTCGGTGTCAATTATAAAGAAGAGTCCTCGGCAAAACTTCCACTCGATCTACACCTTCGTGTAAAAAACTGGAGTTCCCGAATTCAACTCCTTGAGTTTAATGTTCTTCACCAATATCAATCTCTATTTTATGTGGTACCGCACCAAATAAAATCTTATAAAAGTTAGGTTAGCAAAATCGACTGCATATGGCAAAGTTTCCATAACACGATACAGTTAGGCGTCTCACCCCTGACTAAGCAGGGGTGAGACGCAAAATTCTCGAAGGCCAAACAACAAAGACTTAAGAAATAATAACGGTGACGCGAGAGTTGTTCCCCAATCCAGAGCTACTTTGCGAATACTCTGTTTTATTGATTTTAAAATTTGTGTGTTTTTGTCCAATATATCTCGTTACTATCAGATTTGTCAATTTAGCGTTTTACGCGCTAGATTTAACGCGTTTTAACAACCTTAAGCCGCATTTTTTCCAACAGCGTTTTTTTCAAAAAAGGCGCGTTTTACTTTTAGCAATATGACAATGTTCTTTTCACCAAAAGCTAAATCAAATTTGAAATGCAAAAATACATCCCCAGAATTTTTTTGATTAAAGTAGTCACGAATGGATTTCCTAATCATTTTTATTACCTTTTTTGGAAATTTTGAACTGATTACAGCAGAGACTTTGGATTAAAAATAAAAAGAAATATCTGGCCGAAGATAACAAATTATGTGAATTTAAATTATTTGAAAAAGAAAAAAAATTTTATGAATCTTTTTTTTTTTAATGGTCTCTTCTCACAAACCGAAACGATATCTGTAAACTTTCTTTTGTAGTAAAGACTTTGATATGTTGGTTTTAATTTAAATCCTTTTGATTCTGGCTATCTTCCCGCTGCGTTAATTTTTTAATGAACTTCTGAAGTGACCAAAAACGGCGAAACTACCCCAACCTAAGTGATTGATGTAGAATCGTTTGTCTAAATGTGGTACCTTTTATTTAACTTTAATACTGCAATTGAAAAAACAAATTGATAATAACGGCACTCATTTAAACGCTTAAGTTTCCCATTTGCGCAGATTTACTAGACGTGTTTCATGAATCCCCTTTTCAAATGTTGCGCAATATTAAGAATCAGAAAATAAGAAATCATGGTAAATAATTGAAAAAATTTAAACAAAGATACATGCAATGATGTCATTATAATTAACATAAATATAATTTTGTATATCGTAACTATAATTTTGTATATTTGAGAAATTGCAAAATGCCATTATTACAGAATCATTCTCAAAGCTAATCCTGAATTTGTGAACAAATCTGGAAATTCATAGTTTATTAAATTTTTGAACCAATCAAATTCGGAGAAATATTGAATTCTATTAATTATCGGCAAAATCGTGATGATTCATGAATTAATATTAATAGTTTTATTTTCATATCTCCACTAAAACAAACAAACAACAAATAATTGTTTACGACCAAATCATATCGTATACATACTTTATTAAAATACGTAATTATAACCTATATTTAGTTATAAAATTTTATAATCATGAACATCTTTATCTTTACTTAATATACAAAAGCCTGGCAAAAGCAAAATACTAAAGGCGGATTATGTATATAAACTATTACGCTCATATTTTTTACAAATCGAGGGCCTTTATTAAAAACCCTATATCTCGAAAAACACAACTTTTTAGGAGAGTAAAAAAATGTCTTTTTCTTGTTTTTTAAGTATTTAAAAAAGTTCCTTTTACAATAATTATATAAACCACGACTAAATCTTAGATATCGAGAGCCTATATTCAAAATCCTCTATATCGAAAAACATAACTTTTCAGAAGAGCAAAAAAAAAAAATATTTCTCCTATTTTGCAAGTATGTGCTTAAGAATTTCCTTTTATAATATTTATTTAAAACTACCACTACATCTTACATATAATTTGTTTTTAATATTTTACAATATTTGCAATTTTAATATAGATAGAGGCTTTTGAAGGACTATTAGAATAGGGCGGACAGCATATCTAAGGAACTATTACAGTGAAAGTCTCGACCTTTTTTGGGAATGATTTACTTGTCAAGTTCCAAAATTGAGATAAAAATAGGTAGGGTTTACATACAAGGGGTGAATATTTATTATTGTATATCTAAAAAACTATTCATGTTGTATTATGTTATGTTTATATTATCAAAAAATAAAAAATATTCAAAGAAATAGAGAGCTTTGCATTGAAAAATAAACATAAAGTATTTATTTTGTTAGAAAATGTTACAACACAAAATTTTAAGAAAATATTCTTTTGAAAAAATTACCTTTCACTATTTATTTTCAAATATGTATATATCAGCCTGCAACAATCATTCTCACACGTGAAAAAATCGTTATATGCTTTTTCTCCAGGATGTCGAATTTTTTCTTCAAAGTTTCGAAAGATCTGCAATTGTTAAGAATATTATAAAATATTTTCGATGATTATATCGATCCAATATATATGTAAAATGAAAGCTATGATTCCCTGCAATATAATATTTTTTATTTAAATTTGAGAAAATATCTTTTTGAAAATTTAACCCTTTAATATTATATTTATTAAATAATTATATAGTTTATATAAAGGATATTTTATGCAGCAATATTTAAATATAAATATTTGTTATATTTCAGGGATTCTTCGTTTTTATTTGACATCTACATTGGGTTGACATAACTTTGGTAAATATATACCAGCTTTCATTTGATATCCATATTGGCTTGATATAATTTAAGTAAATATTTTCTGATTTCTTTTTTAAGTTATGTATTTTTCGAAACTTTGAAGTTCTTTTAAGAATAAATTTGATGTCCTGGTGAAAAATTTAGAACGCAGTTTTACTACGAATGATAACTTGTTTCATAAATATATCGATTTGTTCATGTGTGAAGAAAAATGTTAAAAATTGTCACACGGTGTTTATGTATGAGCTAAAGTTTGATGAATTGTTGCACGGTATTATAGGCCCACAAAATATTAATTTTATTTCATTTATAACTAATCTTATTATTTCGCATACAGATTCGTATCTGTATGCACGGCCATATATTCGTCAAGATTACGTTGCCCTCCAAGTACTTTGTCACAATACCTACACGACAAGTTGCGTTCGCGATGATGCCAAAAACCCTTGTGTCGACTCAAGTTCTTTTAATTGTTCTTTAATTGTGTGTCTTGTGCGTTTGATGATGGACCCATAGACTATGTAGATTTTTCAATCTTGCGCATTGAGCATTGAGCGGAAGGTTCAACAATACCTTAATGCACGTCGTAGTGTTTTGATTTTAATTTTTTGCCACAAATATCATAAATGTGATGATAAATATTATTGTGTACAGGTGCAATATAATTACGCAAACATATTCTTAGTAACTAAAGTCTTACTTAAATACTGACTTTCTAGCTATATTAGATGAAAGATCTTTAATATTTGTCGCAGAAGCCCTAACCAAGTACAAAAAATTTTCAAGGGGAATATATAATATACACTGATTCAAAATCAACAGTCATGGCTGTATAAAACATTAAGAATAAATGTATTATTATTTCAAAATTATGTGAATACCTGGTCATGTAGGCATAACAGGTGATACGTTAGCTGACGAAGCGGCTAAATATGCCACCTACGCACAGTGGGGTCAAACGCAAATTTTTTGGTAATAAATCTGAATCTCCTGAACTACTGGTCGGATCAAATTGAAATGTATGGAAGAGTTGTAGAGGAGGACCTAAGCTTTCAGAAAAATCATCTTGTAGTCACCCTGTGATAACACGAGATAAGCTACAGGGTGTAAAAGTTGACTACCTCGAGTATGTAAAAGTTAAAAGAAATCGTAACTTGTACAAATGAAGTCCGATTTTAAAGATTTTTATATTTGTGGAAAGTGCTTGGCAAGATAAAGAAAAAATAAGCTTACTCATCTAAGTTATCTCTTACAGTTAAAAAGATATTTACGCTTGAATTTTGAATTTTTGATTTTTTGGCTCGACTTTCTTTCGTTTTTCGGGAATAAGTCCGGAGATATATGAGGCAAAAATTTTTTAAAAATATTCTGTAATTTGCTACATATTTCAAAATAATATGCTGAAAGAATTTTTGGATTATCTCAATTCGTCTAGACGTGAAAAATATTCAAAGTCAGCACTCTGAAATTGGCATGAAAAATGGCTATTTTTTTACAAAAATATAGTACAATTCATTCACTTTTTTCTCAAAGTTCCGTTAATAAAAAAAATTTTTCTTTATTAATTTCAAAAGATAAGGCTTCATAAATGGTTAATAAAGAAATTTTGAATTGATTTAAGTTTGCACCCTACATCCAGCATTGGCCGAAAATTGTCAATTTTAAAAAATAGTTTCATTTTTATCGATTAACGCGAGCTTTTTTAAATTTGGTACCCATATTTTTTATAGAAATAGATTTAGAATGATTTAACACTAAACTGGTTCCCGCCCGGCCAAAAACGAATGCAGGAGTGGAGATTTTATGTTAAAAGTCAGTTTTTTTAACGACTATTTTTAAAAGCATATTAAAAGCATATTAGCATAATATTTTTAATATTATTTCTTATGTAATGTATAAAACACAAAGCTTTCATTCCTAAAAAAATCAATAAAATAGCTCCAATAACCTATTTTTGGTAATTTTTCAAAAATAATTTTTTTTTCCAAAAATAGCTGAAAATACAAAAAAATTTAATTTTTTTAATACAACTCCACTAATTTTGCAAATACTTTAAAAATGTTAAAAGAATATAAAAATAGACTTATTTACCAATTCAACGATATATAAAATGTTGATATAGGTCATTTAATAATAGTAATATAATGGCCTCAAAACTACCAAGTCACGTCAAAAGTTGCAAAATTCACTATTTTGTTCCGTATTTCTATATGTGTGTATACATAACACTCAACTGCATTGCTTATTTTTGTTACGAGATAATAATATTTATTAATGAATTTATTTAAAGTGTTCATAATTTTTTTCTACTGAAAAGGTTTTTAAAATTACCTAAGTACATAAATAAGTATATTTTCCTTCGTTTTTTATTACATTTTTTTAAGTTTTTAAATAATTTACCTAGCTACTTAATTAATGTATAATAACAAAAATGATTTTTTTACAATCGCATAGGTTCATTTTTTGACGTACCTGTTTAACACTACAGGTCATAAAAATAAACTGAATGAAATTGGGGGTTTTGATCAAAAATTTAAATATTTTAATTCATTTTTGCCTGTCACCATTTACCTGATATAAATATTCTTTTTCTATATATAAGTATCCTTATAAATATGCAGATTTATTAGTGAATTTGCCATTATGGAGATTACATTAAAACACTTTTCTATTTGCAAAGTAATCTGGGATAAATCTAAATATAAATCGTCCAGATAAAATAAGAAAACTCATTGATACAGTAGCATCTTTTGGTTTAACTCTTACTGCAGAAGACAGTTTAAAGCTCGAAAATTTTTATAAATCATACGAAAAAAGGATGCAAGCTTCAGATTGGTCAATACCAAAGTTCAAGAAGAAAAATGAAGAGTGGTTGGAGGGAGAAATACCAATTTTCATCGGAAAGCAGAAAAAGGGTCGACCAAAAAGAAGTTACGATGAAGTTCAGCTAAGAACAAAGAGGACCAAACAGGAATCTATTCTAAATTCACATACGAATGTCGAAATAAAAGATACATTTAAAGCTTTAGTAACACGTACGCAACCAAAGGAAGTAGAAAAAGTTATAGATGTGTTACCAACAGCTTCTCCCAATCGATTACATCGGATAATCGAAAGCATAGTGACACCGAAATCAACATCGTCCTTTACCTCTGAAGATGCTTTAGCTCTAATATTAAATTTAGGATTATCAAGAAACCAATACGAGATTTTGAGGAAATCTGTTAGCGAAAAAGGATATGATATCTTTCCCAGTAGCAAATCAGTGAGAGAAGCGAAAAGTAATATTTTACAGCCTATGGAGCACCCGGTTAATGTTTTTGTTAAAAGTGCTAAAGTTAATATATTGCAATTACTTGAAAATACTGCCTCTAGAATTATATCTACCTTCAGCAATGATAACATTGAAAAATGCAAAGACTCTGAACTTATTTTAATATTCAAATGGGGCTGCGATGGAACATCAGGATTTTCGGAATACAAACAACTGGATGGAAGTAATTCTGGAAATAATTATTCCTCGCTGTTTATAGCGTCTCTGGTACCACTTCGAATGCGCTTAAATAAGCCTTCCTCATCGACAAGAAATGACTCGCTTTTTGATGATATATGGATAAATTTAACTCCAGGTTCCAAATTTTTGTGCCGTCCAATCCTTTTCGATTACACAAAAGAAACCACGGTTACAATAAACAGCATTGTCAACCAATTGGAAGAAGAAATTAAAGCATTTCCCCCAATATATGTAAAAGTATCAAACAGAACTATTAAAGTTACATTTCAACAACAATTAATGATGATTGATGGAAAAGTTGCAAACGCTATAACAGATACAACATCTACATGGAAATGTAATATATGTGGAAAAATAAGTTCACAATTTCAGGATAATTCTGAAGTCGTTGTTAATAAAAATTCTTTAAAATTTTGAATATCACCACTCCACGCAAGGATAAGATTTTTGGAGTTCTGCTTACATCTTGCATATGATATGAAGTACAGAAATATTCCCGGGCAGGAAAATGCTGCAGTAAAAAACAATTTGGAACTTCACGAATTACGAAAAGAGGAGAAGAAAAGAATTCAATTACAATTCAAAGAACAACTCGGATTAATAACTGATAAACCTCTACATGGCTATGGAAGCTCAAATGATGGAAATACAGCAAGACGTTTCTTTGAAAATCCGGAACTCACATTTTTAATCACAGGCATTGACTTAAATATTTTGAAGCGTTTTAAGATTATATTGGCAGCCATTAATAGCAAAAAACAAATTAATGCGGACAAATTTAAAATTTTTGCTTACGAAACTAAAGAACTACTTAACATTACATACCCCTGAAAATCAATGACTCCAACAATTCACAAAGTATTGGCTCATGGTAAAGAAATAATAGAAAATAGTATTTTGCCATTGGAAGAGCTAACAGAGGAAGTACAGTAAGCCCGAAATAAAGATGTTAAACATTTCCGACTCTTCAATACCCGAAAATGTTCGAAAATAGCGCAAAATATGGACTTAATGGAATATTTATTAATATCATCAGATCCAGTTATATATTCTATAAGAACACGATGGCTACCAAAAATCACTCTTGAAATAGAAAAAGAGGATTCCGAAGCTAAGGAAGTTAAAAATTTGCTAACGTTTGATGTTTCTGATTATTTTCAAGAAAATATCTAATAATATCTTCGATAATATATTCTTAATAAAATAAATATACGGGATTTATGTATAATGAGTATGTAAATCTGTAGAACAAATTAAATAAACATTACTCAAATAAAGAATTTACTACTTTATAATAACAAATATATACCTACATAATACATTAGAAAACTAAAATGTTACGTATACACACATATGGAAATACGGAACAAAATAGTGAATTTTGCAACTTTTGACGTGACTTGGTAGTTTTGAGGCCATTATATTACTATTATTAAATGACCTATATCAACATTTTATATATCGTTGAATTGGTAAATAAGTCTATTTTTATATTCTTTTAACATTTTTAAAGTATTTGCAAAATTAGTGGAGTTGTATTAAAAAAATTAAATTTGTTTGGATTTTCAGCTATTTTTGAAAAAAAAAATTATTTTTGAAAAATTACCAAAAATAGGTTATTGGAGCTATTTTATTGATTTTTTTAGGAATGAAAGCTTGATTTGTGTTTTATACATTACATAAGAAATAATATTAAAAATATTATGCTAATATGCTTTTAATATGCTTTTAAAAATAGTCGTTAAAAATACTGACTTTTAACATAAAATCTCCACTCCTGCATTCGTTTTTGGCCGGGCGGGAACCAGTTTAGTGTTAAATCATTCTAAATCTATTTCTATAAAAAATATGGGTACCAAATTTAAAAAAGCTCGCGTTAATCGATAAAAATGAAACTATTTTTTAAAATTGACAATTTTCGGCCAATGCTGGATGTAGGGTGCAAACTTAAATCAATTCAAAATTTCTTTATTAACCATTTATGAAGCCTTATCTTTTGAAATTAATAAGGAAAAATTTTTTTTATTAACGGAACTTTGAGAAAAAAGTGAATGAATTGTACTATATTTTTGTAAAAAAATAGCCATTTTTCATGCCAATTTCAGAGTGCTGACTTTGAATATTTTTCACGTCTAGACGAATTGAGATAATCCAAAAATTCTTTCAGCATATTATTTTGAAATATGTAGCAAATTACAGAATATTTTTAAAAAATTTTTGCCTCATATATCTCCGGACTTATTCCCGAAAAACGAAAGAAAGTCGAGCCAAAAAATCAAAAATTCAAAATTCAAGCGTAAATATCTTTTTAACTGTAAGAGATAACTTAGATGAGTAAGCTTATTTTTTCTTTATCTTGCCAAGCACTTTCCAGAAATATAAAAATCTTTAAAATCGGACTTCATTTGTACAAGTTACGATTTCTTTTAACTTTTACATACTCGAGGTAGTCAACTTTTACACCCTGTAGCTTATCTCGTGTTATCACAGGGTGACTACAAGATGATTTTTCTGAAAGCTTTCAATTTGATCCGACCAGTAGTTCAGGAGATTCAGATTTATTACCAAAAAGTTTGCGTTTGACCCCACTGTGCTACGCTCCTATTATAAAATATACTTCATACAGCAAACATGATATTGCTAAAATCATCAGTTTTCCCTAAAACAGAATGACATAAATTACATAAATCCTCTAAAATCTCACCTACATACTCCACTACAATTTGCGTCTTAGACTGGGACACACATTCATCACCAGGGAAACCACAAATATGCTCTAAAAAAACAGTTTTATGCGAATTAAAAAAACTAAAAATATGCTCTAAAAACGATAAAATGTGCATTTACAAAACAAAAATGTTTGTAATTTTTTTAACAAAATTTAATATTATTTAATATTAATATTTTAATGTTACAAAATGAGGCAAAACTGAAATTTATCAATTGTGTCTAAATTTAATTCCCCATTTTTTATTATATCACATAAAAACGGTATTTAGTTCCATTTACTTACCCATATTATTTGTTCAGAAATTATCAAAATTATCATTTACTTTCACTAAAAAAAATGTTGGTTTTGTTATATTTTTTTTTTTATAAAATCAAATTTGAAAAACATTCCATGAGATATTAAAAAAATTATCCTCAAATTTTCAAAATATGCTCTAAAAGGATCAAACGTTCTAAAAATAAAAAATCATAAATATGCTATAAATATGTGGTTAAGGGTAAAATATGCAAAAATATGCGCTATAATGCTTTTTTTTTTTTTTTTTTTTTTTGAAACGGATATTTTATCGTTGACTCCATTAAACGTTCTGGAAAAAACATGCAATTGCATATTCGTGGTTTTCCTGTTCATCACAAATAACCATTTATTAAACAAGTCAACCGTGCCTAGCTATCCATTATATAATACGAACCTCATAAATATCCATCACAACATTATAAAAAATACTCAAAACAAATGTATTTATTTCTTCGTACTTATAAAATGTTTCAAAGTTACTAATTAAAGTTGCAGAGTATTCAAAATATTCACATAGAGTAAAAACTCGATAATTATTGTTTGCGCTTGAGTTTTACTATCATAAAAGTTTTAATGTCAGAGATACAGCCGGGTTATAATAATTTTTCATTCAAAAAAATAATTAATTAATATTGTTTTAGATGTTCCTTATACTGAAGGCATCTTTTAACAATACATAATTAAAATCGTTGAGAGAGAACTATATTTATATTTAAGGGTAATGACGAATTTCTTAAAAAATACGTCAAATCTCGAACCTCCCAATTCCGATTTCGGATTTT
Organism: Protocalliphora azurea; assembly: GCA_932274085.1. NCBI lineage: Eukaryota > Metazoa > Arthropoda > Insecta > Diptera > Calliphoridae > Protocalliphora > Protocalliphora azurea. Next base: position 76,022,156 of record OW026523.1, on the reverse strand, counting down.
AAACATAAGTAAAAGTTAAAAGTTTTTCACAAAATAGTTTACACTCTGTCTCGGTTAAAATACAATAAACTTTACGTACAACTTTTTATCTCGATTTAAAAACAAGTAAGAGAGATGCAGTCGGTCAAACCATATGATACCCCACACCATTGTGTATGTCCATCAAAATTCATGGAAGGATCTTATATTAGACATGTGGACAATTGTGGACCGATACTTTTATTAAGTATACGTTAATACTAACATTTATATGAATTTATGCACTTTAGTGTGATTCCCGAAAGTGGGCTTATATAGAAGCTATGGTAAATTATGAAGCGATCCTTATAAAATTTGTCACTGTGATTTATACTTAGATAAAACTTATTTGTGTCGAATATAAACTTGATACCAACATGTGTATTTGATTTACGTAAGTTAAAGTGATTTTCGGAAGAGGGTTTTATATGTGAGCTATGGACCGATCTTCATGAGATTTGGCACAATTGATTTATACTTATATAAAACTTCCTTACACCGAATTTCATTAAAATATTGCTATATTTATGGCATTTGTGATTGTTAAATCCCTATTCCGGAAGGATATTTTTATGGGGGCTAGGTGAAATAATGGACCGATTATAACCAATTTAAATAGGCTTCGTACTTGTGTAATGAAAGTCCTACGTGAATTATCTTCAAAATTGTGACCAATACTTTGTGCACAAGGTTTGCATGGACAGCCAGCCAGCCAACCAAATGGACGGACTGACATCGTTAGATCGACTCAAAAAGTGATTCTGAGACGATTGATATACTTTAAGGCGGGTGTTGGATGATTTTTTTTTAGGTGGTGTAGGGTACAAATATTTGGAGTCACATCATTGCCAAATAATTTTCGTTTCTCACTATTTTGTAAAAAACACTTAATGTTAATTCGTCCTTCATAGCAATTTTTCAAATCATCATAAATATATATTTATAATTATATGAAATCAAATCTTCTCACTATTTTCTTTTTTTCTGAACATGTGTATTTTGAGAAATACGATAAAAAATATAAAATTTCAAACATTTGTTAAAAATAATATTTGTTAAAAACAAATTATTTTTGTATTCAATTTATTTTCTTAGAAATAAAATAGTTTCAAATCATTTTGTACTCTTTATAATACAATTTTCAGTTACTTGAAATTAATTTGGATAAAATTATTTTGATATTTTTGCACTTGTTAACAAGTCAGATTAAAAAGAATCAACAGAAGTATTCCAATATACATTTATAAAATTTAAATTAAATTCCAAAGTCTTCAACTAATTTGAAAATAAATTTTATTTCTTTAGCTTGAATACAATTATACTTTATTTTATTTCTCATTTTAAAAACGAAATAAATGCTAGGAACGCAATTTAGTCTTAGGAACGTACTACAACCGTATTTGTGTTGTATTTGCTTTCATTTTAACCACAATTGTGATGTACCTTTTTATTTGAAATAAATGTTGGAAAAACTAAACAAACTATGAAATTTTCTTGATTTATTTTGTTTGATTTTTTTTTCAAATAAAAAGAAAATTTTATTTAAAAAAGTATTTTAATTGTTTTTTCTATTTTTTTTTTTTTCAATCAGAAGTACGGTCGTACTCTTCATAAAAAATAGAATTAAACCTATTTGAACGTATGACGTACATATATACACCGTATACGCATACGTCGGTTGTTATGTGCTTTTCAATAAACATGTGTAAGTTCTAATTTGACAACGTACGTAGTATGCTTCGACGTTCATATGACGCAAATGTGTTCCTAGCAAAAATCTGTTTTGATATATTTAATTTTTTTATTCATAGAAAATTTTTTGAATATTTTTATTCAACATAAATTTGTTTGGACAAAAATAATAATAATGCAATTATCTAATACGTTTAAATAAGTTTATTTCGATGACTATTGGTTGAAATATTAACTGCACTAGTCATTAAATTCTGCTGTACAGAGTTTTTAAATAATCGTAGAAGTCACAAGGAACATTGTTTGCTGAAAAAACTTCTAAAATAATCGCTACATTATTCTTTTTAACTTAAATAATTGAACAAATTATATGATTTTTTTTATTCAAACCTTTTGTGGCTGAATAATTTTACTTCTTTGAATAAAAATATCCAAATATTTATTTAAAATTTTTCTATTTTTTTTAAATAAAAATCCTAAATCCTTAAATACACAGAAAAAAGTTTGTGCATAAATATAAAAATTTATTAAGAATAATGTGTTAAATATTAACACTTTTTACATTTTTTGAAATGAAACAAAAGTCAAGAAGACTTAACAAATTGTTTAAATTTTCATTTATATTTTCAATTTGTAAATGAATGTTTGAAATTTTCTTTGGAGAATTTTTAGTTTTTAATGAATTTTAGATACATATTGGGCACAGAAGAATATAACAGAAGCGTTTTTTATTAAAATGATGCATGTGCTATAGAACGGTAACAAATTTATGCAAATTTCTAAACATTACTTTTAACAGCTTTTTGTTGAAAAGTTGCCATTGAAAGGGATATGTTGTTAATATTTTCATGTACAACTATTTTTATTTAGCATTTGAATCATATATAATAAAACTAAATTAAAGTTTTAGCAAAATTTTTGCAAAAGGCGTAAAATTTTCATTAAATACAATTTAATAATATTTATGAACAAAATTTTATTTTTTATGAAAAAAGTTTGGGAAAAAAGTCAATTTCGATTCATAATATTTATGAAAAAAAAATTTCAAATATATGAATTTTTTTTCTCTGTGTACATATTATTACTCAAGGTTGGAACATAGATTATTAACATAGATATGAAGCTTAAAAAACTCAGTTGAAAAAAATTACTTAAAAAGCTCACGTTCTACAAATGTTTTTGTTTTCAATGAAATTTTTTACTAACGCAATCTTAGACATAGGTTTTTGACAACTATGTTAATCTATGGTTGGAATATTCAATTATAAAAAAATTGGTTGTCATCTTGTAAAAAATATATGTTTTACTTTTGATTAAATAAAATATTTTCCCTTTTAATTTATTTTGTTCAATCAGATACAAATTTATATAAAAATTCATTTGATTTTGTATAAGCAGAAATCCTTAGTGTTTTTATTTAAAAATTAATAAATTGATTAACAAATAGTTTAAAGTTAGAAATAAAAAATGGAAATAAAATAAAAATTATTTTAATTTTTTTAATTTATCCACAAGTAACAGCTATGGTAACAAATTAATCATATCCTACTTAATTTGTTACTCCAAAATTACTGTGGGTCGTTTTCAAGTTGTAACAGTAATTTTCAAGTGGGTCGCGAGCAAGAGCTTGTGAGAACCCCTGGTCTAGATAGGTAATACAAATCAATCTCTATGACAGTATTTTGTCAAAATAACTGACCCTTTACAGTTTCTATTAATACAAAATTCGTTTTTGTTTGTTTTCAAATAGAAATTATTATTTATCTAAAAACCCACATACATTTACAATATTGCAAAAAAATAAAAAAAATAATAAAGAATGAAATATTAAAAAAGAAGTACAAATAAAATAAATTAACATTCCTGTTGAAATGTTGGATTTTCAGTTTTTGGATTAATATTCAAACGTTCCATTTTCGATTTCCACCATTCTGCCGGATGTTGTCTCTTTATATGTACATACATATTCGATTTAGAACGTGATTCTTTTTGACAATGTGGACAATTATAGAGTTGTACTCCCGTATGCGTGGCCATATGTTCTTGTAAATTTCGCTCCTGACGAAATACTTTCTCACAAAAGTTACACTGTAAATTCAAGTCAGACTTATGCCAATAGTCCTTGTGTCTGCGCAGACGATGTTTAGTTTCGAACATTTTACCACATACATCACATGGTGTCGGATCTTTCTCGTGCACGAAACGATGCAATCTTAGACTGTGTTGGTTTTTGAGCCAGCTATGGCATATGGAACATTGGGCGGCCGGTTCAATGATGCCTTGATGTTTGGCGTAATGTTTTTTGAATGAATCTTTGTTTTTAAACTTTTGACCGCAAACATCGCAAACATGATATTTTATATATTTGTGTGCGTTTTGGATGTGACGTGTTAAATTAATTTCCGAGCAAAATCTATATAAAAATTTAATTTAAAACAAAATAAAAAAGTAATTATTTGCAAAAATATTATTCGTATTATTCATTAAAACACAATTCGTATAATTTGAATGTTTAATTACCACCTAGAAATATGTTATCATTTAAAATTTTATAACATTAATATTGAAAACTAACTTACATATATATGTACATGCATATCTATAAACAAACTCAATAAATTACACTTAATTACCTAAACAATGTAAATAATTATTTTTATTATTTTAACCCAATAGTAAGAGTAAGAAAAAAAAAATATAAAAATATAAAAAATATTAAAAGTATGTATGCGAAATAATTCCGTCGCAAAGTATCTAATAAGTACAATATATTTTATAAAGTATACGTTCGAATAAAACATAGCACAAAATTTTCGTAACAACTCTTCATTAGGTGGCAGTAAAAAAAGTACAAAATAAAATTTGAATTTGTTTTAACTTTTTTTTTTTTATTTTGAACTTACTAGAAAATGTTGATTGAGTAAATTTTAACAAAAGTTTTACATTTCACGATAATCAAAAAGCTTATCGAAGATCTAAAGAATGATATGAAACTTTTAGTCTCAGGAATAAAATTCAAGCAAAAAAGTAGAGAAGCTCCCAAGAGCTATGCTAAATATGTACGGCCGCGTAATAACAAGTTTTGTTCATTTCTTCAAAATCAAATATGAGCCATGTTAAAACTGTACCTTTAGTCAATAAAAGCTAAAAAAAATGTTAAATAACAAAGCTGAGAAAAACTCTGAGGCAAAGAATGACCGAAGCTTCTCAATAATAAAAAATAAAAATTTTTTCAATATTGTGTATTAACTTGGAAAACATACATTATTTCTGACTTTTCTCATGTTGCAAAGTACAAGTTATGTATACCGAATTATTGAGAAAATGGACCTGAATATTATAGAATTAAAAACAATAAAAAATTACAAAACATTTAGTCGTACGACAAGTATACTCAAAATGCGACAAGATATGTGATTGCTTAGCTTCTTTGGTCTGAATAAACTTGGATAATCATAACAAAGAATGTCATAAAAAGACATTGATGACACTCGTAAAATGCAACAGTATTTTTAACATATTCTGGCCAGATTTAGAATTTTGTCGTAAATGTAGAAGCACCCTGAATTGGGAATTTTATTTTAGAATTTTGGCAATTACAAAGAAATTGGAGACAAGTTAAAAGCGAATTTAAGAAGCAGTGCTTTATTGCGTTTATTAATTTTAAATTCCTATAGAAAGATACCGCGAAAAATTTCGTAAAAGCACTTTAAAGCCAAGTACAAGTAGTTGATTTATTTTTAATCCTAACTTATTCCGTTCATCTTTTATTTAAAAAACACGTTATATTTTATTTGAACGCATACCTTATACGAGGTAGAAAAATAAAACCAACATGAACGAAATGCCCATTATTTAAAAGGCCGTTGTTTAAATTAATACACTGTATATTACAATTATAAACGTACTCTATTACTGCAGATTTCTGATGATATAAAAGTAGTAGAATAATGCAAATTGGATATGAGTAAAATCAATTAAATTAGAAAATATTTTCATTACTTTTTTTCTATTTTGAATTTTACTATATATTTTAAGGTAAAATTTAGTTTATAAGTGTTTCATAAATTAAACGCAATAAATAAAAAACTTCAAAATTTACGAAACGAAAAGAACAAAATCCAAAGATAATAATGGCTATGTCCATTAATATTTTCTACTAATTCAAAAATTATCACTGGAGATTTCGTGAAATGTTAAAATGTGGTATCATAGTTTTGGTTCTATAAAAGACATTTACTTCAATCTTCTTGTATATAATTAAGAATTAAGTCAGCTAGACAACATAATTAGATTTGGAGAAACTATAAATATTTCATCTGTAATAAAATCTTTATTAGTTTATATATCTTAACGAAATTTTCGGCGATTGTAGACTTTGTCATTTAAAATAATAAACTGTAAAAACAAATTACGATTTTTGTGAAAGAATCTCATAATTCACCAAAAAAAAGGCAAAAACCCCAAAAATATTATTTTCTAAAATTTTGCTTATAAAGTCCGCATTTGTTGTAAGTCCGGTGAAAAACGCTTGCAAAATTTTTAGAACACATCGTAGATTTCGAAATTGCATTCTGTTTGTAGATTTAAGCTTTTGGGATTTTAAAACATATAGGCTAAAGTCAAAATTTCGTTACAAAATATGTAGGTCAAATTCGGGAGGGTCCTTTTCTGTTTTTAAAGTCATTTCCGTGATATTTGTCTCTTTTTCTCATGACGCATATGTTACTCGCTCAAATTTTTATTTACTCGTGAAAATTAAATATATAATAATACACGATTGGACGTTATAAATTTTACTATATTAAAAGTGTTAATTTTATTAAATATAAATATTAAAAACCTTGAAAATTTATACAAAACAAAACTAATTTCAATAAATAAACAAACAAAAGAAAATTTGTGATAAAAGTGTTATGCTTCAGTTACACATAATTTCAAAAAGAATCTATGAGTTCTCAGTGTGAATGTCGACTCAGTTTAAAAGGCAGAAATGCTTATATATTTCTCAAAGCACAGTGGTAAAAAAATTAACTTTTTTGGAAATAATTCTGCAACTTTAGAACTAATGGAAGTATTTGAATGAAATTTCACATGGCCAATCCTGAGGTGTATTTCAATTGATTTGGAGGAGCATAGGTTCTTAGAGGGCTCACTCCAGTGGTTTAACGGTTAAATAATTTTTGTTATACTTTAGATCACAAATATTTTTATTTTTTACACTTTCCCCGTAGCTTAGTGGTCCCAAAACGAATTTTTAGGAAATAATTCTGTAACTTTAGAACTGCTGCATGTATTTGAACGACATGGCCAATCCTGTGGTGTATTCCAATTAATTTATAGAAGCACAGGTTCTTAGCTGATCTTTGGGACAGGGGTGGACCTCCAAAGTTGGTCACCTCAGGTATGAAATGCCTCTAAAAATGTGGTTTTCGTTAAACTGCGTACACAAATTTAAATTTTTTGTCAAAAAAAGCAATATGTAATAGACATTCATATGTCGCCTAATACGTAATTAGCAAAAAAGTTTTTAAAATAGTTTTCATTCTCGTGAAATAAAGATTTTAGTAAAAATTTCTATGAATTTTTTTAAATACTATTTTAATTTTTAATATATCGGACATTTTGCATCGTAATTTGGATTTTAGAGCATAATTGGAATGGTCTTATTCGATACTATTTATATATATATTTATTTAACGCTTTAGTAAAAAAAGTATTATTTTGGGATCACCGGTTCATAATAGGTTAAGTAAATTTTATGGCAAATAAATAGTCAATAAACTACGAATTCGTGTAAAATAGCGACTAAACTTCAAATTCTTTCGTTTATTCGAGTATTACCGTGGTTTTAAAAGAATTTATTATATTTTTCTTAAATTTATTGATATTTAAGTATAATAAATAAATTTGAGAACCAAATGCATAAAATTGTACCTTTTGCTTTTAAAGGGCTAATTATCTATAATTCTTAATAGTATCAAAATAGGCCCTTCTAATGGTACCTTAAAATTCAATATATGTTGAAAAATATCCGAAATATATAGTTACATATAATGAAAATATGACAAAAAATTATAATAAAATCTTAATATTTTGCAATAAAAAGAGATGTAAGAATTATATAATAATTATTTTCTTATAATATGGTTTTATGTTGAAAATATACAAAATTTTACAAACTAGAAGTTTATGTATAATTCTGATAATTTATTCAAATAAAATTTATAATATTCTTATAATATGTTTGATGGTATTAGTGTAGCATATTTTAGGGTTTCCGAGTAAAATTTAAAAAAATTCATTAAATTTTTTTATTCAATTTATTTTTAATGTTCCTTCGATTTTATTTTGTAAAATAACAAAAAAATAAGTTCACGCAGTAAACCATGCTATTTCATATGAAACTTTCAATGTGCCTTGCGAAAAAGTGACTTTTAAAAAATGTTCACTCTTGTTTTTCAAACTTTGGGACTATCTATTGCATTGATTAATTAGGGAACATCAGCAAGATATAGCGTAAAATACGCATAATTACAACAAGTATCAATCCTTTTTCAAAATTTGTATTCCGTTGAGGGACGCACAGACCCCGCCAAAAAAAAAAAAAAAAGATTTTTGTTACCAAGACTTATTTGTATCAAATATTAACTTAAACTAACATTTCCATGGAATTTATGCACGTTAAAGTGATTTTCTGAAGAGAGTTTTATATGGGAACTATGGTAAATTAGGAACTGATCTTCAAGAAATCTGGCACTAAGATTTATACTTATATAAAACTTACTTGTACCAAACTTCATTAAAATATTGCTATATTTAAGACATTTGTGATGAAACTCCTATTCCGAGAGTACATTTGAATGCGGCTAGGTAAAATAATGAACCGATCTTAACCAATTTCAAGAGGCATCGTCCTTGTACCAAAATAAATTACAATTTTATATATTATAAGTCAATTCAAAGCAAGGTTACATATCGAGGACCTATATTGAAAACCTTCTATCTCGAAAAACACAACTTCTCAAAAGAGCAAAAAACCTGTTTATTTCTCTTATATTGCATGTATTTGAACTTTTTATTTTACAATATTTATTTAAAACCATGACTAAATTTTACATATAATTTGTTTTTAATATTTTAGAATATTGGACATTTTAAAGAGAGATAGAGGGTTTTGCACTTTTAAAATACTCAATGTGTATAAATAAAATAATGATATGGAGGATTTAGCATTGTAAAAAGTACATTTAATTACCGTTTAACGTATGATTTTTAAAGTTTTTAAACTAGTTTATAATACAAAAAACCAACATAATTCAAATAAGCTACTTTATTTTAGGATAGAAGCAGAGGGAATAGTACCCCCAATATAAACAAAATAATGATTATTATTAAAGTCAAAATTATTTATCACTTAAATGAAGAATTATTAGAGCAAAATTGTGTGGGAAAAATTTCCTTATCACGATTCATAATTGATGAAAATAGATATAGAGGGTTTTGCATTCAAAAATAAAAATAAAGTATTTATTTTGTAAGATAGAGGAATACAAAAACACTTAAAATAAAATAAAATTGGAAAAATTATGAATTTTCTATCATAGCCGAGCAAAAACTTTTTGCTTCTCGGTAATGGCAACTTCTAATTAAAGTAGTTTCTTGGTCATTTACCTACTCTATATTATATAAATAAGTACTAAATAGTATAATAGTAAAGTAATATCGCAATCACGTGGATCAGGTAGCTAGAGCGCTGGATTAACAATCAGAAGGTTGTTGTTTGAACCCCATTCTGATGCTGTTAATTTTTTTTTTTTTTTTACAAAATGTCTAAAAAGATATTTTATTTTAAAAAAAGTTTTCGTCCCTTAGAAAATGAAGTGCGAGATGGTGTACTGTGTAAAACGTTACTCATTAAAAACGAATGGTTAATCTGTCCCCAAGTTCAAATCTCACTGATGGCAAAATTCTTTTGTTTTTTTTTTATTTTTATTTTCATTTAGGTACCCTTAGAGTCTAAAAATAACTACATGAATTTGTGGATAACTAGAACAAAAATTACTAGTTATTTAGGCAAATAATAAGTAGTTTATTTTTGTTTCCAATTATACCTGCTTTATCTCAAAAAATTAAACATTTTTCAAAAAATTAAAAATTTGTTTGCACACTCCTAACACAAGTGGTCTATTCTAAAAATCACATTAATGGTCTAGGGAATTCATAATAACTTTAAAATTTTTTAACCGATTTATTCTTTTTATATCTTGTTTGATAGACAATTATGAGTAGTTTACGATTTAGTAACAAAGCTAGCTAAATTTTTCGAAAAAATGTGAAAAAGACATATTTTCCCCATATAAACGCACCCTAAAAATTTTAGGTCCGATGCGGCTCGGCTTAACGATATCCGATTTCACTAATATTTCAGACAATAGCTTTTTACAAACCAGTGAATGATTCTAGGGGATAATTACGGTCAAAATTCAAAAGCCGGTAAATTTGAATGTAGTCTAATTCTCAACCATGCCTTTAAACTAGTATGTTTTTCACTGTAGCACGATATCGCGATATCAATTATTTTATTTTTCCATCTCTATCATAAAAAAAGAAATAATTGCTTACGACCAAATCATATCGTATACATACTTTATTAAATTCATAATTATAAACTAAATTTAGTTATTAGTTATTTAGTTTATATCATCTTTATCTTTACTTAATATTACAAAAGCCTGGCAAAAGAAAAATACTAAAGGCGGATTATGGATATAAACAATTACGCTCATATTTGTTTATAATAATTTTATTTTATTTATAACTAAAATCTAAAATACTAATAATAATAAAAAATACATGCAACATTTAATCTTATTATTCCGCATTTATACATCCCTGTGTAAGAGATGAATTTGCTGCTATTGCTGATGTCTCCGACTTTTCCTTGGCTTCCTCTTCCACCACTGCAGCACCACCATCTTCGGGTTTTATTTTATAACGTTCCTGTTTCGATTTCCACCATTCATCGGGATGTTGCCTTTTAATATGAACATACATATTTGATTTTGATCGGGATTCTTTTCCACAGTGTGGACATGTATACAGATTCGTATCTGTATGCATTGCCATATGTTCGTCAAGATTACGTTTCTCCCGAAATACTTTGTCGCAATAGCTACACGACAAGTTGCGTTCGCGACGATGCCAATAACCCTTGTGTCGACTCAAGTTCTTTTTAGTCTTAAAGAATTTACCACATATGTCACAGGCAAATTGTGTGTCTTCGTGCGTTTGATGATGCACCCGTAGGCTGTGTTGATTTTTCAGCCATGCCCCACAAATGGTACATTGAGCGGGAGGTTCAACAATACCTTGATGTTCGTCGTAGTGTTTTTGGAAGGAGGTTTTTGATTTGAATTTTTTACCACAAATATCGCAAATATGATGATAAATATTATTGTGTACAGATGCAATATGATTACGCAAACGATATATAGTTGCACATCTAGATAAGATTTAAGGAGGGAGGAGTTGATGTTTGCAAATTAATAATTGGGTGTTTAAAACAAAATAAAACAATTTTAAAAATATAGAACATTACTATTGTTTAAACTATTTAAATACATGTTCTTAGTAACTAAAGTCGTCTATAGATGAAAATATGTATGTTGTTAAGTATTGAATATCAACAGTACGGAGAGATAATAAATAAAAATCAATCTTTGTGACAATTTTTTGTCAAACTAACTGACCCTTTTCCATTTTTCCATTAATACAAAATTCATTTTTGTTTGTTTGTTTTTAAATAGCAATTATTATTTGTCTAAAAATTCACATGCATTTACAATATTGCAAAAAAATAATAAAGAATGAAATATTAAAAAAAAACACAAATAAAATAAATTAATATTCTTGTTGAAATGTTGGATTTTCAGTTTTTGGATTAATATTCAAACGTTCCATTTTTGATTTCCACCATTCTGCAGGATGTTGTCTCTTTATGTGTACATACATATTCGATTTAGAACGTGATTCTTTTTGACAATGTGGACAATTATAGAGTTGTACTCCTGTATGTATGGCCATATGTTCTTGTAAATTTCGCTCCTCACGAAATACCTTCTCACAAAAGTTACACTGTAAATTCAAGTCAGACTTATGCCAATAGTCCTTGTGTCTGCGCAGACGATGTTTAGTTTCGAACATTTTACCACATACATCACATGGTGTCGGATCTTTCTCGTGCACAAAACGATGCAATCTTAGACTGTGTTTGTTTTTGAGCCACCTATGGCATATGGAACATTGGGCGGGCGGTTCAATGATGCCTTGATGTTTGGCGTAATGTTTTTTGAATGAATCTTTGTTTTTAAACTTTTGACCGCAAACATCGCAAACATGATATTTTATATGTTTGTGTGCATTTTGGATATGACGTGCTAAATTAATTTCCGAGCAAAATCTATATAAAAATTTAATTTAAAACAAAATAAAAAAGTAATTATTTGCAAAAATATTATTCATATTATTCATTAAAACACAATTCATATAATTTGAATGTTTAATTACCAACTAGAAATAAATTTTCATTTAAAATTTTACAACCTTAATATTGAAAACTAGCGTATAAACAAACACAATAAATTACACTTAATTACGTGAACATTGTAAATAATTATTTTTATTTATAAACCCAAAAATAAGATTAAGAAAAACATTTTAATGAATGATTGAGCTTATAAACTATATCACTATTCTATTTAAAAGTATGTATGCGAAATAATTTTGTCGCAACGTATCTAATAAGTAAAATATATTTTATATAAGAAGTAGAAAAATAAAACCAACATGAACAAATTCCATGATTTTAGGATTTTTTGTTCCACAGTTAGTTTCAGAATGAATTCGATCTGTACTGATATTAATCACATACCCAAATATTTCTCTGGAATCGTTACCGTGTTTAAAATAGTCAATTTTAAAACTAATTTGAACCAGTTAATTAGAATTTTATAAGGAATCTGGTGGATATTTAATAAAAAATAGAATCCAAGCCGTCAAGTTTAAAGAAAAAACTTGAAAACAACGAGACCAAAAATTTTTTACGACTTAAATAACTCTTAAACTAAAAGAGATAATCTCACATGTAAGTGTATTTTTTTGTAGAGATTTACAAGGACTATATTTAAAACAAAGTCATAAAGTTTTTTTTCAAAAAATTACGTAGGAGGTCCAGCAACTACGCCGCTGACCCGCTAGGGATCTTTACTTCTCTATTATTCAGATATCTTCAACGGATCACAAGTTAGAGAATTACCTAAAAAAAGCGTTTTAGAACCAATGTCCATGTAAGCTAGGGTTTCGATTTCGAATAATCGAACAATCGGCTTTTTATTGAAAAAAAAAAAACGAAAAGTCAAAATCGACTTTTTCCTTTGAAAACTGTCGAGAAAAAGACTTTCTTGTTGCTAAATAGTCGAAAAGTCGAATAAAATCGAAAAAAGTCGAAAATTCAGAAAATGTCGAAAAAATTACGTTATTTGAAAAAAATAGTTTCTTAGTCGTTTTTATTTCAACAGCAATACATATCTAATAGTATCGTAAAAACATATTATTCTGTTAATTTATCAATATATTTTATTGCATTGTATATTTTTTAAGTTTTTGTAAAACAAATCGTCAAAAGAGGCAAAAAGTCAGAAAAGGCGAAAATAGTCGAAGAAAGTCGACTATTCCAAAATATAAAAAAAGTTAAAAAGTCGATGAATCGACTATTTAAAATTTGAAAAAGTCGAAAAATCGATTATTAAAAATTGAAAAAAGTCGACTTTTTGTTCCAACTATAGAACCCTAATGTAAACCTTCCCAAGTAGTAAATCAAAGGGATGTAATACTTTCATGATTTCTTTAGAACTTATGCTTTCTTAATTTCTTCCTTAAATCTAAAAAGATTGTGGATTTTTTATACTCAAATTAAAAAAATAAACTTTACATGAATAAACTTTTTAAATGGGTGTTATTTATTTGTTTTACATTTTTTAATAAAATCGGAAATTTAATTTATGTTCGAAACAATCTTTTGGTATGTAAATCGGTATATATTAGCATGCCAATGAAAAAAATGAAAAAGCGCAGTCGAATCATCGAACTTTCATTGGTTTTAACCACTAATTTTAATGACGAGATGTTTCTCTACATGCACTCAATGACACGCTAATGTAAAAGTTATGAATTTTTCACCTAAAAATGAACCAATGCATTATCACGTGAACTCATGTGTTTACTACACCTTTTTATTTTTTTTTTTTTTTTTTTTTTTTTTTGATGAGTTCTTTTGAATGTCTTTTTTTGTTGGGATATAATCAAACAGATCGCAATTTTGAACATAATTTGATGAAATTTGGTGTAAAGGTTTTATATGGCACAAGAAAAAAACCCTATTGAAATTGACTGAAATCGGTGCATTATTTCAACTAGCTCATAAAGTGTTCCCGGAATATGGATTTGACCCACATAAATCTTTTAAATATGAATATATTTCTACAAAATTCAGCACAAACAAATAACTAATACACCCTACCAAATTTCATTGAAATCGCTCCATAATTAACAATAGTTCTCATATAAGACCCCTCCCGAAAATTACTTTAACGTATGTATGTATGTAAACAAATTTGGCATAAATAAATTTCAATTAGATATTTTTTATTATTATTTGACTTTATTAAAACCTTTATAAAGTAATTAGTTACATTGTTATGAAGATTTACTTAAATGTATTACAACAATTAACATCTAAATATTTAAACAAAGAATCTACTAATATCACACTATTAAGGAAAAGTTGTCAAAAAAGTCTTGTACATACTTAAACGTTATAGGATTTTTTTATCACTCTTTAAGTAAAAAAGAGTCTTAGTGATTGTTCAGCAAATTTGTTATTATTTCATATGTAGACGTTCTGCATCCTTCATTAAATGACAATCAGTTTCATTGCAAATAAATTAAACATGTTATGGTAAAAGTTTCTATGAACTAGATCAGTAGAAGCATTTAATTGCTTTTTCTAAATATATTTTACTAACTGACTCAGTCCGCATTGCTGGCCCTACGCAAACATTAGTGTTATATTACCACACGATTTAAATGATGTAAATATTTTGTAAATAAACTGAAAACTCGGATTTTTGAATGCAACATTTCGAAAGTTTTAAAATTTTGGCATAGGTTTTTTGTAAATATCTTCGAAACTACAAAACCGATTTAAGAGTTTGATATCTCGTTTTGAAAAACATGACAACGGCTTTAAAAAAAAAAAATAAATAAAATAAAATTAAAAAAAGCAAAAAAAAAATAAATAAATAAATATATATGTCATTTGTGGTGCAATATGAAAGTTGGATTTTGCCACGCCCCCCCGCCCGCAGACCGAAAATCAAAAATCAGACTTCACAGTGTCATCCGCCTGAATATTCTGAAGATTCCCTGAAAATTTCATCAAAATCGGCCCAGCCGTTTTGGAGTCCATACGTCAAAACATACACACATCCTATTTTATATATATAGATAGATAGATAGATAGATAGATAGAAGATGTACAGTTTAAATAATAGTTTTTTTATATAAGACAATTTCTAGATATTTGATAATATCCTGCATTGAGATAAAAACTCCCCTGGAATATAAATGTTTGTACGAATACGTTTGTGTGACCTATTATATGGAAATATAATCGCTTATGTTTTACTAACACTAACTTTTATCTTCCACTTATCAGAATATTTGTGGGTAAATCTTAAACTGTCTTCCATTTTGTTGATTATTGCGTTTGACACCTTACCACAGAAAATGAAAGCAATAAAAAAGCTACTTCTTGATTCCTGTGAACACTAATATCAGAAATATATAATGAATAAAGAGTAGGTGATAATACCGGCCCTTGCGGCAGACCCGTAGGTATTTGTCTACCATTTGATATCATATTATCGATAACATAACATAACATAACATAACATAACATAAATCGATAAAAAGCTCTTTATTAAACATTAGATAAAAGATGGTATTAAGTTTGAAAACTAGGTTATCATGCCATATTGAATCGAAGACTTTTCGATGTCAAGAAAGATAACCCCAGTGCTCTTACGTCTTTTTTTGTTTGTTTCAAGAAAATTAACGACTATTTTAAGTTGACGTATAGTAGAGTGCTTCTTGCGAAATCCAAACTCTTGGGTGTTAATAATATTATTTTGATTAGAATAGTCTAAAATTCTTTTATTTATTTTTTTCTCAAATACTTTATCAAATAGGCTTAGAATGCTGATTGGTCTATAGCTGGACGGTAATTTAGGATCCCTTCCTGGCTTAGAAATTGGTATAACTTTAGCCTTCTTAAAATCCTTGGGAAACGTCCTATTAAATACGAATTGAAGAGTTTACTTAAAATTTCAAAAAAAGTAATCGGGCATATTTTTAAAGATAATGCTATTGATGTCATCTAACATATGGGCTTTATTATTTTTCAATCAAAATACAAACGATTTAACTTAAACTGAATTGGTAAGTTCACCGTTCGATCTGTCAAGAATTTATCGTTAAGATCTTGAATGAATCTTGAGCCAGCTGTGTCCACAGGTGAAGAAGTAATGGTATGTGAATTGCCAAATACTTTTGCTATTAAATTTGCTTTTCTTCGCCAGTTTTTAGAACTTCACCGTTTACATGATGATCAGTAATTGACATTTTGTTTCCTTTAAGAACTTTTGTTACTTTCCAAAATATTTTAGAGTCCAGAGGCAAATTAAAATCTCTACATCTTTGAGATTTACTTTTGTATTTATTTCTCTGACTAATTAACATTTTACTAATATCAGAGATTTTTCATTACCAAGAATTTTTACGACCGATAGGTAACTATAGATATTATTTTATTAAAATAAAAATCTATATTACCTGAATTAGTAACAGTTTGGTCAATGTTCTGACTCCTAATTTCATTTTCCACCCAGTTTCTGATTACTAACCAATCTGCACGATAATACAAGGAACTGAATACGTATATTTTCAACATGTTCAGAAATAATACAAGCTATTGGTACATGGTCTGACTGTAAAACATTTAGATATGTCTCAAGAATGTCTGCTGTAGATGGCTGGACAGGGTTGATATTTAGAATAGCTGGATTGTACATTATTTGACATACAATTCCAGTGTGCATGTTGGGCATTCAGATCACCGAAGATAAAAAAGTTAATCCAAAACCTGGTTAATTTAACCAAATCAGCCTTGAAATTGGAGGTGTGAATTTATCTCCTATTAATCATAATTTGTATTCAAACGCTCTCAGCAGTACTCGTTTTGGTTTTCGGTAATAACATACGCATAATATTTCCTTTAATTACAATTAGAACTCCTCCGCCAAGCGTAGATCGATTCTCCCTATAGATTTTATAGTCAAGATATTTTTATTTTTCTTTTATGCAAAACGTATTCCCGCTGGGTAGCTACTGACTCAGTTGTTATGCCTTGAGCATTCCAGTGCGTGATATGAAAATGATGTATACCAGTTGGATTATATGACATGTTGAAGCAACATATTCAAAACTCGTATCTTGTTGCACTTATTCTGACATCTTTGTAAAGCATCGATAACATAAAAAATATTTCTAAAAACAAAAGTAGCTTTTGTTACTTTCTTCTCTTTTGAGCAAACATTGCCATACAAAAGAAAATTAAACAAAATGTAGTATTTTTTATACTTTTTATTTAAAAATTAAATTAAATCTTTCTAGCAAAAATTAACATAATGTTTTTATCTTGAGGAAGAGATGCTAGATGTCTTTTAATTAGATGTAAATCATAATCAGTGTGCTAAATTTCAAATGGATCTGTCTATAATTGACTCCCATACAAGGCCTCTTTCCGTAAGTCACTTAAAATTAAACAAACAAATAAGACTAATAGGACCATTTTCGGTACGTTAAAAGATGATGTTTTTTAACAATATTCTTAAAAAAGTTAATTCTTTCGAAAAGATAAAGAAAGATATAGATTTTTTTCTTAAAAAAGAAAATAAGGAACACTTATTCAAAATTGTCCCTTTTCAACAAAGGTAGATGATACTAATTCCTACCCAGCAAAAATTGTGTTCATACAATTTTCGGACCATTTTCTTATCACCATTCATTAATCTTTGTACATTACTTTTGTCAACGTTAGAGTATGCTCTTTTGCATAATGAGTGGTGGCTAAAATATCCCAGTATCATTGTCTTGTTGAATAAACATTTGTATATACTTCTCTAAACACTTTTCGATATACATTTTGGTATTTACTAGTGCCTCTCCGACCACCTGTTTGCGCTGAAGAAGTCCTATGTGTAATTTCTTAATTTTTTCTTATTATTGCAGAGCGTTTTTCCATACCTCAATGGGTTTCGATCGAAGTTAAAAAAGGCTCTATGTGTAAATTTCTTCAGAAAAAGACACTCCTATTGCATTTTACTACACATAGGACTCTTGTTTAAAAAAAAAAATAAAAAATTAATTTAAAATTTCTTATCCAGAAAAACCTATGTTTTTCTTTTTTAATTTTTTTTTAATTTTTTAATTTCTTTTGCCGTTTGCGAACGCCAAAAGATATAGATTTTTTGCAAAACATAAAATTAAATGTCCTAGTTCAAAATAAAAAAACACCAAAATTAAAAAAATGTTGCGAATTGACAACAATTTTTTGTTCTCCTGAAAAGTAGTCAAAAGTACATAGGGAAATTTAAAATTAAGTTTTACTCTGAAAAAATAATAAATTTTGGTGTGCGTAATTTCAAAATTAAAGTTTTTTATTCCTAAACCTGGTACACTGAAAAAAAAAATCATAAACATAAATTTTTTTATAAATATTATGAATCGAACATGACTTTATTCCCATTTTTTTTTTTTTTTTTTCATAGAAATTATTAAATTATACATAATGATAATTTTAAGAAATTTGCAACAATTTTGTGAAAACTTTGGCTTTGTTTTATTATATTTCATTTCAAATAATAAATGAAAATATTAACGATAAATATCTTAAAATGTCAATTTTCCAAGAAAATGATTGAAAATTGGCATCATTTTGCAGCCATTCTGAAGTATAAACATTATTTTAAATAATATTTTTCTTCCCAATATGTAGCTAAAAATCATAAAAAATAACAGTTTCCAAAGAAAATTTCAAGCATTTACTTTACAAATAAAAAATGTAAGTCTAGGTTCACATATAGCAATATTTATTTTCTTTTCTTTAATTGTTTTTCTTTTCAACTTGCATTTACGTTCACACACAAAATTTTACATCACCAATTCTTGCTTCAATTACCTTAATTTGATTATCGAAAATGAAAAGCAAAACGAATTCCAGGCAAGTTTGTACCCCTTTCGTATTCCCTCTCGCTCTTAAAATTGACTTGTGTGACTAAACTAAATGAAGTGTGAATAGCCTAAATGAAAATTGAAACAATTTTGTTTGAGCCTTCTTGAAATATATATATATATATATATATATATATATATATATATTGCAAGCACTCTGCTAAGATATTTTAAAAATAATCAATATTACATATGTATAATGTTCAAAAAGAAAAATAAAAAAAATAGATTATTCTGAATTGAACATTGAAAACATACATTACTTTTATTTAATTTTCAAATTAAAATATTAAAACTAATAAAGCAGAGGTGGAATACAAAAAAAAAGAACAAATTACGGTACATATATGCCTAGAGGAAATAGAATGCAAAGAGAACATTCAAAAGTAAGGGAATTTCCACAAATTTCTGCATTAACTTTGGGTGCATCTAATATGGGTCCTCAAGAAAATTTGGAAGAAACTGAATTAACCACACGTATTAATGCGTTAGAAAGTTAAATCTCTGAGCGATAAACAACATGTGTCTATCGGAGGCAACAACAATTTTAGAATTGATTGCATTCCAGAATTTTAACCTGGAATAGTAAGTTTGCCTGTATCATTGTGGTTGAGAAAAATTGACCAAATAGGTAAAATGCATAATTGGGATGATAAATACAAGATATTTATTATGCAGAATAGATTAAAAGGTTTAGCTCGTGTATGGTTTGAAAATTTGAATGAATGTGTATATACGTGGGAAGATTGGAAAGCTTTATTACTTCAATCGTTTCCGGATCATTGTGATTTTGCCGAAAATATGAAACATTTAATAAATCGTGTTAAACATCCTTTGGAGTCAATGACTCAATATTATTTTGAGAAAAAGATTTTAGCTAATGTGTGCATAATAACTGGTGTGATTGCCGTGTCTTGTATTATAGATGGATTGCCTAGTGGAAGTGTTCAAATTGATGCAAGAGCTGGAAGATTTCAAAGCCCAGAAGATTTATTTAGACATTATTTATCAACATTTTCAGATGAAAAGGAAAGGACTAAAGGTAGGAAAAGGGAAAACCATTACGTTGTTACATGATGACACTGAAGATAAGATGAAGAAAATAATATGATTCAACTGTAAAAAACCGGACATTATGCCAGTAAATGTCAAAATCCTATAAAAAAATGTGAAAATTGTAAAAAGTGGGGACATAATACTCGTGAGTGTTTAAAGAAGAAAGGTAAATCATTAATATTATTAATTGAAAACAAAAAAGTTCGAATAGATTGCTATTGTAAAATAGATGATATTAGTATGAAAGGTTTTATAGATATAGGTTGCTCGGTAATATTGATAAAGCAACCAAGTGCATATATTTTACAAAAACCATTTGAAGCTTGTAATATACAAATAATTGACTTCAAAATAGTTGCAAAATTGGAAGTAGATACAGATTCTGAAATGGTAGAATTATTAGTTGTACCAGATTATGCCCAGGATATTGATATTCTCATAGGACAATATTTATTAATAGTGAAAATGTAACAATGATAGTCAAAGATAACACTGTTAAATTGTTGACAAAGAAAACTGGTCTTGATTGTATATCAAAGGAAAAGATTTCACTTTGGGTTGACAAAACAGAATCATGCTAGTTTAGTTGAAGTTGTAACAGAACAAACTTCAGCTTTTCTTTAGAAGACATGTTTGTATATAGGCCAAATAGGGAATATCGAATTTCGGTGTGTGTTATTGGGAAAAAAGGGTTAGTTTTCATAGAAAATGATAGCGAAGACAGTTTAACATTTAAAGAAGGTTCACGTATAGGGTGAGTTTATCCATGTAAACTAGATTCTACAATAGAATACTCAAATTATATTTCAAAATCTAATAAACCAAAACCTTTTTCTGAAAATGAAGTTATTCCTCAAGCGAAAGAATTAGATGACGAAAATGTAAAACGATTAGTAGCATTACTTAATAAATACCGATGTTGCTTTTCACAAGATATGTCAGAATTAGGGACTATAAGAAATGCACAAATGAAAATATTATTGAGTGATGAAATTCCTGTTTCCTATAAATCATACGCCTTATTCAAGATTCATCATCTTCTTATTCTAGTCCTATTTTTTTAGTTAAAAAGAAAACGGGGGAATATAGGATGTGCATTGATTTCAGAGCTTTGAATCGGAAAACAGTTAAAGAAGGTTTTTCAATGCCAAGAATAGACGATGAAATTGATAGATTAAGAGGTAACTGCGATTTCACTAGCCTAGATTGTGTAAGTGGATGTTTTCAAATCTTATTAGATAAGATTTGTCTCAGAAGACAGCTTTTATAACTCCTGATGGGCATTATGAATTCTTAAGAATGCCATTTGGATTAGTAAATGCTCCGGCTGTTTTTCAAAGAACCATAAATAAAATTCTGGGAAATTTAAGATTTGCAACAGCTTTGGTTTATATGGATGATATATTAATACCATCTGATTCCATTGATAAAGGTTTTCACAATTTGGAATTAATTTTAGAAAAATTAATGGAAAATGGTGCAACTTTAAAATTAAAAAAATGTTTTTTCCTACAAAGTACCGTACAATATTTAGGATTTGAAATAAATGCAGATGGTGTTAGACCAGGAAAGGAGAAAATTATTGCTGTAATTAATTTCCCTGTACCAGAAAATATCCATGAAGTTTGTCAAGTTTTAGGATTGACTACATATTTTAGAAAATCTGTGAATCAATATTCTTTAATAGCAAGGCCAATTCAAAATTTATTAAAAAAAGATGTTTCCTTTAGATGGGGAGAGGAACAATAATGAATTGAAAAATAAATTAACTGATTGTCCTGTGTTAGTTTTGTATAATAGAAAGGCGCGTACCGAATTGCATACAGATGCTTTTAAATGGGGTGTAGGTGCTTTTTTATTACAGGAACAACACGATTTAACCTTGAGACCAGTGGCTTATTTCAGCCACACAACATCAAAAGAGGAGCAACGATATCATTCTTTTGAGTCAGAAACTTTAGCATTTAAACGTTTTAGAGTATATTTATTAGGAGTAGAATTTAAGGTAGTAACTGATTGCGCTTCTTTAAGAACTGCTTTTACGAAAGGGGATCTTGTTGCTCGAATTGGTAGATGGTGGTTAACTTTGCAGGAGTTTAATTATGACGTAGAATATAGACAGGGATTTTAAATGGCTCATGCAGATGCATTAAGTAGAAATTCGGTAAATGTTTTACGAGTAGATATTTCAGAAATGGATTGGATATTATCATTGCAACTTAATGATGATAGATGTAAATTTTTAATGGAAACTCTTAAGGCTGCTTCAAAGGATAAAGAGGAAATGCAGATACATAAAGATTATGAAATAAAGAATGGTAGATTGTATAGAAAAACATTAAGTGGTAGTAAGTGGGTTGTGCCGAAAAATTCAAGAAGGGAAATAGTATTTAACCATCATGATAAAATTGGACATTTCTCAGTTGATAAAACAATTTCTTGCATACAGGAAAAGTATTGGTTTTCCGATATGAAAAATTATATCAAACGTTATATTTCTTGCTGCCTACCTTGCTCATATAATAAAATACCTTCAGGTAAACAAGAAGGATTCTTACATCCTATTGAAAAAAATAACATACCATTTGATACAGTGCATGTTGATCATATCGGACCATTTACGAAAAGTGTTCATAAAAATACGTACCTAATTGTTTTAGTTGATGGATTTACCAAATACGTCTTTTTAAAAGCAGTTCAGAGTGCAAAAGTAGAACCTTTTATTAAATTTTTAGACGAGTTTATTAGAATTTTTGGAGTACCTAGAATAGTTTGTGATAGAGCGAGTACTTTTACTTGTCGTAAATTTATGAAGTGTGTGCGAGATTATGGAATTAAAGTTATTCATAATGCTACTGCAACACCACGAGCGAATGGGCAAGCAGAAAGATATAATCGAACAATTTGGTCAGCATTGAGTTCATCTGTTGAAAATGAAAGGCAATGGGATGAATCAATTAGTGATATTCAGTGGGGTTTAAATTCCACGCTTAACAGGGCAATAGGAAAAATACGCAATAAACTGGTATTTGGGTTTTTACCTAGGGGCAAATATTATTCATATTTAAGTAATGAAGTATATGGAAGTTTTAAATAGTAGAAATCAGGCTAAGTTGTCAATTGATAATCTACAACAATATCAGAAAAATAAATATGATCAGAAAAGAAATCCAAGTCTAATTTATAAGAAAGGGCAGTTAGTATTAGTAAGAAAATCTAAGTTAATTGAAGGAAATCGGAAATTACTTCCTAAATACAATGGGCCTTATCAAATTGTAAAATACTTAGGTAAAGATAGATATGTTATAAGAGATATGACTGGATCAAATAGATCACAGAAACCATATGAAGGAATAATTTCCTCAGATAAAATGAAATTATATAAATCATTTGAATGCGATTCAAATTAAAAATATATATATTCGTTGCACTATACTGTTATTTCTTTGCAGATACCTCACGAGGACGTGAGTGAAGGAGCATGGCCGAGTTGTAAGCACTCTGCTAAGATATTTTAAAAATAATCAATATTACATATGTATAATATTCAAAAAGAAAAATAAAAAAATAGATTACTCTGAATTGAACATTGAAAACATACATTACTTTTATTTAATTTTCAAATTAAAATATATATATATATACTCTCGATGAGTTTTAACGTTAACTGTTAGCAAACAACGACACCAACCCGACTTGGGAGGACTTTATATTTATTTGAAAATTGCACTACGAAATTTAAAAATTTTTTACTTTAATATAATTTTATTTTTATATTATTTCATTTCTTGTCATTGTTTTACCTATAATTGTATTTTTGTTCATAAATTGAGAGCACTTTTATCGACTTTAAAGTTAACATGTATAATTCTGCTCGTTAACTCCTAACTAAGGTTTGGGATTTTCCGCAATATTTATTTTTCCGGGATTCCCGGGAATTTTATGATTTCTTATAAAGAAAATTATTATTTTTTACTAAATCAAACAAAACGCAACATTTTAAATCGTACTGAATTAACGAAAAATGAAATAACATAAAGCATAACGCTATTTCAAAGTATAAAAAAATTAAATATTTTATACAAATAAAATTAGTACCTTTCGTAATTTATGTTAAAAACTGTGTCTCAGTCTTTTACATTATTGAGTTTTTGATGCTAAAACTTTTTAAAAATATACCCTAATCTATTGGATAAATTTCATTATGAATAGCTTGCTGCTTATTTCCACTTTATTTCTCTTATTTACATTATTATTATTATTATTATTATTATTATTATTATTATTGTTGTTATTATTATTTTTACTTGACTAATTCTTACTAAATTAAACATAAATCGGGAATATACTAAAAATTGGGTGCAACGTTATAAGTATTTTGAAGTTATAACATTTACATCTAAAATTTACAGATCCATTGCTTTAATAAGAGATGTTGTTTCAATAGAAAATGCTGTATTAGAATGAAAAATCTCCTAACCTAGTAAGTTTTTTATAATAGTTTAATTATTAATATTATTTAATATTCATTTTTACAAAACTATCATAGGTGTCACTTGTGAATAAAATAACAAATGAAAATACTTTTAATTTTATTTCCATTTCTTATATCTAATTTAAAATATTTGTTAATCAATTTATCAATTTATTGATATGATATTTATACTAAATCAAATGAATTTTTGTATTATTTTGTATAGATTGAACAAAATAAATTAAAAAAGAAAATATTTTATTTAATCGAAAGTGAAGCATATATTCGGCAAATAATGTTCCTTGTGGTTTCTCCGACTGTTTAAAACATCTATACAGGAGAATCTAATGACTAGAGTCGAGTAAATAACGCGACCAATAGTTATCGAAATAAACTTATTTAAACGTATTAAATAATTGCAGTAATAAAAAGAATATTACTTATTTTTCTTTTTCCAAACAAATCTAGAATTATTCAAACAAATTTATGTTGAATAAAAATATTAAAAAATTTTCTATGAATAAAAAAAAATTAAATATTTAAAATCAAATTTTATTTCTTTTTTAAAATAGAAAATAAAATAAAGAATAATTGTATTCAAGCTAAAGAAATAAAATTTATTTTCCAATTAGTTGAAAACTTTGGAATTTGATTTTAATTTTACAATAGTACATTCGAATACTTCTGTTGAAATATTTTCTAATCTGACTTGGAATAATACTTAAATAATTTTATTCCAAACTAATTGTATTATAAAGAGTACAAAATAATTTAAAAATATTTTATTTCTAAAAATATAAATTGAATATAAAAATAATTTATTTTTAACAAATATTTTGAATTAAAATATTCACAAAGAACAGCTATGAAATCTACAATAAAACTAAAGTATTTAAAATTTTAACATGACAAAAATAAAGTTGATTTAAAATTTCATGGGAAACAACTTGTGAGTAAATTCGTTAAACCATAGATAAACAAATACATAGACATCTGAGAGAAAAGAAAAACTAATTCAATAGTCAAAAACCTAATAGAATTTTAAAACTACTCGGGAAATTTAAAAAAATTACCGGGAATTCTTGCCCCGAAATTCCCGGACCGCAAACCCTACTCCTAACGTATATAAATTTAAATTTTGTATGAAATTGTAATTTTGTAAGAAATTGAAATCTTGAATGAAATTATATGAACGTTAGCAACAAAACACATCTATTACACCGTGAAACAGTCATTTTTACACATGAAAAAATCGATATGTCCATGAAGCTAGATACCATACGTAGTAAAACTGCGCACTCAGTTTTTCTTCAGGATGCACACTGGCCAAAAATCCACTTTTCCTAGAATAAATTCAAAAAGCATTGTTAGTGCCTTTTTAAGGTTATGCCGAAGTCATTTTATCTAAAATTAACAATAATATTTGTTAATACCGATTTGAAATATTTTTTCTTAAACCTCTATAACGCATAATTTTACTACCGTAGATATATTTCTTAAATATGCCTTTGATTTTATTTTAGTGATTTTGCAAGTTTTTAGACTTTTGTGAATTGGTGAAATGAAATAGGTTACGACATAACATTTCCTCCTACTTGTTTGTGAAAACCAAGAAATTTCCGATCAGGTTTAGCAAAATTTAACTGAGAGAAAATTGCAAGTGTTTGACGAAAATGTCCAAATAACTACAGAACTCAAAAATAACGACAAATACACTACTTATATAAAATTTAAAATAAGGATTTTAAAACAAATCTCCTAGGCTGTAATTTACATTATAAAACATTGTTATATATTTTTCTCGTAATAAGATACAGCTTTTAAAATTCTAACTCCATTTAAATAAAAATTTTAAAAATAATATTAAACTACCTATTTTAATGCCTTATCAACATTGCCACATTATATTTCTTAATATATGCTCTTGATTGCTTGGTATGTTGTAATTTATAAAATATATTCACTTTCTACAATTTCTTAAATTATTATTAAAAAAAAATAGATTTTTGGTCTATGTGGAACGTCAAATTTCCTCTTAAAAGGACTTGAAAATTTAGAAGGATACACATTTTTAGAAAAATCTATAAAATATTTACGAATATGATATCAACCCAATATGAAAGCAAAGAATCCTTATAATATAACAATATTTTTTATTTAAATATTGCAACACAAAAACTTAAGAAAATATCCTTTTGAAAATGTTACCTTTTACTATTTATTTTCACATGTATGTCACCCTACAACTATCATTCTCACACATAAAAAATCCACGGTAAAAATGTCTACCCAGTTTTCTCCGGGATGTCAAATTTCCTTTCAAAAGATGAGCAATTTTTAAGAATGTTATAAAAAATTACGAACATAATATGGATGTCAAATGAAAGCTGCGAATCACTGCAACAGAATAATATTCGTTATTTAAATATTGCTATACAAAAAGTTAAGAAAATATATTTTTGAAAATTTAACCCTTTAATATTATTTTTATTAATTAATTATATACCTTATATAAAGGATATTTTCTTAACATTTTGTTATGCTACATTTAAATAAAAACTTTTAGTATTATTACAGGGATTCTTGGTTTTCATTTGACTCTATATTATGTTGATATAATTTTAGTAAATATTTTAAAGTCGTATATTTTTCGGAACTTTAGAATCCTTTTGATTTTTATATTTATGTGCAAACTTTTTTCTGTGTATTTGAAAATATGTATTTCCGACATAAAGAGCGTGTGCCAAATAGTAGCAAAATTCTGTGGAAAATTTTAATTTTCCTATGGTGAAGAAATTTTATACTTTTGCTGTACCAAATGAAATTTTTTTATTCATGATAAAGTTTGACAAATTAGTTAACAAAACTTCACAAAACTTTTAGAAAATTTTTAAATCATTATTCGTTTTTATGGAAAAATAACAATTTTATAAAATAAACATTAAAATGCTCAAACAATTTTGAAATACTTTTATATATTTTATGATTGTTGAAATTTTCTATTCATGTGTCAAAAATGTATGTAGCCCTATGGGCTAATGAAATTTTATTCATCTCACGACTGTCAAAAATTTACTTTCCTACATACTTTGCTACTGTTTGGTACACATTCAAAATAAAATTTATTTTGTGAATAAAAAACTAAGAAGTTATTCTGGTTATAAAAATTATACTGAAAGAAAGTTTGTTTTTTATGAAAGAAAGTTTTAAAATTAAAATAATTTATTTCTTATAGGGGTTTTAAAAAAAACTAGTAAGCGTTTCTGTCAAATTTTTATCCCTTTTAATTGATCGTAGTTTTTGGGAATTTAGTTCATTTGGCTCCTTTGGTAAAAAGCAATATTTTAAAACACTCATTTTTTCGGGTGCATTCAATAGTTAGATTTATTCAAACTATTTAAAGTGAATTGTCCAAGTTAAATAAGCTTTCTGTCATTTTTATTGCATTTAGCAAGTTATATGAAACATATTTTTAGTCGTGTAATTTTTAATTATTTTTCCTTTTTTCGACTCTTCTTCTGAATAAAATTACATAAAAGTTAGTCATGTAAAATTTTAATTATTATTTCCTTTTTTCGACTCTTTATCTGAGTAAAATTACATAAAAAAATGCTGTTTAAAAAGACCGGTTAACCGCCTTTAAAAAAGCGGGTTGGAATAAAACCGAAAATTAAAAAAAAAACCAAAACCGACAGCGTATGAAAAAAACTGGGAACCGGTTTTCGGTTTTGGATGCTCTAACATAGGACTTTTCGTCAGTGCACCGACGAATAACTTATGGGCATATAATTTTTAGGAAATATAAAAATTTGTTTGTGTATATTTTACAAGACCCCTTATCCGTATCAACACTTAACTCACATAAATGAATTTATTGAAATCTTTACATCCCGAGATACTTTACTACACCTTGAGCGGATCAATAAGTCCGTGACTTTTCGAACTTCCCTCGTAGTTATGTGAAATGCAACACTATTCCCATCAAGTACCACCTGTTAATAGACTACTGTCAAATTTTGAGCAAGTGTCGTCATTTACTTTGCGTTTAACAGTTGTTCAAAACATACAATCTCGTGTATTTTTCTAAAAATGGAAAAAAGTGAATTTCGAGTGCTCATTAAACATTATTTTTTTGCGAAAAAAAACCGTCAATCAATACTATGGAGACTCTGCACCATCGATTTCAATGGTAAAAAAGTGGTTTACTGACTTTCGTTGTGGTCGCACAAGTACAAATGACGCTGAACGTTCTGGACGACCAATTGAGGCCAGTACACCCGAAAATGTCGAAAAAATCCACGATATTGTGTTGGCCGACCGATGAGTAAAAATGCGTGAGATTGTTGATGCCATAGGCATTTCATATGGCAGTGTGGTTTCGATTTTAAATGATCAGATGGGTTTAAGAAAGTTGTCCGCAAGATGGGTGCCGCGTTTGCTCTCAATTGACTATAAACGTAAACATGTGACAACTTCAAAAGATTGTTTGGAGTTGTTTAACCACAATCCGAATGAGTTTTTGCGGTATTTTGTAACTATGGATGAAACATGGATCCATTACCAAGCAGCAGTCTAAGCAATGGGTTTCTCCGGGTGAACCTGCTCCGAAGAAGGCCAAAGTAAGTTTGTCGGCCAATAAGGTGATGACAACAGTTTTTTGGGATGCACGCGGGATAATCCAAATCGATTACCTTCAAAAGGGAAAAACAATAAACGGCGAATATTATGCCAACTTATTAGACCGATTTAATGTGGATTTGAAAAGAAAGCGACCCCATATGACCAAGAAAAAAGTTCTTTCTCATCAAGATCATGCACGGGTTCACACGAGTGCAGTCTCAATGGCAAAACTCTATGAATTGGGCTACGAATTGGTACCTCATCCGCCATATTCTACGAATTTAGCCCCTAGTGACTACTTCCTATTTCCAAACCTAAAGAAATGGCTCGGTGGAAAGAGATTCAGCTCCAACTATGAAATTATTGACCAAACAAATGCCTATTTTAAGGACCTCGAAAAATCCTATTTTTTACGCAAAGTAAATGACGACACTTGCTCAAAATTTGACAGTAGTCTATTAACAGGTGCTACTTGATGGGAATAGTGTTGCATTTCATATAACTGAGAGGGAAGTTCGAAAAGTTACGGACTTATTGATCCGCCCTCGTACTGATCTGATAAAAAAAAATGGATTTTATTGATGTCTAGAGAAACTTAAAACCTTGAAAAGGTGTTTCCTTTCGTTCCTCTATTTCTTTATATTTTTTAGATATCTGGAGTAGAGGCAAAAAAAATCTTAAAATATAATAAAGAAGGTAAAAATTTATGTAAAATGTAAAAAAGTGACTAACAATTTGATTTATATTAAAATAAAAGGCTATTTTATTTAAGTACATAGAGAATATCACAATTTGTATATAGAACAATATTTATTAGCATTTTTTTTTTTTTTTTTCAAATAGTCATTTTGGACCCCCAATACCAACAATGTCTTTAGAAATAGCGACACTAATTGCTTTCTAAAATTCTTCCTTGTAGAAGCTATTTCTTTTCAAAAAGGTACCTTTCAAGAATGTAAGATTGTTAAAAAAAATATAATTTCCTTTGGGTTTTCGCTTAATTTATAGATTGATTTTTTCTGATTTTCAGTAAATATTTTCTCGATCCTATATTGATATACTGACGTTAGTTTTATATTTCCACTAATTTGTCTTATAGCAAAATTTTGAATTTAAACATTTTCCGGACTCAACTCTATTTAATAAGGAGAAGAGATGGACAGACGGACATCTAGAACTGAACTTGTGATATTTTTAGCAACAATGTTGTCTACGTAAAGATTCGATTTCTAAGTATTACGTTTTTTATCTTTGGTTGTGCCCCGTAGTCTAGTAAGTTATACATAAATTATTTTTTTATTATAACATTAAAATTTACTCCTTTATTTCCCCTTATAAATAATTTCATTTTAATACTATTATAAACTTTTTAGAAAAGAAAATTAAATCATATTTACTAGAATGTGTATTCTAAATTAATATATTAAATACTCGTATAATTAATTATTATTCTTTCTTTACACTATTTTCAGAGGGTATATCTTTGGAAACTAAATTTAAACGTTCCATTTTTGATTTCCACCATTCATTCGGATGTATCCTCTTAATATGTGCATACATATTAGATTTTGAACGTGAGTCTTTACCGCAATGTGGACATGTATAAAGTTGTACTCCCGTATGTATGGCCATATGTTCGTCAAGATTACGTTTCTCTCGAAAAACTTTATCACAAAAACTACATTGTAAATTCGTATCCAATGTATGCCAATATATTTTGTGTCTATACAGTCGACGTTTTGTTTTGAACATTTTTCCACATACATCGCATGACGATGGATGTTCCTCATGGTTAAAACGATGTAAACGTAGGGATTCTTCATTTTTGAGCCATCTATGGCAAATCGAACATTGTACGGCTTGAGAAACAATACCTTGATGTTCATCCTGATGACGTTTAAATGAACCTTTAGTTTTATATACACGTCCACAAATATCGCACACATGTTGAAGTGTTTTCTTGTGAAAGTTACTGATATGACGTTCTAAATGGAATTCTGATGCAAAGCTATATGGAATTTAATTTAAAAAATATATGCACATGTTTTAGAGAAACTTTATATATATTTTTTACAATTTTTGTTTTTTTTTTTAATAATACATTATTGATGTGGTAACAATGATTTAAATTTAAGCATATTTGAAAAATTTTTTCCACTGTAGTTTTTTTTCTAAATTTTTAATTAGTTTGAATTTTTTGATTTTAAAAGTATGCTGATAAAAATTGAAATCTCATAAATTCCTATACTTTCGTATAGGAAGAAGAGAACCTTGAATATTTTGAAACAAATAAAATTTTTGCTAAAATATTTATTTTCTAAGCCATTTTAGGCATTTTCGCAAATTTGGAATTAAGCTCGGCCCGATGGCCTAGTTGGTAGTGAGCTAGTCTGTCAGTCGGGGGATTGTGGGTTCGATTCTTCGTTACTCCGATCGGTTAGAATTAGAATAATATAATTTGTAATTGTATTGTAATTATAAAATAAATAAATAAAATATTTTAGGTCAAAATTTGCAAAATATTGATAAAAAGTACTTATAAGTATTTATCAAGTTTAAATTAAAATTTTTATCAAATATTTAATTTCAAGCAATTTTAAAAGTTCGATCTTAATTTCGAATATGAATTTTAGCTAAAAATGATTTTTTTTTTTAATTATTTATCCATCAAGATTAAATAAAATTTACGCTAAAAATGTTAATTTCCGAACAATTTCGAAAATTCGAACTTGAGTTCGAAAATTTCCAAAATTTTAATAATAATTATTTATATTAAAAATTAAATTAAATACATTAACGGGAATTGTATTTAAACTAAATAAATAAGAAATTTTAACAAATTCGAACTAAAACGCATTTTCGAAATTAAATTCAAAATTAAATTAGCTTAAAAATTTAATAAATTAGTATAAATTTTATTTAATCTCTAGAAGTAAATATTGCTTAAAATATCTCAGAAATTAAATATTTTAGCACAAATTATATTTAGTCTTGAAAATAATTAACATCAAATTTTAGTCAATTAATAGTTAAAATCCAATTTTCAAATTAAGTTCGAATTTTACGCAATTGCCTAAAAACACTCGGAGGTATTTGAAAATAAACATTGTATTAGAATTCAAGACTTAAAGTCTATTTTCGAAATTTAACCCAAATTTTCGAAATTGCTTAAATTTTACACAAAATTAATGTTTGATCGAAATTATATTTATATGTACATGATAAATATTTATATAAATTTACACAATTTTGTTCAGAAATCTATTTTCTAAATTAAGTTCGAAATTGCGTAATGAACTGTTCTAGAAACATTTTTATTTAATCTTGATAAATAATTGATTTTTATCAGAATTTTGACAATTTAAACTTAAAATTTATTTTCGAAATTAAATTCGGATTTTCGAAAAATAATTATTATAACAAATGCATAGGAAAGGGGCTTTGAAGATTTAATCTGATTGCTGGAGATGGTATAGTTGAAAACTGCTTTAATATTGAATGATATGATCCCTGTAAAATTTTAAATTATAATAATACAATGCTGTATTATTAGATTAATCTGGGTTCAAGGATTTTGTAGTTATCCTAAGAAGTGTAAAGGATAAGAGATAGACAAAAAAGAGACTCACAGTAATGTAATAAATAAATAAATAATTAAAAAAATTAATATAGCCATGTTTTAAGGTTTCAGTTTTAAATTTGGGCTACATAACTGCATATGTAGCACTATATTCAGCTGTGCCGAATCTTATATACTCTTCACCAGTGTTAATACGTACAGAGCCAATGTCCAATAAATTTTCTTAATTTGAAAAGGAATCGAAATAATGATGTCCGTTCGTGTGTCGGTTATTATGGCGTATATAAAGCTCCCCTGATAACTTAAATATATGATATATAAATTAAAAGGTCGATAATCCGACAATTTTGCTAAAATCGATCTATATTATAGAAGAGAGGTGTCACTCTATGAAGTCCTCATATAAGCTAGGGACACACACAGAAAATTCAGAAATTTTTTTCTGAAGAAATTGAATAAATCAGTACATTAATAATTGAAACAAAATTCTTTTTTTTAATTTTTTGAATCCCCTTATATGTAAGATACGAACTTTGTTTTTGTACAGTTCTGTCACAAACATTTTTCTGATTTTTTCCAATCAATCAATAGAAATATTATGGGCAATATTTTCAATATTTTGATGTATTATACATATACTTATATACTTCAAAACTTGATTTTAACTGACACAGAAAGACAGGCGGACAAACAAGTGGACAACTTTTGTTGAATTCCCAACCTATATACAGGGCTGTCATGGAATAATCCATTTGTCGGTTGGATTCGAAAATGATAAAAAATTACTTTAGTGTAATGAATTCCAATATTATAGGTTTTATGTTCGAAACAAATGTCTCGTACAATAAGAAAGATAATTGCCAAATGATTTTTTAAATAGAAAATTTTAATTTCTTTAATTTAAAAATGCATCGTTTTGCAAGCGGCGACGAATTTAAGTTAATCATTCATGATTTTAAAAATCCTTTATGGTACAAACGAAAAAGTTTTCCGCCAGTGATCGTAGCATTCATTTGAATTATGATATAGAATAAATACCTACTAATTTGACTTAAGGTATAGTCAGACTAGGCAAATATTTGACGAAAATGTCGTAACCACTAAATAAAATTATTCTTAATTCCTTCTTTTTAATCGTGAAAACATCCATATACAATCTGAAAATTGTCAAAATTATAATGTGATTGGAATTATCGTTTGATCCCACTTTTTAGTCATAAAAACAATTGATTTTCATTTGATACAAAACGATGAAAATCAATTTAAAATAGCTTTAAAAATAAGGTTGTAAGTGTTTTTAAACAAACACTTTAAACAAAAATATACGGACTAATTTTATACATAGCAAAAATCAAAGTGCTAATTTCATTTTAATTTTGTTATAAACCTTCCAGAATAGAAAAAATATTAATATTCACTAAATTGCATTTTTATGTTTTCTTATATTTTTTATACTTTAATTAATTCATATTTATTAGTATGTATGTGAAGTACATTCTAAAATAACTTTATTATTCTCTTGTAAATATTAATTATTCCTTTTTTACACCCTTTTCAGAAGGTATATCTTTGGGTATTAAATTTAAACGTTCCATTTTTGTTTTCCACCATTCATTTGGATGTATCCTCTTAATATGTGCATACATATTCGATTTTGAACGTGACTCTTTACCGCAATGTGGACATGCGTGGAGTTGTACTCCCGTATGTATGGCCATATGTTCATGAAGATTACGTTTCTGACGAAATACTTTATCGCAAAAAGTACAATGTAAATTCATATCCAATGTATGCCAATAAACTTTGTGCACATACATGCGACGTTGAGTTTTAAAAATTTTTCCGCATACATCGCATGGCACTTGATGTTCCTCATGTGTAAAACGATGTAATCGTAAGCATTCTTCATTTTTGAGCCATTGATGGCAAATTGAACATTGTACGGCTTGAGAAACAATACCTTGATGTTCATCCTGATGACGTTTAAATGAACCTTTAGTTTTATATACACGACCGCAAATATCACAGACATGTTGAGGTACTTTTTTATGAAAGTTACGGTTATGTCGTTCTAAATGGAATTGTGATGGAAAGCTATATGGAATTTAATTTAAAAAATATATGTAGGTACAAATTTTTTAAAGAAACGGTATATTTTAAAATGATTTTTTTAATAAAATTTGTTGTGTAATTTCAAATATTTTAATTTTTTAGCAGTTGTTCAAACTTTAATTTCGCCTAAACTAAACTGCTGATAATAAAATCTAAAAACTCAAAAGCAAGTAAACTAAAATTGTATGGCATTATACTAAAGGTTTTATAAAAATAATTTCTTTTAACGTCTTTGCAGATAGCAGATAGCGCATATGACACATAAGTAACTCAACATAAGTTACGGTCAGACTAGTCAAATATAGCAAAAAAAAAAAAAAAAAAAAAAAAATGTAACCACTAAATAAAATTATTCTTAATCCCTTTTTAAAAAAATCACATCTGACATTAAATTTAGTTTATTAAAACAAACTTTTTTTGTTTTTTTTTTTTTAAAGCAGGCTCGTAATTTTGATTAAATATTTGCCAAGTGCGACCATATCTTATCTGTTGCTGAATTTTATAGGATTGCAGGTTTAATTTATATATTTTTTAAATAAACATAAAACTATGTAAATTCATAATATCTGAACAAAACGGGCAACATTTACTTTCATTATATATTATTTTTGCAGCTAGATTTCTGACTAGTTCCATTTATAATCAATCATTTCAACTTATATTTAAAAGACAATAAAATCAATTTTTTTTGATTGATCTTTCTAATTACCCAGTTTTCATTTTCAATCTTTCCTTTTAAATACATACAAGCTAAAATTATATTATAAATAAAATGTTCTTACCTTTTATTGCATATCTGACATTCAACTTCTTTATCCTTGCTGTGGGAGCGTAAATGTTTTTTAAATAGATTATAATTGCGTATGCGTTTGGAACAATGTTCACATTCATAAAACTCTATTAAATCAGCTTTGTCGGGATGTTCAGATGTGATGTGTATTGTTAAATTACGGGCACTAGACATATTTTGATCACAAATTTGACATCTGTAAAATGAAAAGAAAACAAATGTAATACATTTTTAAAACGCATCCTAACATGCATATACTTAAACATATCGGGATTTTTATGCCATTCTAAATGTTCCATTAGAGCTCTGGGTTTACGATAAATAATATCGCAACACTTAATATAGGGTGTTTTAGTGTGGGCAAGCAAGAAATGTTCCCTTAAGCCCTTCCATGTTTCAACACGAGTTTGACAAATGTCACATATTAAGTCCATAGACATGGCTATCTCTTTTTCGGCGGATAGTTTCTTTTTACGCGGTTTTCTTTCTTTGGGTTCACGAGGTTTGGCTGGTTTAGCTGGTTGTTTCTTGCTTTTCTTTTTTTGCGATTTCTTAGTGGTTTTAAGTTTTATCAAGGGAACATCATCATCTTTAAATAGACATTTAAGATAAGATTCTTTAGTGTTGGTAAATTAGTATATATGTGTTATAGGAAACCTACCTTCTGAAGAAATTTGATCTTGTAAATCAAAATCATCATTATTGACAGCAACGCTATCGGGCGCTATTATATCTTTTTCACTACTTAAGACGTTATCCATTAAATCCTCTGTGGGCATTTCCTGTTCATCCTTTTCATCATTGTCCGACTCACCTTTAAACATACTTATGGGGCAGTCTATGGTCATCTCCTGTGTGCATTCATTTGGATCCATTTGTATTTTATCCTCATGATCATCATTATCCCAAGCATCATTGTCCCCGTCATCAAAATTGAATTCTTTCTTCAGGTTGACATCTAAAAACTCATTACGCAGTGTTAGCTGCTTCTCAGCCACTTGCTGCGAAAATCGATGAAATTCTTCTAGGTGATCATAGCAATCTTGACATATAATTGTGGATACAATATCATTATGTTTAATCTAAAAGAAAAAAAATAAAGCAATTAAAATACATAGAAAAAATTATACGACACCATTTTTTTTTTCAACGCCACTTACTTCAATTTCCAGATACTTTTCGATAAGTTTGACCATTTCCAGCGATTCCCCTGATGTATCCAAATTTTCGTACAACTTAATACTAGATTCTTTTGGAATGTCTTTTAAACATAAGCGACAAATCATTTTAACAATATTTCTTAAAATTTATCTACAAAAATTTTGTGAAAATTCATCAGCCCTAAAAATTTTTTCTCTTCAGATGTATATAGCTTCTTCTTGTTGATAAAAGTGATACATCCACTTTGACATGGTTACAATAGGGTTGCCAGCAGCAACTAGTTTGGTATAAATAATCAACACGTTTTAGAATAGTTTTTAAAAAATATTATATTTTGCTTGGCTTAAATTAAACAAATTTTAAATAATTTTCACAATGATTTAGTATTACTTTTCCTTCTGATTAAATTAATATAAAAATTTTGCCCGCTCGCTCTTAGTTTACGAGTTATGGGCTCTAAAATTGTAATATATTTTTCTGAATATCTTTATTAATATACCTGCGATTTAAATTATATGAATACCGTTTAAAGGTATGTTACAATACCTTTCTAATGTTATATAATTTAACGTTAACAAAAGTTTTTCCGTGTAGCACGAAAAAAAAATATTTTTATTTCAACTGGGCCGGTGATCTTAATTTGTTCAAAGTTTTTTCAATCTCTTTCAGAGATCTTATCAAATATTAATAAAGTAGAACAAATTCGTCGAACAGTCGACTTTTTATTAAAAAAAGAGAAAATTACTTTTTTGTTTTAAAATTGCAAAGAATCGACTTTCTTATTGACAGATAGTCGCAAGAATTCGGAAATAGTCGAAAGGTTGCAAAAAAAATATTTTTTTAATGGGAACAGTTTATAGAATAGTTTTTAGCAGTTTTTAATTCACCAACATCATCTAACTGATGAAAATACTATCGTAAAAAATATACATAGTTATGTGTAACCTGCACTTTCATTGCATAAATTGTCTGATAACGCGATGTTACAAAATAGTTGAATACAGTTGGAATGTAACATAGTGTAGTTTGTAGGTATGGGTGAGTAGAGTGACTTAGCCATAGAAACAGTGTGACCATTTTATCATTTTTGAAGCTAAATTTAACATTTTTTACTCCGATTTAGCTGCAAATTTTTCATTTAGCATTTGGCATATTATTTAGCAGTTTTTAATAATATATTTAGCATTTTCTAGCATTTTTCAAAATAAGAACAAAATTTAAATGAAATAAAAAGTTAATACTATTGTTTGCAAAATATAGACTTTAACGAAAATAATAGTAATTTTAATATCAGCAAAAAATCATCAAATTAAGAAAAGGTGCAAGTACTAAGTACTCAGTTCAAAAGATTATTTTAGTCCGCTTCGTAAGCTTAATAAAAACTAAAATTAGAAATCCTATTAAATACAATTAATGTAATCCTTAATATTATATATGGTTTAAAAATATTAAATACATTTTTCCAATGTTTTGAAATAGAGGTATATTTACTTGATACCTTATCATTTAGTTTTTAAGTAAATACGTATTGTTAACATGAACTTCGCAAGATGTCAAGGGCTTTGTCTATCGGTCTATACATGGTAATCTAACGCATGAACAAAAGAAGTGTAAGAATTAAAATGAGTATTATCACGGGACATTGTCCGATCATATCTAGGATAAGTATATGGGGCAACGACACAACGGATTTTGTTTAGGTTATGTAAGTATATTAAGGAATTGTAAGTGGCACAACACTTAGAATTAGACGGTGCCCTATGACACGACGAACTGAGTGATTCGCAGTAGTGCAGAAAGGAAGTTTTATGAAAATAAATCTGTGACTTCTATTCTGCTGGTTGGGTTAAAAAAATTTTACATAGGCATATCAGAGAAGTGTACAATCAAGTTTAGAAAGGAGGCCATACTTCAGGAACCGATCTATTGAGGTTCAAAATAGGGTACGTCTGACAGAAAATTTGTAACCGCTTGTTAAATTTTTGTTTCTTATCTTATTTCAAATATTTTTAAATCTTCTTAAAGTCCTCGATATGGTCTATGAAAAATTTTCTATTTATCTCTTATAGTTTTCAATTTATTTGAAATTTCAACTATATCAATTTTGCCAAATCTGGATCCAGTTTTCTCAATATATTAGGTAAAGAACAAAATTAGCTATCAAAAAGTCATAGTTTTTTCGATGTTGAAATGGAAAAATAATATTTTTTGCCGAAAAAGTGTACACTTTTTTCTCTAAAATAAATTTTTTTTTAAGAACATATGGTAATTTTATATTTTTCTGAAAGATTATTAAAGGTATTAAGAGTAAACTCAAGCACTTAATAGGGCTAAGTATAGTCCCTCCATAACTTGATATATTTTATATAAAAAATTTTAATTTAGCCTACATGTTCTGAAATCCCAAAGGCCAGTTCTGCAAACCGAATGCAGCTTCGAAAACTCGAATGTGATCCAAAGAGTTTGCCAACGGCCTTTACTAAATATGCAACAAATGAGGACTTTATGGGAATAAAATAAAATTTTTGGATTTTCGCCGCTTTTATGGAAATTGTGATATTAATTTTGCAAAAATCTGAAACTTTTTTAATCTTTACCATTTTAATTGACAAAATCAATAGTCACCGAAAATTTGGTTAGGATATCTCAACTAACAAAGAATAATGGAAATAAAATATTTAAAGTTTCTCCAAAAACCAAATTTTATACAAACAATTTACTTTAATTCCAAAAATCATAAAAAGTATGGACTCCATTCCAAACATATCTGCTACGCCTAGGTGAAATTTTATGTAAATCCAAAGAATTTACAGATTTATTGCAAAAAAATCCATTCTGTGATGTACATAATTAGTTGCAAAGAGAATAATATTGTAGGCTTTTTTATGTAACATCCAATTTACTTTCTTATTCTTCATCTTGTTTTCATAATTACACAAGGTCAATATTATGAAAAATTAACAAGAAATAAAAATATGCCACTAAAAAAAGTACTTTATTACTTTAGCATTATTTTTTAGCATTTTTAAATATTTTATTGCATTTTTAAGCTTTTTTTAAACGCGATTTAGCTGAATAATTATTTCGCATCTGGTCACACTGTATAGAATACAACTAGAAGTTTATGGAGAGGCAAAAAAAAATACTTTTTTTCAAAACACAAAAACAAAATATATGTGACTACATGTGTTTTGCTGTTGCATGAATTAGGTTTTTGACAATTGAATCAGGTTTTTTTTCTCACATAAATATCTACTTATTAATTTATGGACTTAGCGGTCAATATTTTTGATATACATTCGTCGCTATATTCCCATATTTAAATAATAAAAGTAAATACAAAATTACAAAAACAAATTAAACAATTTCGATAATTTACTAAATATAATTTTCTCTTGTAACAAATGCCATTGCCACGATTTCATTAAACATAAAGCAACAACAAAACTCATCGTAGTTTTTATAGATATATATGAATTTTAATTGAATAACAAATACATTTTTATTTTTTATTATATACTTTTAATAAAATTTATGTGCAAAAAATTTTTTTATTTTTCGAATTCTTTCTTTTTATTGTCTACATTTGTTTTCTTTTTGCAACCAACCATATGATTTATTTGATTTTCAAGCAAAAATAAAACTGGTAAAATTTGTAAATACTCAGTTGTCATTTTTCTCTCTCAATTTTTCCCATCCTTACTGGATTTTGGTTCGCGTAGCCAAGTTTTTACTGGACAGTACAAATTTTTGGGTCAACGAACACTACACTCTTGTTTCTTTATATCATGGTAAAAATATAATACTTATGTTTTTTGTGCAATTAAAAAAAAACCTACCGAAAAATTGACTTTATTCATAAAATCTGCTTTTGCATTCGTTTTTGGTCGGACGAGAAGCAGTTTAATGCCAAAAAAAAAAAAAAAAAATATGTAAATAAAAAATGTTATTAACAAAACTTTTAGAAGAAATGAAAGAATTGTACCACATACAATATTTTTGTAAAAAAAAATTGTAATTTTTCATACTATTTCATAGTGCAAATTTTGGAGATTTTTCAGGGCAAGATGGTTTTTGGCAATCAAAAGATTTTTAGCCTATTATTTCAGAATGTATTAGAAGTTACAAAATATTTTAAAAACATTTTCGGAACTTATTCCGAATTAAATTCGAGGCAAAAAATTTAAAATTCAAAGGTAAATATATTTTTAACTGTAGAGATTACTCACTTTATTTCGCCAACCACGTAATATAAAAATCTTTAAAATCGGACTTAATTTGTAGGTTACGATTTTTTTTTTTTACTTTTTCATACTCAAGATGCTCAATTTTGACACCCTGAAGCTTATCTCTTATTATTACAGAGTGACTACAAGATAATTTTTCTGAAAGCCTCTCCCTTATATTTTAATTCTATTCGACCAGTAGATTATGAGATACATGTTTATTACCAATTTTTTTGCGCCCTTTCCATAAAATAAGAATTTTTCATAGACTTGTATTTCAAGAAAAATACCAAATTTCAAAAACGTGCCACTTTTCAAAATTTTCAAAAACGATTTTTAAAAAACCTAGTTTTTATTTTTATATTTTCTTTTTTTTAAGTCCAAATTCTAAAAAATACCTATTTGCAAAAAATACAAAATTTTCAAAAATGTACAAATTTTCTAAAAAGTTAAAAGTTGAAAAAGTACAAATTTTTAAAAAGAAGTCCATTTTCAAAAAGAACTAAACAATAATTTTCGAAAAATATCCATTTTGAAAAAAAATTTTATATTTTTTAATAATGTAAGGTAAATTTGCCAAAAGTATAAATCAAAAAAAAAAAAAAAAAAAACAGAAAAAACAAATATTAAGAAAATTGTGTATTTCGATTCGGAAACAAAATCTTTTTGAAAACTATTTTGTTCAGATTGAAATCCTTAAAATTCCTTTTATTTCTTCTTAACACCAACACACAGAACTAAAAATTATTAACACATTTTTCCAATTTTTTATCTAAAGAATTCTCCTCATCTATAAGTATATTTTGTTTACGTTTACCACGTCTACTACCCAATATTTTCTTCTCAGCCGCACACATCAAACGATTTTTTATATAATTGTCCATTTTAAAATCAGCTTCTATAGGCTGGACATCATCGGGATTACGCGTAGCAGCTAAATCTAATGCTTTGATTATAAGACTAAGCAGAGCATGTGACAATTTATGGCACACTTCATATTCAGTACCCTCTTTGGTGTTGTAATAAATAGCTGCCTGATTTGTTGGCTCCACACCAATTGATTGCAAAATATTACAAAATATACCACGTTGCATGCGTTCATATGGATCAATTAATGTGGGGGGTATATGCATTGTTGTAGCTAATTTTGCTATAAAATTAGCAAATTTTTTAAGTACAACATTTAAATATTGCGTACGACATTGTAGTTCTAATTTTGTAAGCATTTCATAATAAATTTCTTGTTTACGTTTTAAAATATTTTCCTTACGGCGTTCTTTGGATTTTTCAGCTCGTATAGCCTGTTCAAGTTGTCTGTAAAAGAAATTTAGGTCAGTATCGGATTTACATTATGAGTTTTTAATTTTCGATTTAAAGGAAATTTGTGTTAAAAGTTGATAAAAGTGAACAAATAAATTATGATCTTTGAACTTTGCATATCATTTCAAAAACAATATTTTTAAAATAATGTTAACATTTAATTCAAGAAGTTTTTAAGAGATTTATATTGTTTTTGATAATATACAAAGACTTTTGAACATGCAATTTTATTTTTTATTTAAACCAAATTTAATCCTGAGTTTCAAAATTGAATGAAATATTTTGTTTTTACACACTCAATCGTAATTTTATCATGTTTTGATGCTAAACGTTTTAAACGTTCTCCTCTTTCTGGCGGCTCCATAAACTCAGAAAATTGTTTAGCATTATCTATTATAGATCTTTTTTTAGGTTTTGCTAAGGATTCAATATAAGGACTGACAGGAGCTGGTTTAATTGGCTTATAAGCCATTGATTCTACATAGCCTTTAAGTTTCTCAAGATTTTTATTATGTTTACGTTGTTCAGATGTTAGACCTTCGTTTGATTCCTCACTTCCTTCTTCAGGTGTGGGTAAAGGCTGATCCCAATCTTCAACGTTTTCACTAGCCATTTTTAGGATTTAAAAGTAATTTCAATTTCAGAAAATAAACAAATTTCTTAACACAAAATTTTGTGAATAATAAAATAAATGATATAAAATACCATGGTACAATAAAGCAAAAGAAAAATGTGAAAAAATAAAGCAAACTTCAAAAAAATGAAAGAAATATTTTAAAATAAAAATTATAAAGAATTGTGAAAAAAATTATATATGTAACTGGATTTAGTATTAATAAATATGAATGTGTGTAATAAATTGTGTAGAGAATATTTTTTTGAAACAAACAAACAAACGTGTTAAATTTCGCAAAATATCCCGAAAATTTCAAAAATTGTACCTCATTTCAAATGTAAAAAAACATTTTTATATTTTTTCATTATGATTTTTTGTTTTCAATGCTTCAATTATTTGACTTTACAAGACTTGAAAACGACAAACTACCTAATAATTCTACCTGGTTTAGTTGTATCATGATAATCATGAGGTAGAGTCGTTCTCTTTTCGTCACCATACTAGCATGACGTTTGAGCGAGTTATTATTTTATTGTGCTACCATATTTTCTTACATAGTGTCTATACTAGATAAATTTTAATTAAGACATCCGTCAAACTGCATATATACATCCGTCAAACTGCATATATAAAAAACATAAATGAATTCGTATTATTGTTGTTTTTGTGCAACTATTTTCACCTTGCATAAATTCGCGTTGATTTTGACGTTTGCCTTGTAAAAAATTCCCTACATGCAATATAATACGAAAGTGATTTGAATTTGTATTGCTTAGTATAAAAATTTTATTGCCGCAATAATCATATTCGTATTGCGGAAGCTTCCCCCTTCGGGAGAGATTGTGTGTCACAAGCGATACATCTAAGCAATAAGAAATCAATACGCCTGGAAGAAAAATGAACAATATTGCTAGATAATCATCTAGGTAAAAAAGAAGATACTGCCAGTTAATCTTCCGGAAGATGTTATAAATAATTGAAAAATATAATAAAGAAAACTTTTACATCTTGAAAAGCATGCATGCACATAAATCTTAATATCTTAAAGCACAAAAACTGAAACGCTCACATAAAGTATCAATTTTTTGCTAAAACACAAGCAAATTTCTTCAATATCTTTTTCATTTTTGAAAAATTTTTCGACAACTGAAAAAATTGTGACTGAAAAATAAAAGTATTGCACTAATTTCTTCCAAATGATCTCAATGAGATATCATCTCATGTGAGGTGATAAATACCTTACTGAAATAGGGGGATATTTTGAGGATAAAAATAATAAAAAATTTAATTTTATATATTTTTTGTTGTTTATTGTCTAATTTTTTTCCAGGAATATATCTTCCAAATGTTTATTTTATAATAAACTAAATAGAATTCTTGATTTAGTATTTCTTAGTTCTGATTTGAGGATTACCTTAAATTTATATGTTTTCCCAATATCACCATTTACTTCTCGCCATTTTTCATTAGAAATTAATAATAAATTCTATAAATATGTA
The DNA here is from genome assembly GCA_932274085.1 of Protocalliphora azurea. Classification (NCBI taxonomy): domain Eukaryota; kingdom Metazoa; phylum Arthropoda; class Insecta; order Diptera; family Calliphoridae; genus Protocalliphora; species Protocalliphora azurea. The sequence continues at coordinate 75,977,580 of OW026523.1, read as the reverse complement.
TCTAATAATAATAATGATATATTCATTTGTTTATTCATTCACAGTAATATAAAAAGCCAAAATAAACTTATATTACACAGATATATATATATATATATATATATATATATATATATATATATATATATATAGCAAAGTTTAACAGGAATCCTCCACTTTATAACAACATAAAAAACACATTACGTAATATGCCATTTACACCAAACAAAAACTAGTAGTTTTTGGATTTATTTGGTTTTTGAATAAAAAACTACATACATTTGTTTGGTTTTTCCATACAAATCAAAAAACATTTTTAACTAGTTTTAATTTAAAACCAAATAAAACCCACTAAAATAACTATTTATGATACATCCTGCTTAACAAATTTTATAACCGTAGCTTTTATATATAAAGAGAAAAATAAAATTTCAAATTTATAGAAATTATGTTGTGTGGACAGGATAACAAATGAACAATTATCCACCTACAAAAATCATACAGCTTTGCTGAAAATATATATGCATATAAAAAAAATAAAAGGGTATTTTTCCCTGAAAAACAAAAGAAATTTTGAAATTAATACTTACCAGAACCCAGAACCTATGCGGACGAAGAAAACCTTAACCTCCTTCACAAGAAATTTCTCCAACCGGCGATATATCTCTATCACCTGTGAATGAATTTAATGCAATTAAAAGGGCGTAAAGGAATTCGTATTTTTGTGTTAACTACAATTATAAGTTACTAAATTTTGAAAACTGAAAATATTGCGTGATCCATTCGGAAGTTCCCTACTTTTTTAAAGAAAAAAAACAGAAAATTCAAATTTAATGGGGAATGTTTATTATTATTTGAAAGTACTTTATTTGGCATTTATTTTTTGAAGATTATGTCTATCAAATGTTGGCCGTTGCTACGTCGCAGATGGTCCATCCGTTGAATCCAATTTTCGATGACTCGTTCGAGCATTTCGACTGGTAACTGGCGAATGACACGCGTGATGTTTTCCTCCAAGGCCTGAATCGAAGCGGGTTTGTCCGCATAAACTTTAGACTTTACATATCCCCACAGGAAGAAGTCTAACGGTGTGATATCACACGATTTTGGTGGCCAATCTACCGGCCCAAAACGTGAAATTATGTGCTCACCGAAGTGTTCTCTCAATAAATCCATTGATTGATGCGATGTGTGGGAGTTGGCGTCGTCTTGCTGAAACCAAATGTCGCCGAGATCACGAACTTCAATTTCTTTCTGGATGAAGTCGCAGTTCTTGAATCTCTTCAGGTTGCTCTTCGTCCTAAATGCGGCAATTTTGTTTGTTTACATACCCATTGAGCCAGAAATGGGCCTCATCGCTGAACAAAATATACTTCGAAAATGTCGGATCTTCTTGGAACTTTTCAAGAGCCCATAGAGCGAAGCGATGTCGCTTGGAAAGGTCGAGCGGCTTCAGTTGTTGCACAAGCTGTATTTTGTACGCTTTCAATTTAAGATCTCGACGTAAAATGCGCCAGTGTCGTTCCATATGTCAGTCCGAGTTGCTACGAAGGGCGCCGAATCCACGGCCTTCTGTACACTCTCAGCTATGGCCGATATATTTTCTTCACAGCGTGCTGGACATGGTCTATTCGGTCGAATATTATCCAATAATGAATGCTGGGTCTCAAAATGGGTGATGATGTTGCGAATAGTACGTTCAGTAGACCGATTATGTTGACCATAAGTTGAGCGAAGTGCACGAAATACATTCCTCACAGAACGTGAATTTTCGTAATAAAGTTGAACGATTTGTAAACGTTGTTCAAGCGTAAGTCTTTCCATTATGAAATGCCAAACAATACTAAACAAAAATAACATGACAGCATGACAAAAAAAAGCTATTGAAAAAAGTATCGGTACTTGAGTCGCCCTTTAGAACAAGATAAAAAAATGTTATTAGAATCAAATTAAATTTCACAGATATTTTTCTTTATATATATATAAAAAAAAACTAAATTTTGCAATCTTTCTAATTTTTAATAGATTACTTTTAATTTTAAATTGGTAATTTTTTTATAAGCAAAATTGTTGCACTTTTGTAAAAAGTTTAAAAAAAAGTTTAAATTAATAATAAACCATAACTTTTATAATGTTGAAATGAAATTGTATAAAGTTTTCTCATTAAAATGAGTGAATAGATAAAATTAGTAGCGGTGAGTAATAAGAGGCGAGTTTGAGGGTAAGGTGAAAGACGTTATCGGGGACATTTTATAAAGATTAAGAAAATGTCAAGGAGAGATGGTTATCTCTATTGGGAGAGTAACAATTTGGCGAAACAGCAGCCAAACAATTGAAATTCTTTTTTTATGTTTGTAATTTAGGGAGTTGATTTAGATATCTTCACTTCGGGTCCCAAAATATTATTACTTACATAAATGATTCCAAAGCTGTATGATTTTTGTAGGTGGATAATTGTTCATTTTTTATCCTGTCCACACAACATAATTTCTATAAATTTGAAATTTTATTTTTCTCTTTATATATAAAAGCTACGGTTATAAAATTTGTTAAGCAGGATGTATCATAAATAGTTATTTTAGTGGGTTTTATTTGGTTTTAAATTAAAACTAGTTAAAAATGTTTTTTGATTTGTATGGAAAAACCAAACAAATGTATGTAGTTTTTTATTCAAAAACCAAATAAATCCAAAAACTACTAGTTTTTGTTTGGTGTAAATGGCATATTACGTAATGTGTTTTTTATGTTGTTATAAAGTGGAGGATTCCTGTTAAACTTTGCTATATATTGTTTCCTTTTTTTTTTTTTTTGTTTTTGTTAATTAAAAATTTTTTCCTTTTATTTAAGAAAAACATTCCCTTTTATCGAATTAACGAAAGCTCAACCCTAGTTTCATAAAAATTTCCTAAAATGGAAGGAATTATTTAATGAGAGAGTATCGCGTAAAAATTTGTTTTTTCCTAACCTAAATTATGTTAATTTAAATATTTTTATGTTTTTTTCTCCTTTTTTTGCTTTTATAAAAACTTTTTTATCTATTTTTTATTTTTCTTTCAGAAAAGGTATTTTCTAGTCTATTTAGTCCGTCTAGTTGTTCGAGTGCAAACTTACGGATCAAGTGCCAAAACCTTAACACCAATGCACCACAGGCATTGAAGTGCTGAACAGCTACTCCAATGTTGGATGAGATATCTGTGGCGAGTGGCTGATGATGGCTTGTGGTTTAATGTAGTTTTCTTTTTTTTTATACAAAAATAAAAATTGCAAATTTAATAACTTGCAGCTTTCAAAAAATATAAATGAAAACATTTTTGCCACTCCGTATGTTGATTTCAGTTGTTTTATTCTCGCTCCGTAGCTACAGGTCTCACCTTCATCGGGAATCAAAGGAAAAAGGAAAGACTTTTCGAAAATTTTCTCCCACGAAAACTCTTTTCAGAAAATATGTCTGTCTGGGCCATTTTCCTGCCTAAACTTTTCAGCAATTTTTTGACTTTTGCTACTTATTTTTGCTACCTTAGTTAAAAATATTTTCTTAAAATATTCTTACGTTTTTACCTTTTAAAAACGGTCGTTTATTTCCTTTAAATAAACCGGTAATTTGATTGCAAATAACAGCAGTTTAGTAGTTTAAAAGTTGTAACGACTCTTTATTTTATTTAAAAATGTACAAAAATAACAGTTTAAATAGTCACTTGCGTTCTAATATACACACACTTAAATTACACACTTTATAACAACAAACTTTAATAATGTACAAGATTATACAGCCAGGGCAGTTGATTTGTCTTTACTTAACGACGCTTCCAATTAGACTCACTCAATGGTGTTCTCACGGCCAATTTATATACACTGTATTACCTACTAGATGCTTCTTGAAAGCTCTATTTCTTTCTACAATGTTCTTAACGGACAAACTAGAGCTTTTAATGTTAATGTTAGCAGCTTAAACATTTAGTGTTGCCATACTTAAAAACAATGGTGAAAGCTTTTTATTCAATGTTGTATGTTTAGAACTATGTTAATAATTTTTACAAGTATGTTAACATAAACGGAAATGTGTAGAAATATTTAACCAGCCGTTAAAACCGTTATATTTGAATTCAAGTACAATTTCGTAACACTGCCCCCCGCTTAAGCCTGTTCGTCCCGAATAGGCACGAATTCACCTCTCCCATAGGCAGCTAGTCGTTCTAGATATACGACCTTCATTTTAGATCTCGGGCTCTTTTCTTTCTGTATTCTGTACACCACATCGTTTAATTTCTTAATCACTTTGTATGGTCCATCCCAATGGGTTTGTAGTTTGGTTATATAACAGTACAAGCTGGCCTTCGTTAAATCCTTCAGAATTCGCTGCTCGATCGTATCTGGCTTTCATTTTATCGCTGGTCATTTTTATTCGTCTGCGTACGAATTCATGTAGTTCGTTCAGGTCATCTTGCTCTTGGGAAGTGTTTTCTTTATTTGTTGATGAGGGCTTAATACCGAATTCTAAATCACCAGGCAACTTGAGTTCTGTCCCGAAGACAATTTTTGCAGGTGTTCGAGAGGTTGAGTCATGAACAGCTGATCTGTATGCCAATAGAAATTTCGTTATGTATTCATCCCAGTCCTTCTGATGTGCACTGACCACTTTTCTTAAATATTCCTCCAGAGTGCGATTAAATCTTTCGACCATGCTATCAGATTGAGGATGCAGTGGCGTTGTTCTGGTTTTTCTTATTTCGTATAAATCTCACATTTCCTTGAATACGGCAGATTCAAAATTTCCACCCTGATCAGAATGCAACTCCAGTGGAACACCATAGCGGCACACCCAGTTGTTCACAAATACACTTATAACCGTTTTAGCTTCTTGATCAGGTATGGCATATACCGCTGGCCATTTGCAGAAATAATCCATAACCGCTACGACGTAACGATTTCCGGCTTCACTGACGGGGAAAGGGCCTGCTACCTCCATTGCAAACCGCTCGAATGGCGCGCCTTAGTTATACTGCTGAAGTTGTCCACGACTTCTTCTTACTGGGCCCTTCGCTGCTATACATTGTAAACAATCGGCTACTGCTTGCTGATAACCCAATAAAAACGTTGTTCTAACTTTTCTAAGGTTTTTGTCACACCAAGATGACCACCACTGGGACCGTCATGGAATTCTTTCATTACTTCGTTTATTTTAGAGGTTGGTACTACAATTAAACTGTTTTACCGTCAGCACTTTCCTATATGCGGTATAAGCAGCCATTTAACAACTGTAGACTATTCCATAGGGCCCAATATGATTTCATTAGTGGACTTTCGGCGGATATTTCATTGCGGGCTGGTCTTCTACCTTCTTCTTTTGCCGATATTATTTTTGCTACTATGGGGTCATTTCTTTGCGCTACAGGCCAATCTTCACTGAACTCTATATGCATTAGTCGAACATCGATGATACATTCCTTTTCCTCGGTTTTTGTACAATTCTTACATTCCACGTTGCAGGGCCGTCTTGACAGCGCGTCCGCATTGCCGTGTTTCAAACCCTTCCGGTGCTCGATGCTAAAATCATAGCTCTGAAGCCGCTCTATCCAACGAGCCAGTTGTCCTTCAGATTGTTTAAATTGCAGCAACCACCTGAGGGCAGAATGATCGGTTCTCAGTCGAAAGTGTTGGCCATACAGATATTTGTGGTAATGCTTCACACACTCTAATACTGCCAAAAGTTCTCGTCGCGTTACGCAGTAGTTTCTTTTAGGCTTCGAAAGCGTTCGGCTGAAGTATCCAATGACCATTTCAGTGCCACCGACTACTTGTGGAAGTACACCGCCTAGTCCGTATCCGCTCGCATCGCTATCTACCACAAATGTTTCTCCAGGTATAGGATATGACAAAATTGGTGCCGTACATAATAGATCCTTGAGCTTCTGGAATGCTAGTTCTTGTGCTTCACACCATTGGAATGATTGTGACTTCTTGGTCAGCTCATGTAAGCTTGCGGCTACATTGGCGAAATTCGGGACAAATCGTCTGTAGTATGAGCAAAGGCCAAGAAAACTACGCAATTCGTGGAGATTTTTCGGACGTGGCCAGTTCTTTACAGCAATTATCTTATCCTCATCTGTTGATATTCCGTCTGCTGTTACGCGATGTCCCAAATATTTGACTTCTTTCTAGAACAACGCACACTTCTTTACACTGAGTTTGAGTCCAGCCGCTGATATTCGTTTAAGGACTTCTTCAAGGTTATTCAGATGTTCATCAAAAGTCTTACCATGATAATTATGTCATCGAGCTACACCAAGCATGTCTTTCCATGAAGTCCTTTCAATACCATTAAACGCTCGAATGTGGCTGGAGCATTGCAGAGTCCAAATGGCATCACATTAAACTGCCATAACCCATCACTCGCCATAAAGGCGGTTTTTTTCTTGTCTTTTTCTGAAATCTCTACCTGCCAATAACCACTTTGCAAGTCCAATGTGGAGAACCATTGTGTTCCAGCTAGTGTATCCAGGGTGTCGTCAATTCTTGGTAGCTGTCTTTCTTGGTGACGTCATTCAGTTTTCTATAATCGACGCAAAATCTAGTGCTGCCGTCTTTCTTCTTAACTGAAACAACAGGCGAGCTCCAAGGACTTGAAGATGGTTCGATTGTACCGTTCCGCTCCATTTCATTGACCAACTCCTTCACTTCACTTCGTTTTGCTAGAGGAACACTTCTGGGCGCCTGCTTTATTGGCCTCGCTTCGCCAGTATTTATTTGATGCTTTACAATTGCCGTTCTACCATGGCTTTGACTTTTTAAGACGAAGACGGAGCTATATTTCTTCATAATCTGTTTGGCCTTATTTCTGTCTGGCGGCGCTAATCCTTCTACCCATTTCCCCACATATTTGGCTAGTAGCTCCTGTTCTTTGGTGGATTTATTTTCTCGCAATTGATTACTGCCTCTGCTGAAGTCACATTCGAATGTGAGCTTTTGAAGTGATCGGTCGTGTGTGCGGATAATTTTAGAAGTGTTTTTCGAGTTCTTTAAGTGCGGAGTGTATGCAATATTTTTTTCCATAAGGAGGAATTTTGCAAAGTGACTTTGACTTTTATTTTTCTCATTGGGAGGAAAATTGTTAATATAAGTGTGACAAGTGCCTTTTTGCCTGTAATTGTTTTGAGACTCCGCTGGCATTGTCAGAGAAGTCTCAAAACTTTGTCCGGCGAAAAGTAAGGTTGGGGACGAACCAACCTGAAGATTGGCGCTGCCACCTTATAAGTGTGAGTGCGGGCTTGCCGTATCGTTGACGATTTGTTTTGTACCTGGCTTTTGATTCTTGGATTTGCTATTCGGATTTGACTGCGCCCTGGTGCTGACTGGATTATTGACGACTGCTTTGCCTTTGGTTTGTGAGTTGGATTTCGAAGTGTACAGCTATTGAAAGGTAGGTGTCCCTTTGACATTCGATTTTTTTTTTGTTTTGTGCGATGCCGCCTCAGCGACGCCGTAAGAAGGGGAAGGGCGATGCGTCCGACCTCTCTGAGGCGCCGACGGATGCGACGATGGGTCCGCCGCCAGCTCCGGTGCCGCGTGTGAGAAACACGGAGAGTGAGCTTTCGAGCTCTGAGGCGGACTCTGACGAGGGGAAGCGCTTAAAGCCGGGAACGCCGCTTGCGACCCGTGCTGCTGCTGGCGCTGCCCCTGGTGCTAATGGCGCTATTGCTGCCGTCGGTGCTGCCAGTGCTGCTGGTGCTGTTGGCACTGATGGCGCTGCTGGTGCCGTTGGTAATGCTGGTGCTGCTGCTTCTGGCGCTGCTGGTGCTGGTGCTGCCGTTGGTGCGGCTGCCGGCGCGAGGGAGAAGAGGGAGAGCAGACCCAGGAAGAGGGCTTTAGCTGCGCTGGAGCCCGGTGTTATTGGGGAGATGAAGGCCGTCACGACGAGCCTCCTGGAGGAGGTCATGGTCGACGGCGTCTCTCCCAGTTTGGCGAGGAGTGTCATGGAGCACTCTGGCAGATATGAGTCCCTCTTGATGCGTCTCGTTGCCGAGAACGAGCGACTCCGAGGACGACTCGACGTCTACGAGACTGGTAATGTTGGTACTGCGGTGGCCCAAAGGGTCCCGACAGTGCCAGCTGTCTCTATGCCGCCCAGACGGACTCAGGCACCTACCCAAGCGCCTGTGAGTCAGGTAGCTGCCCCGAAGCCGGTCGATACATGGTCGGTAGTCGTTAGGGGTAAGAAGGGCGTGACGTCGAAGGAGGTGTTGGACAAGGTCGTCAAGGAAGTCGGCCCCACACTTGGGGTTCGCGTGCACGAGCTTCGGCCGTTGCGTGATGGCGGTGCGGTCATAAGGACCCCGTCGGTTGCGGAGAGGGAGAAGGTTGCTGCCAACGCGAAGTTTGGAGAAGTTGGGCTGGAGGTGTCCATAAAGGACAAACTTGGTCCAAAAGTGGTCGTGCAGAGGGTGTATCCGGAGATCACCCCGGACGAGTTTATGCAGGAGCTCTATGCTTGGAATTTCAAGCATAGTATGACTCCTGAGGAGTTCCGTAAGTCCGTGAGGCTGGTAACTGGCCCATGGAAGCCTACAGGTGGTCCTGTGAACGTGGTGCTGGAGGGATGTAGCGAGGCCATGTAGCGTTTGCTGGACAATGGCCGGTGCTACATCAAGTGGTTCAGCTTCTTGGTGCGTCTCCACGATGCCGTTCCGAGCTGCTACAGGTGCCTGGGCTTCGACCACATGGTGCACGAGTGCAGGATGAAGGAGGGAGTCTGCCGAGTTTGTGGACAAGCTGGCCATGTGGCCTCACGCTGCACAAACGAGGTGAATTGTAGGAACTGTGCATTTAAGGGACTCCCGTCCGGCCATCTGATGATGTCGGCGTCCTGTCCCGTATACAGCGCCATTGTTGCCAGGGCTAATGTACGCCACTAAAATGGAGCAGGACCTGAAAATCTTGCAGCTCAACTGCCAGCGGTCATATACGGTGATCTGCGAGCTGGGGCAGGCGATACGTGACCTGGGGGCGACTTTTGCATTTGTGCAGGAGCCGTATACTACGGGTGGTCAAATTAGGTGTTTGCCGGGGGGTATGCGGGTCTTTACGGACTGTGGGGGAGACTCTGCAGTTATTGTGAATGACAGGGACCTTGACTGTACTGTGGTTAGTTGTAGCCAATGGGGGGTCTGCGTGTCAGTGGAAGGGGGTTTTGGGAGGATGCTCTTGGCTTGGCTAGCATCTATTGTAGGTATGGGGGGCCTCTGGAACCGTATTTAAGTTACATGGATTCGGTGCTACTCCTCGCGAGTAGTTATCCTGTAATCCTAGGCCTGGATGCAAACGCATGCTCTCGTATGTGGTTCTCTAAGATGGGTAGGTTAGCTCCTGCTCATCAGAACTATGTACGAGGAGTTATGCTTAGTGAGTGGCTGGTCACAAAGAGTGTCATGGTGTTAAATGAGCCGAGTGACCATTATACTTTTGACGGTCCCAGGGGAGTCAGTGACATAGACGTGACAGCTGCGAACGGGGTAGCGATGACAGTTTTCAGTTCTAGGTGGAGGGTGTGTGACGACTGGGGTGTTAGTGACCACAATCTCATTGAGATTGTGCTCTCTTATCACAGACGGACTCGGGAGACAGCACCTCTTAGAAGGTGGAGGGATCGTAACGTTAACTGGGACAACTACTCGGAACTTGTTAGGGCGATTGCTTCATCGCAGTCAATTGATGACTTTAGGGCACTGACGGTTGATGACCAGATAGACTGTATAGATCAGTGGATGTGTTCAGCAAATGATTCCTTGCTAGGCCGACGTCGTGAGACAAAGCCCGGCAAGGTCAATTGGTGGACTCGCGAACTTGATCAGATGCGAAGGTCAGTCAGGCAACTCCGGAATTCTTTCCAGAGGGCCAGGCGTACCAACGCTGATGATCGGGCTCAGCGTGAAACTGACTATCGGTCTGCTCTTCGGACGTACAAGAACGGAATCGTTAGGGTAAAGGAGGACGATTGGAGGAGCTTTGTACGGGACAACAGGGATGACCCCTGGGGTAGGATTTACCGGGTGTGCAGGGGTAGGAAGGATAGGCTGGCTGACTTAGCTTCTCTTCAGGTGGGCAATGTTACATTGTCGACTTGGAGGGAATGTACTGACGAACATCTGGGGGTTTTCTTCCCAAGTGCGGAACCGGTTGACCACTCTCCTCTCATTAGGGAGATGGTTGATCCTCCAAACTTGGAGAGATCGGAGGTTGTGGACAGTATTTGTCGGGTCAGAAGTAGGAAGTCTCCGGGTATTGATGGTATGACCGGAGAGATGTGTAAAAGCATCTGGAAGGCCATACCTGAACATTTGGAGTCGGTCTTTGGGAAGTGTCTGAGTGTGGGCTATTTCCCCGGAGCTTGGAAGCGCGCTCGCGTTGTAGTCCTCCTGAAGTCTCCTGATAGGGTGAGGAGTAATCCTCGTTCTTATCGGGGCATCAGTCTCCTTCCGGTACTTGCAAAAGTGCTGGAAAGAATTATGGTGTCTCGACTGAGGGAGGACGCCAGCGAGGGACCTTCTGAGTTCCAGTTCGGTTTTAGGGAAGGTAGGTGCGTTGAGGATGCATGGCTGCACGTCCGTAGGAGCGTTAGTGAGTCTACGGCCAAGTACGTTCTTGGCATATTCGTAGACTTTAAGGGTGCTTTTGACTACTTGTCGTGGAGTAGCGTCTTTAGAAGGCTGGAAGAAGTGGGCTGTCGGGAGCTAGCCCTCTGGAGGAGCTACTTCAGCGACAGACGGGCTTGTGTCGTAGGTGCCAGCGACACGGTTTGGAGGGATGTCACTCGTGGGTGTCCGCAGGGTTCCATCTGTGGTCCATTTATTTGGAACCTTATGATGGATCCTCTGTTGGCGCAGCTCGGGCGTTCCTTCAAGGTGTGTGCGTATGCGGATGACTTGCTCATCCTTGTCGAAGGTCAGTCTCGTGCTGATTTAGAAAGCAGGGGTGCGCAGGTCATGCGTGATGTATGTGAGTGGAGCGGTCGTTCAGGCGTCGAAGTGGCGATGGACAAAACCGAGATAATGTTGCTTAAGGGCAAGTTATCGCGGGGCCGTCCTCCGCTCATTCGGACTGGCAACATTAGTCTCAGATATGCGACTGAGGTCAAGTATCTGGGAATAATGATGGGTGAGAGGATGAACTTTCTGGTTCATCTTACTCACATAAGGGACAAGCTGTCTAGTGTTGCAGGTAAGGTTAGGAGCATCCTCAGGAGTGACTGGGGCCTCAGCAGGCGTGCTGTTCGTACCGTTTATGGGGGACTTTTCGTTGCTTGCGCAACGTTTGGTGCCCCTGTATGGTATGAAACAGTTATGTCTATGGGATTTCAGTAGGGCCTTAGTGGACGTGCGGACATTTGGGGGGCTGGGCGATTTCGCCCGGGGGGTGTTTGATAGGAGAAGAAGGAGACAGGTGTAGTGGAGGTGGCTCCTATGTGAGCAACCGTAGTGGTGCTCTTTGCACTTGTTGCTGAGTTGCTCTTTTCGTCGCTGTTGCTTGTCCCCGGTTTGCGGGTATGTATATGCCCGCTGGCGGTGGTTGGCACGCTGGATTGCGGTCTCTGCTCTGACTTCGCGTTCCTGTTTCGCCGTTGCTGTGCCTCTTGTTCGTCTCTTCCTGGTGTCTCACTTGCTGTCCCTCCTGCTGTGTTTTTCTCTGCTCCCTCGTTGTTTGTTCCCGGGTCACTCTTGTGACCAAGAACACCCGCGAGGGTACCAGCGTCGAACTTGTCCTGGTTGTTGTGCGTTTTGTCCTGTGCTGGGTCACACCATGTGGCCAACGAATCGCCCGTGAGGGCGATTGTTGATTGTTTGTGAGGTAATTGTTGTCCATTTATGTTGATGTTTGTTTTGTATATGGTGGCGGGTCACCAGTCCCGAACTGTTTGGAGTTCAACTGGTAGTAGTCAGTCTTTGGCTACGAGGTCCGACCGGTGACTTAATACTGGTACCACGGGTGTCAGGAGCCCCTGGAACTCCGGTTCCAGCCTGGCAATGGTGCGGCCCCTTGGGGAGTAACGTGGTTTCTGTGGTTTAGACCCAAATCGCGGGTAGAGCGCAAGCTCAGTGTGGAGTTGCATTGCAACCGGGTGCCGTGACCCATAGAACGGAAGGAGTTTTAGATAGGCTCCGCTCCTCACCAAGAGGGAGGTCATGTCTAAATACATGACTTCAAATTGGTAACTCAAGGATGATCTTAGTCAGACTTGGGGGCGTTGGTGGACGCATTGTATTCACCCTGTGCGAAGAGCACCGTGAGGTTGGGTCCACATGGACGGGTACTCACGTAAAACCTTCGACGTTGCCTCTGCTGAAGTGCATTGACCTATTTCGGAATTTGGCTTAACGACTTTTTCATAGCTGGGCAGGTTAAGCATTCTTACAGGAACCATTTTGTTGTTGCAGGGTTTAACGAGGGCTTTTGCTGTTACAAGATCACTTGTTATTTCTGCTGGTTCTACCACCCACAAACTGTTGTCCTCACAATCTCCCTCCATACGAGCCCATACTAAAGTTTCTGATTGTGGTGGTAGCTTCTGATGCTCGACGGTAACTAGCTTTCTTACTTGAGTTCTATTTTCATATCCGACGTCAAGGGGTATCTCCACATTTCGCCAAATCATAACTTTTTGTCCCATATCCAAAGTAATGCCATGGCTAATCATGAAATCAGCACCAATGATAACTTCGTCCACAATATCGGCAACAATGAATACATGATTGACGGTAACGTTGGCAATGGTTAATTCCACATTTACTTTACCATAGACCGTGGCCGGCTCCCCAGTAGCTGTGCGCAGGCTTACCCCACATAATGGTTCAATTGTTTTTTGACTAAATCTGGCCTGACGATAGACTGTGATGCCCCGGTGTCTACAGTTAAAACGTGCTTCTGACCGTTGATATACCCAGGAGCAATAAGATTGCTATTTTTCTGCAGTATTACGGATATGAAGATTGTGGGACCCTCAGATGTGGGATCTAGCTCTTGCCCCATAGTGCTAGCTCGTTTTAGTTTTAAAGGTGATTCTTGTGATGATTGATGATTCGACTGCTGGTTACTTCTTTGAGGCGAGGCAGATCTGGTTCGTTTTCTTGATGCTTTGCAGTTTCGCTGAATATGACCAGATTTACCGCAGTTATAACATTTTACTCTGACTTTACTTTGTTTCTCAATAAACGTCTTCAAAACCTTTTTTAATTCGTCGATTATATTTCTCTGGTTGTCAGCTACTACTTCGACATTTCGCATATTACATATTTGGGGCTTTGAAATTATTTTCGCCGTTTCTTGTGCTAGTGCGAATGAGACGGTTTCAGTAAATGATGGTTTAGGTGTGGCACAAACCGCGTGTTTTATTTCAGGATCGCGAATGCCATTAACAAATGCCTCTATCTTGATATGATCCAAAAACGGGCTGTTTTCCCCTGGGTAAGTAAGCTGCAGCAAACGCTCGATTTCCAACGCAAAGTCTTGTAGTGTCTCATTGGGCTTCTGCACTCTACCAAGCAATTCCATTCGGTATAGTTCCTTTTTATGTTCACCAGCGTACTTACGTTATAGCGCCTCCATTATGTCATCATAACTATTTTTTTTTACATGCTGACACGCTTTCAAGAACTACTGCTGCGTTTCCTTTTAAGGCCAATATCAACTCTATAGCTTTTTCTTCGTCGTTCCACATGTTTCTAATGGCAATTGTATCAAACTGGAACTTGAACACATTAAATGGCGTGGTGCCATTAAAACTAGGGGCCTTTATTCTACTAGAGGATTCTGGAATAATTCGCAACTGTCCATCTTGGCATTGAAGATTATTAATCTTTATTTCTAGATCATGTAGTTTTTTATCAACATCTTTGGATTGTATATCTAGGCAGCTCTCTAAGTCGGACACCTTTTTATCAATGCCATCCACTCTGCTGTTTATAACTTCCAAAATTTGCTTAAGTTTCTCGTTTGTCGCTCTAGAAGTTTCTTTGGCTTCTTTAACTTCAGCAATAAGTTTCTCGTTATTTGCTTTAGAAGTTTCTTGAACTTCAGCAAGAAGTTCTTTAGAAATTTCTTGAAATTTCATTTCCATTATTTTATTTTCTTCCTTAACTTCTTTAAATTGATCCATCAAAGCAGCAAACATTGTGGATAAATCCATGCTTGTTGTTGCACGGGTAGAAACTTCCATTTCTTCTTTATACTCGAATTCGTAAGTTCCGATGTCAATATTACGCCGCTTGAATTCATCTATCAGCCTCTTTTGTAATTCTGCTTTATTACCAGCTGTAGGTAACTCCAACTTATTCAATTCTCTCTTCAAACTTCATGACTGCTTATTATTTTGCAATCCCACTTCTGACACCAATTGTTACGTTTTTACCTTTTAAAAACGGTCGTTTATTTCCTTTGAATAAACGTGTACTTTGATTGCAAATAACAGCAGTTTAGTAGTTTAAAAGTTGTAACGACTCTTTATTTTATTTAAAAACGTACAACAAAAACAGTTTAAATAGTCACTTGCGTTCTAATATAAACATAAACTTAAATTACACACTTTATAACAACACACTTTAATAATGTACGAGATTATACAGCCAAGGCAGTTGATTTGTCTTTACTTAACGACGCTTCCAATTAGACTCACTCAATGGTGTTCTCACGGCCAATTTATATACACTGTATTCCCTACTAGATGCTTCTTGAAAGCTCTATTTCTTTCCACAATGTTCTTAACGGACAAACTAGAGCTTTTAATGTTAATGTTAGCAGCTTAAACATTTAGTGTTGCTATACTTAAAAACAATGGTGAAAGCTTTTTATTCAATGTATGTTTAGAACTATGTTAATAATTTTTACAGATATGTTAACTGCTGTTAACATAAACGGAAATGTCTAAAAACATTTATTTAGTGTCTACATTAGGCAAATTTTTATCAAAACAAACGTCAAAATCAATGCGAATATATACAAGGTAACCTTAGTTAAACAGCTGATTATTATATTGGTTGTTACAGTTGTCAAACTGCATAAATAAAAAACAATTATGAATACGCCAGAATGTTGTTTTTTGCAATTGTTGTCACCTCACACAAATTCGCGTTAAGTTTGACGTTTGCAATGATAAAAAAATCTCTAATGTAGACACTATGTTAACTTTAAACCAGCCGCTAAAACCGTTATATTTCAATTCAAGTACAATTTCGTAACAATATCTATACTTATGTCCCTTTTGCTAGCTCGCGTTGCCAATTGAAACTATGTATTCTCTGATTGAAGAAATAGCAAATAGAGCGGAAATAAAAGATATCCAAGAAATGCGATTGTCAACAAAAACTACATTGGAAAGAAGTAAGGTATGTAAACGATGTAGTTTTCCAAATTTTGTTTTTTTTAACCAATTAGTATAAATGGCATATAAGATTAAGAAATTATGAAATGAGCAGCCAATAAAACGTTCAAAAATATGGTCACGTTTACGAACTCCGTATACATATCGTACAATCATATTAACAATTCAATTCAACCTAGAAGTAACATAAGCCGGAGAACCCAAAACACCTCAAGTCCATATAAAATTTGAGACATTAATAAATCATGTGCCATACGCACTTTAACACGGTATGGCAAGTAAACATCTGTGCAAAAAACTCAAAGTAACCCAGAAATTTTACTGCTAGTATAATCAATACGACCTTCAAAAATCAAACGCCCATCAAGAAAAGTTCCCAAATATTTCAACCGATCAACAAAAACCACTGTAGAACCATCAATCTGAATATTTAGATTAAGCAAAACACGATTAGAAGCACCAAACGTTAAGGCTTTAGATTTTAAAGGATTTATAGACAGACAATTATCCAATGACCAAAAAGATAAACGTTGAAGTGTATAATAAATACCTGATTGAAGAGAATTTATTTCACATCGTCACCACAGTAGTATTACTTCATCAGTGAACAGAAATGACCTGCAACTAGAATTGTCAACATGATATGGTAGATCTATAATATAAAATAAAATTGGACCCAGGATAGAACTTTGGGGAACGCCAACTGAAAGGCGAAGCGAATTAGAGTATATACTGCATCTAATATCATCTGTCATGTCAATTAGAAGGATGTAGTATTATGGCCAAGGCGGAAAGCATACTGAGGAAGAACAATACGATTATGAACAAAAGGAAGCATTTGGTCCTTTATTATATGTTCGACAGTTTTAGAGAACGAAAGAAGAATTGAAATAGGTCTTAAATCCTCAAAACCGTGTACATTTTAAGACTTTAAGGTATTGGTACAACTCTAAAGGGAATGTAGATGTAAGCAATATATACCATATAACATGATGGGTGAAAATAATAAATATACATTATAATTAAAATAATTGTGACGTTAATACATTAAATATGCTTATTAAAAATGTCAATTGGATTGATTTATTAGAAAGTAAAATTTATATGTTAAGCTTCCATGTTGGTATATCAGGACTCAAAAAAGAAGTAAAAAATCTTAGAAATAAATATTACATAAAATATAATTTCTCAAATAATAATGTTTATAAACAACAGTTTCTTCGATTCGAAAAAAATTTAATTATGTCAATAAATTTCTATACTGTCAGTATATTATGAGTCTCAATAACGACTTAAAATGCAATCCAAAACGATTTTGGACTTTTATAAATTCTAAAAAAATTTTTAGTG
Organism: Protocalliphora azurea; assembly: GCA_932274085.1. NCBI lineage: Eukaryota > Metazoa > Arthropoda > Insecta > Diptera > Calliphoridae > Protocalliphora > Protocalliphora azurea. Next base: position 75,960,887 of record OW026523.1, on the reverse strand, counting down.
ATGAAAATTTACAGTATGATAATTTTGATTTAAATGAAATAAACACCATTATGGATTTCGGTAATTTGCAACTATCTGAAGAATGTTGCAGAAGACTTTGTTAGGCTTTCTAATTCATTTAAGGGTGATAATGATGATTTACCAGCTTTTTTAAAAAAGAAATGGTCTTCTTCATTATGTCTACCATTGAAAATTATTTCTAATAAGTCTTTAAGCAATGGCTATTATACTAAGAAGTAGAAATTTACTACTATTTATAAATCTGGCCTATTTATAAATCTGGTGTGAAAAATAATGTCATTAATTATAGACCAGTTTCCAACAGTTTGCTTAAATAGTTAATTTAATTTTGTCTATTAAATTATGATTGTCTGTAAGAATAATATTGTATACATAGACTCAAACTAACAAATAAATAAATAATTTAATAGGTTAGCGAAAGAATTATATGTTTTTCTTAAGACCAATTACACAATTTTGATAACAATTTTCCCTTTTTGTAATTTGGCAACGATTTTTATGTTTGTTTATAAAAAAACATATTTAAAAAATCTTCACTTCAAAAATTTTTTTCTGAGAGAGAACCTTGTTTCTTTATATCATGATGATAAAATAAAAATCAGCTTTGTTTAGTTTTTAAAAATCGAAGGAAAATTACTTAAATTTCCCTGATTAAAATCATCAATTTTTAATGCTAAAAAAATAGTATTAAAAGTATTTTCTTTTTAAGTTCCGTTCTATTTTTTTTTTTTTTTTTTTTTTTTTTTTTTGTTTTGAAATATGTGTCAAATTTTCAGCTTTTAGTATTGTAAAAAATAAAACTTAATTTAAACAACTCAGGAAATTTTAAATATTTCTTTTTTTATTTTAAAATTTTAATACACAACCATTGTACAGGTATTTCAAAACTATTTGAAATGTGTGGAGAAAATTCTTGTTTATAAGGCACATGCCATTTATCTTGTACCTTATGGGCACATATTAAATGACGTATGGGTTCTTTGACTAATATTTTACCACTTTCCGTTTGTGTCACCAATGAGTATTGATGTTCTTGCTGCCATCGTCGAAATATTATTCTAAGTTCAGGCCCCAGAAGGAAAGCATGTTGTCGCATAAAATCTCTTGAGAAGAAATCAGTAGATTGACCACTTTTTAAAGTGGCATACAATAGAAATGGATCATCCTGAGAGCTAAAAAAGAAAATTTTATTTAAAGGTGCTTCGAAGGTAATTTACACAAATAAAATTAAACAAATGTAAAACAGTGAAGGACTTTTGTCAAATTTTAAAGAAACGATTTTCAACTTTTTTTAAAATTTACTATTTAAATTTTGTAACCTTTTTCAATTTTGGAATAGTTAATTTTCGTCTTTTATCGACTTTTCGATTTTATACGATATTTTCGAGATTTTTTGGCTCTTTTGACTATTTTTTATTATTTGTCTTATAAAAACTTAAAAAATGTAAATATGTTGATAAAGTATGAGACAAGTTACATATAAATAACTTTATTACGATAGCATTTCTAACACATAATGTTGTTGAAATAAAAACTGCAAAGAAGATACCTTTTAAATACAGTTAATTTTTATCGAATTTTTGTCTATTTTCGATTTTATTAGACTTTTCGACTTTTTTACTTTCATAAAAGTCGACTTTCAAATTATTTCCGACTATTTTGACTTTCAGACTTTTTCCGACTATTTTCGAGTTTTCGTTTAGGTTAGGTTAAGTATAAAAGTGTATCGTCTATATTCACGCCTCCATTCAGAGACCAGGCGGTCCATTGTGAGTTCCTTTAGTGTGTCATAAGATAGACTATAGAAAAATAGAGGAAAGAAATAGATAAAGAGAAATCCATTAAATGAAACTATTGGAATATCTTGGAACTTAAAACATAACAATCAAGAATGATTGCTCCTAATCTACGTCGTGCAGAGCACTCTCAACGGTCATGAGCGTCGCTGATGACGTGAGTCCCCATAATCTTCCTAAGATGTAGATAAATCAGCCTTTCTATTGTCTTTAGTATGAAAGACGATAGGCTGACCGGTCTAAAATCTTTTGGTTGCGAAATATATCTCATTCGGAGACATTCCCTAAATACCTCCACGAGAAGTGAGATGACTCTTTCATTGACGTTCTGTAGCATGGCCGGATAGTACCATCCTAGCCCGGTGATTTATATGGCCCAAATGAGTTTACGACCCATACTACCTTGTCTCTAGTGATCATCTCATCTATTGTATCAGTGTCTCTCTCTCTCATCTGATTCCGACTTTAGGTTATTACTGAAACTACCTGTCTGCCCATCAGTTCTCATCTGGGAAATGAGTTTTCATCAGTAAGCTGAGGTACTCCGAGCTCGACTCTGTCCATGATTTGCCCGCGTGTTGTATATATACAGGTGCCACAGGGTCTTGGATAATACCCGCCTAAATCTAGACAACTCATTTACAAGTCAAAAGACTCACAAATTTATCCATGACGTTCGTTTCCCTCGCCTTATGTCATTCTTGTTCCTCGTTAGCTTGGCCATATTAAATAACTTCTAACTGTAGACCTCTGGTCCACCATTTCGGTTGTTTCCTTTTGCCAGGATATACTGTCGGTCAACTGAGCTTATAGCTATTCCTAATTACATCCGTGAAATTATTCACGACTTCCTCAATACCCTTAGCTGAATTTCTCCAGCCCTGGGTATCCCTCAGATTCCTAACTCATGGATGACTTCTAATCCGTCCTTCTAAGTTCCTATAGGGCTTTCCCTTTGATTTTGCAAAGTCAAGACTGAAGGATATCATGCTACGGTCTAAAAAGGAATAATCCTCCTTATCAAAATTGCTCCCTGGTTCACTAGCGTTATGTTTGCAACTGATTCCCAATCTTTCGTTCTGAATATAGGAGAACTATCCCTATTGCAGATATGAAGATAATAATTAGTTATAAAATCAAATACTAACTCACTTTTTCTATCTGTCTACTAGCTAGCTTTCATTAGTTGGGAGAAAAAGTCGACTTTTCGACTTTTTTAAATTTTTAAATAATATACTTTTCGACTTTTCAAAATTTATTAATAGTCGATTATTCGACTTTTTTACTTTTAACAATAATCGACTTTTTCCGACTACTATCAACTTTTTCTGACTATTTTCGACCTTCTGTTTTTTTCCGACTATTTTCGAGTCGTAAAGACTATTTTAGATATTTTCCCTTTATTTTCGACTTTTCCGACTTTTTTCGACTTATTGATTATTTTTGATTTTTTTTCGACTTTTCGATTACTTTCGACTTTTTCCAACTATTTTCGACTTTTTCCAATTATTTTCGAATTTTTTCGAACATTTGAGGCTTTCTAAAGTCGATTATTCGAAAGTCGATTTAGAGAACCACAAGTATAATAATATATATTTTTCATTAAAGTATATATAATATATATTTTTCATTAAAGATCATTATTTATTCATATTTCATATAAAAATACTTACATATCATTTGCCAAAAACACTGCCGCATTATCCTTAACATATTGCATAGTTTTCTTGGGCCAATTGTTCATATGTTTGCGACCTAGAACTAAAACATATTTATTTTTATTCTGAAAATATTTTACCACCGAAACCAACTGAAAATATAATTAAAGCAAAAAGCACAAATTAATTAAAATTTAATAACATCAAAAAAATAAAATAAAATCTTTACCAAATTAGCCATAGCTTGTGTTGACTTTTTGCTGCCCATAGAATAAGCCACATTAAGACCATCTATAACACAATCATAAGGTCCCGTACGTTCAATATAATCAGAGAATTTTTTAACCTCCTCCGGAGTTGATTTCAAAAAGACATCATTACGAATTAACACTTTCTCTAGAAAAGATTCTTGTAACTTTTTAAAATCCTCCTCACTTAAAGAAACATTTTGCATATGTAGACCACAAGCAGAACATTTCCCAAAACGTTTCAAGTTAGTTGTTGTAACCTGTAAGAGCTTAGGATATTTTAAAGCTACATCCTGTAAAGCCTTGACTACCCTTTGTGTTATAACAATATCATGAGTTTCCAAAAAATTTAGTAAAATTTCTAATTCTTTGGCAAAATCTTGCAAATTTTGGCTTGCTATGGTTTTTAACAAAGTTAGAAATATTTCACATTTTGGTTGTTTACGGTGCTCCAGCATTTGCTGCATTAACTGCCATCCTAATGCTAAATCATTTGTGGCAAATGATTTAATAATCATTTCAGTGTAGGCCGGCAAACTAGGTGCATTACTGCTTATTTTCATCATTTCTAACAAATCCAAACCATTTTTCCACTTTTTTGTGGCTACCAAGCCATGAATAAGATTTTCACAAGATGAAGAATCTAAAATGTCATGTTTAGATTTCATTCTTTCATAAATCTCCAATATTTCTTCTTGTTCCTTTTGGCTAAGAGCGTTATTTGTACCTCCTCTGTCATGGTAAGCAGCATTATATACTTTTAGTAATTTTCCCCATGTAGCATCATTGGGCTGTTTACCACTTGCCTGCAAATGTTCAATATAACTTTTAGCCAACAACAAATGTTCAGCATCACTACACACTCCCACTATAACTGCATCCACATTGTTTTTATTAATATGTTTATAATTTTTAATTAATATTTCTGTTAAGTTTTGCCAATCATTTGTAGTTAATTCTGTACGATTACGAAGGTAGGTATTTTTTATTTCAGCTAATTGATCACTTTTTGTACTCAACTGTGGCCTTTTAAAATTGCTGGCATGACGTGAAGTTATCAGAGTTTGTGGTACAATATTTTGTATCTTTTTTGTGCTTAAGAACCGGTATAATTTAGTCAAGTACATTTTTATTTATTAATAAAGAAAAACGAATAATTAAATTGTATTTAAGTTTATTAAGTTTTAGGTTAAGGTTTTTTGTTTACATCAACCATATGATGTTTGTTTACACAAACATATGTTAAGGCTGCCAGATGTTATAGAGTGAATTTTTATCTAATTTAATTTTTTTTATCAAGACAAACGTCAAACTTAACGCGAATTTAAGGAAAGTGGCAACAGTTGCACAAAAACAACAATATGGCGTATTTCTTATTGTTTTTTATATATGCAGTTCGACAACTGTAGCAACCAAAGTAATAATCGGCTGTTTAACTAAGGTTACCTTGTATATATTCGCATTGATTTTGACGTTTGTTTTGATAAAAATTTGCCTAATATAGACACTAGGTAACAGTTTCGAACAATGGCTCGAAGATGGAAGTAGGCACAGGTTGCGGATGTTCATGGGAACAGATATCAAACGATCTTTTAGATTATCTGATAGTTGCAGCGTTTTCCAAGCAGAAATTCTAGGCATTTACAAGGCCTTAGGATTACTGGAAGACAATGTTGAGAGGGACACTGAGGTAACTATCTATGTGGATAGTCAGGCACCACTGATGGCAATGACAAGTTACTGTGTCAGATCCAGGTTAGTGCTGGAGTGTAGGAAGGAATTTAGAAGATTAATGGATGCCTACTAAATAAGACTTTGTTGGGTTCCTGGTCACTGCAATATTCTCGGCAAATAGCCGATGAGCTAGCTAGTAAGGGCTCGGAGTTGGACAGGTCTTTTGTGGAGGTATCGGTTTGGATTCCAAATGGGTCATATTTCGTGGCCATAAGGGAATGGACTATAGGTAGAATGAATCATACTTGGTGGAGTAGAATGGACTCCAGGGTATTTAAAGCATTATGTCCCAGTCTTAAACCAGCCGATTCGAAGCATCTTCTGGGCATGAGTCGTGGGAATCTAAGGATCATTGTTGGCATGATTACTGGTCACCTCGCAATAGGGAATATGACCAGTGAGTGGGATACTGGCGCGTCAGATTTTTGCAGGACGTGCGATGAGGAGGAGGAGCTAGAGTCAGTGGAGCACATACACTGTCATTGTGTAGAGCTTCAGCGAAGTAGACTGAGGTAGTTTGGGAGCCATAATCTGCACGAACTAGAGGAGGTTTCGGGTGGAGAACTCGGCAACATTATAGGGTTCGTAATGGGAATAAAGTGGCTTAGAGGTAGTCAGATTGATTTGTTGGGTCTTAGGTTCCACACTTTTCCTATTTTTCTTATTCTTTCTTTCTTTCTTTCTTTCTTATTCTTTCTTTCCAATCTTTTGTTAGGAAGTCGATTTATCGACGAAGTGCATTTGAATAGTTTGGAAGTTATAGGCTTTTGAAGAATGTATTTCCCTAAGAAACTCATATGAAAAAGTTTTATCGTGATTTAAAAAATTGGATAAAAATTAAAACTTGTGTTATTGAAGTCGCTTTTGGACATATCACAGCGTAAAAACACTTTTTTATTATATAGGAAATTAACAAAATATTAAAAACAAAATTAGGTTAAACAAGTTAGAGCGCTCTAAAAATAAATAGTACACTTTAATATTTTCATTTTTATACTTAAAAAATAATACATACATTTGTTCCTCAAGCAACCCTTTCTAAAAAAAAAAAACAATAACGCCAACGTATAAACTTACATATATTTACATATTATCATTATCATAGAATACAACTGTTATCAATTAAACTGCTTGATTATACAAAAACCAACAACAACACTAATAGTCATTGCAGTGCTTAATATAAATGTTTGAGTGTATATTATTAACAGATTTTTTCAGTTTTTAGCCCATAACTCGGTTGTTTATGCACTAATTTGGTTGATCCAAAAAAAACCGAAATTTCGAAAAAAAAATTATGATCGATCTATATAAAAACAAGGACTTCAAAAAGCCACAAATGCGTTTTATCCGATATCCCGACATTATTCTATCAACATTAAGAAATGATCCAGAAAATATAAACTTTGGAAATTACAAACGGAATAACAAACATATATATATGCCCTTTACACATGTGGTGAAGGGTATATTAAAATTTAAAAGCAAATTATTTGTATAAATGTCTACTCAGAAGCTTTCAACTGATACTTATGTCTTTGCAATCGGATCAATAGTATAGAAAATATTTACTATTTTAAGTGGATTAGGGATCTCAATGAGTTCCGAAGCTATTTCATTTTGGTCTCTATGGAAAACTGATAAATTGTTGAAATTATTACACGAGGCAACCGTAATTTGTCTCTAAATGAACGTTACGTATAGTCTACATGTGACATTATAACAAGTAACGAAACGTCGATGGAGCTACTGCGGTTTTTTCTTTATGTCATTATATATGGGAACACATAGATACAATTTTGTATCTATGTATTCCATCTATGTAATATCTATCTATATAATAAATCACATTTTTTCGTTTTTCGTTCAGGTATGTTGTCAAAATTTAATAGCAAAATTTTCTGTTTTTTAATTTCATTGCGTTTTGTATTATTTTTGGTCCAAATAATTAATTAATTGGGATTGCTATGCAGATTTGGACTTCTTAAAAAAAAATAAAAGTAAAAAGACAGCAAATAAATGACGTTCAATAGCAAAACAAATTTATTTTCGCTTGCGCTCTAACAATTATATCATAACGTCGAATTAATATAAATAAATTTGGTCCACATGTGATAAATTCTTATCATGGTAAGGATTTTACATTTGCTATGATAGAGAAATCTTTTGTGTAGACCCTACGTTACGTCTTGGGTATACTAGACAATCAACGCGAATTTATGGAAGGTGTAAACAGTTGTCCAAAAACAACAATAAAGTGAATTCATTAATATTTTTACATATGCAGTTTGAGAGCTGTAACAACCAAAAACAATCAGCTGAAGAACTGAGGTCTCCTTGCATAGAATTGCTGATTTTGACGTTTGTCTTAATAAAAATTTGTGTAGTATAAACTCGTCGTTGCATAAATTCGCGTTTATTTTGATGCCTGTCTTGATAAAAAAATTGCCTAATGTAGCCGCTATTTTATATTTATTCCAGCGTTGTCTTTTTGTTTGTTTAACTCATTTATTTAAAAAATGTTGTTGTTTATATTTCCGTTACTGGCCCTATGTGCATGTATATTTTGGAAACTAAAAAAATATTTTGTAAAATTGTTTCCTTCTAATGGTTGTTTTACATTCTAAAAACATTTTTATAAGAACTGTGCTAAAGGACATATTTACTCTGTGACTGATCGAAAATAATGATATCTTATAGGATTTATTAGAATACGTGTACCCCTTATTTAAGATTTAACATAATATAAACAAAATGTTTTCTCTCATCATTGATATAATATGAGAGATAACGCCGGCAGAGGAGAGTAAGATAACGCAAGCAGAAGAGAGTAACCATTTTGTTTATATTATGTTTAATGTTAAATAAGGGGTACATGTACTCTAATAAATCCTATAAGATATCATTATTTTCGATCAGCTACAGAATAAACATGGGCTTTTTATTAAAAAAAAAAAAAAAAACGCACGTTTTTAACACAATTTTTATAAAAATATTTTTTTAAAATGTAAAACAATCATTTAAAGAAAATAATTTTACAAAAAACATTGTTTTTTTTAGTAATTTCCAAAATATATAAGCACACACACATACAAACTTCCGTGTGTGTATATTTTTTTGACAGTTCATCTTATAAGATGGTTGTGTAGAGAAATCTCATCACAACAGTCTCATAATACTTCTTATAATACTAATATTTGAATCTACACATGAAATAATTCTCTCAGAGAGCGAATTTGACACTCGCTGACAGAAAAATCTTACATATTATGTTACGTATAGACGGGCTGTTAGCTGTCAAATGTTTTGTTATTATATTTCTTTCTATATGTGTTTGTTTACATTTTTTATTCCATCTTTGTTATTTTTTCAATGACAATGTTTGAAATTTAAAACAAACAATTGAGAGAAAAAATCCCAGTTGGTTTTGTATTGTTGTAGAATTACTCCAACCTTACAGTAAAAAGCCTTGCTATCTACATCAGTGATGGGATTTATGGTACCATTGTGCCATTTTTGATACTATTGCTTTTCTACTAGCACTACGACACTTTGAAAACTAAATTTGCACTTTTCTTCTTACCCCAGGTCTACAACTGAGATTAACGCTAATATAATATGTGAGATAACGCTGGCAGAAGAAAGTAAGGGGTACTAGTATTTTAATAAATCTTATAAGATATCATTATTTTCAATCAGTTACAGAGTAAACACGACCTTTTTACGTTTTAAAAAACATTTTTATAAAAATTGTACTAAAAAAAGCGAATTTCTTAAATAAAAAGGACGTGTTTACTATCTAACTGATCGAAAATAGTGATATCTTATAGGATTTATTAGAATACGTGTACCCCTTATTTAAGATTTAACATAATATAAACAAAATGGTTACTCTCTTCTGCCAGCGTTATCCCACATATTAGCGTTAATCTCAGTTAATAAAGTGCAAAAGATTTCATTATAAACAATTTGGGTCTTTAATTAGTATTAATTCTTTCAAACCAAAGTTGGCACTTTTGAACCCATTTTGGTACTTTCATGTTCCAAAGTTGGCACTAAATACAAATGTTCAAATACCGTCATTGATCTATATCTTCTATTCTATTTTATTGGCGAAAGAAAGTGGTTAAAAGAAGTAAAAAATACAAGTTAATTGTTTTATCATATAAAACAATATTATAATCCTTTGTATATAGTTAATAAAAAAAACCTAAAATAAAATCGTGATGAATTTTGCATATATAAATAGTAAAAAATAACCATGAATACGTTGCGTAACATCTTTACCTCTCGTGCTATCAACTACCTCCGGCAGAATGGGCAAAATGCTCTCATTAACATAACACAGCCAGTGGATAATGCTACCAATGCAGCACCTCTTAATCAAAATGGTGCAAACAACAAGTTGGAGAAGAGCCCTAAGGAACCATTTCTTATACCGAAAACTATACTAGATGCCACCGTCTTTACGGGAAAAAAATTTCCCACTAATTCTTCAACTGATTCCATATCGCCTACCACTCTAAAAAATTATTGTCGCATAACACGTAGGGTGGACATAGTCTATCGCTGTAAACTCTGCAATACAAGAAATGTTAAGAAAGTATCGGAAGCGGCCTATACCAGTGGAGTGGTTATATTGCAATGCGATGGTTGTTCAGTTAATCATTTGATTATTGATAATCTGGGATGGTTTGCCAATACCAAAGGCAAAACATTCGATGAAATTTTGGCTGAAAACAGTGATAGTGTTAAAGTTATTAAGGTTAATGAAAATGGTGAATTGATCTAGTCAGTCCTTGCGAGTTTTACCATAATAAAACCAAAAACCAAGAAAAAAAAAATCATTATTACTTTAAAGTGAAACGTTTTTATCTTAATTTGTTTTTAAGTATTTTTGGACACAAATATTTTTTATATTATGTTTTAGAAATTAATAAAAAAAAGCAAAACAAGTTAAAAAAACATTCAATAACCCATTCTTTGTTATTTTTGTTTTTAATAATTGTTTAAATTGTAACCAACAACAACAAAGTGATAAAAAAAATAAAACTTTATTATTAAAAATAAACAAACTTGTGTATACATTAGACTGCACCAAAAACACCCGACTTTCGGCCGTAACTCCTTTAGAATTATTCTTTTTTATATAAAAATTTACTGTTCATATACTGACTGATCGGATGTCGCTAACATCTGTCGCTTCGACCCTGAAATTTGTAAGGTGCATTTTTGATTTTTCAGTTTTTTGAAAAAAAGTTGCTAATATCAACTCTTTTTTTGCAATTTAATGTAAAGGAACCGTAATCTATACATAATTATTATAGCAAAGAAGACAAAAAAGTTAAAATCGTTAGAAAATATTAAAGTTATTAGCAATTCCCAGACCATTTACATGTTTTCGAACACGTGTGTAAGCAACATACTGGCAATCCTCTAGTTATGATTTGTTAAGAAACGTAGATTTTTATTATGGGTGTTTCAAATCACCAATTTCAATTTTTTCATTTCAATTTAAACAAATTTCAACAAAGTTAGGAAAAAACTGAGTTTTTTTTGGACTAGTATAGAGATTATTAAAAATTAAAATATAAGATAAAATATATTATAGAAAATATATTTCGAAATTTTAAACGCATTTCAACAATGTTAACCCTTAAAGCAAGAAGATCAAAGGTAAAATTTTGGAATATTTGAGGATTTTATCAGAAATATAACTCAAAATTATTTATTTTTGTGTGGATTTCAAAGCATTGATTTCTATAATAAATTTAGTTTTGTTAGAATAACTTTACATGGCGAAACAAGTAAAGTATCATTTTCTTTGTCCATGATATCAGTTAATAAAATTTACTTTGCACTTATCAAGAAAGGAGGGTGTTTCCAAAAATATTGACCCCAAGTTCAGTTTAGGGTCAAATTTATATTATTTGTAAAATATATTTTTGTAAAATTACATTGAAGTCTAGCCAAAAATATACTCTCTATGTGAATAGTCAGGCGGTCTGAAAGCCTTGGATACACATCTGGTAAAATCCAGGCTAGTTGCCAACTGCAAGAAGTCACTGAGAGAGCTGTTGGAACATTACGTGGTGAGACTCTGCTGGGTACCTGGCCATTACAACATATCTGGCAATGAATTAGCCGATGAATTGGCAAGGCAAGGCGCAGCGAAAAATGTTTCGGAAACGGAGACCAACGTGAAACCCCCGACGAGTTTTTTCTTTAGGAAGATCAAGGAATGGATCTCGGCTACAACCAAATCGGCTTGGGAGAGTAGAGTTGAAAGTAAGGTATCGACAGGACGGCCATTTGACGTTCGGAATAAGGAGATTGTAGATGTCATAGGCTTCGTTATAGGAATAGGCTGGATAAGGGGGAGTTAGGGGTATATCTCTAATAACTTTTCCATTCAGTCTTTAACCCTCACTATTTCCCTTCTTTTCTTCTTCTTCTGTTCTATCTAGGAAAATTGACTCACAATGGACCGATATTGGTCTCTGGGTGGAGATGTGATGCAATTGAAAGTATCATATCAGCCTTCCCCATCCATCTATCTATATGTGTTTTATAACATAACAAGATAATATAGATTAGATTTATCTTGTTATGTTATAATTTTAAATAACCTGTATACTAGTAAAAAAATCACAAAAAAAGAATGGCTTTTTGCCGAAATATTTTTATTACAAAGAGTAGTTTTTGTATTGAAAATATTAAATTAAGGCAGCTTAATATTATACTTCAAGGTCAAATCAATAAGTCAGTGACCTTTTGATTAAAATGCGTTTTTAGCAAATAATAATTAATAATAATAATTTTTTTCTCAACATAATATAATCTTCAGTCATTACCAGGGAAACCACCATCGATAAAATATTTATCCATCTCAGAACAAATAAAGCATTTTGGCTTCGATTTATAGATGCATATTTCACCCTTAAAGAAATATTTTTTCATATAGTAATTTTTACATCATATTTATAGCTTTTTTACTTTTAGAGAATTTTTTTTACCTTTTTAGAACATATTTTGACATTTTGAGCATAATTTTTTTTATACCTCATCATTGGATGTTTTTCAAATATATAAAAAAAATAAAAAAAAAAATAAAAAAAAAAAATAAAAAAATATATAAAAAAAATAAAATATTCAAAAATACTTAGTACTCAAAATTAATTTTAATGAATACGGTTAAAAATCGATGAGTTTTACTTATCAGCAATTAATTTTTTTAATGAAAGCTATATTTTTAAATTTAGAAATGAATCTTTTTGGTAATTTCTGTGGCAAAAAGGAAAAACTTTTTTTTTTGTTACTTTTCAGGAGACCATTTCTTAAGTTTTAAATTGAAATTAAAGGTCGTATGTATACAATTTTGAATTATCTACCGTGTAAATATATCCGCAATTCGTGCGAAAATTATCTGGTATATTTTTGATATTTTGATAAGTATAATTACTACCAAAAATGTAGTAAAAAACAATGGTATTGTTTTTCCCTTTGTCAAATTAATATCTTGTTTAAATAATATGTTATGTATTTTTTCAAAATGGAATTTAAAAATATATCTTGAATATGTTGATTTTTACAACATGCTATGAAAATAATACTTATGTCTTAGAAAAATACATATTTCAAACAAGAATACTAAATTCAATCATGAATTTTAATAAAGGATATATGGAAAAATATCATATTTTAACTTATACAATTTTTACATTTCGAAAAAAAAAGTAAAATCGAATTATGTTGTTATGCAGACCACCATAGAATCAACTAGAAGTTTATGTGAGAGACAAAAACCTATTTCAGTTGTCAAAAACCTAATTCATGCAACAACAAAATACATGTAGTCACATATTTTTTGTTTTTGTGTTTTGAAAAAAATGAGTAAATTTTTTGGAAATTTAATTTGAACTTTCTCATAAACTTCTAGTTATATTCTATGCAGAACACTAATACAAATGTTCAGAATTAGATGGGAAAGCAAATTTAAGTGATATAATAAACAAAAATAGAGAATTAAAATAAGGCTTTTCGACACAGTTAATATATAAATTTTAGTTTTGCCCTAAGCCTGCGTGAAACGATAGAAAAGTTTGTTTGTTAGTAAATTTTTTATTGGTATGAGGTGAATAAAATTTTACTAGCTCATAAGGCTAGTAGAATTTTTGACAAACGTATATAAATTGTAGACGTTTAAAAAATATTATAAAATATTTCAATAACAGAAAATGTCTAGAAAATTTACATTTAGTTTTAAGATTTCAAACACAATTTTTTATTTAACATACTTAATATTAATAATCAATGTTCATTTGAACACAAAACATGACCAAAGTGAAATTTTTCTTTCATAAATGATTTCAAATAAAATATTTTTTATTCTTTAAATCTCATTATTTAAATTTCTTTTATAATAAAAATTAAATTTGTCAATGTTTTGCAGTTTTCATTTCACACAGTAAAATGAAAATTTTTTCTCACCATAGAATAAATATTTTTTACCATTGAATTTTTCTACCATTTCACACACGCCTTTAATTTATAAAATTTAAATATTAATAAAATAATTTGTTTTAATGAAAAAAAATAATTAGTTTTTGTTTGAAAATGAAAAATATTTTCCCATTTTTTGGAGAATTTTACGGCGCATAAAAAAATATATTATAGCATATTTGTGGTTTCCCTGGTCATTACACTTGCCCAACGTTTTTTCAATTATTTTATTTATTTTATATAGAGAGTTAATTTCCTAGAACCTATGTTAGATTGTTTACCATACTGTCGCTATGGCTTTTATTGACGAGTATACATATGTTGTTGCTGTAATAGCTCTGCAGTAGTAGAAAGTTCCTCCCTGCGAAAAAGTTGTTGCTGGTTCATAAAATTGTTGCGAAGTTGACAATCTTTGACCAAGTCGTTCCGGAGTGTAAATCCAATTTGATATACATTGCTTGCCTTCAAAGCTCTACTTTGGCCGCTAAGAGTTTAAAGTCCAATATAATATTATACTAGCTGCTTTTGTTTAAGCGTACACAAAATCCAGAAAAGAGAATCAAAATTTAAAGAGCAAAGTGGCGTTTCATAAACTAAATTCAGACTTTTTCTTGCTTTTTTTAAAAGTTTTAAATTTACTCAGAAAATCCACAGTTTACTGGACTTTACTGGAAAAGTAAACGAACGAACTGTCTGACAAATTTCATTCTATCCTGAAAACAATTAGGATTGTAACTTATGACGTTATCTTTTATGGCTAAAATGTTGCCTTTATTCTGTACTTTTAATATTCTGAAAAATTGCAATACTGTAAATGGGTCAGATTTGTGTTGGCCTTAATTAAAAAAAATATGTTATATGTTTTATCCTCAAATTAAATATTAAATGAATATTAAATTAATAGCAAACTCAAATATTTTGTTCGAGAATAATTTATTTTTAATATTTAGCTCTTTATAATTGATGTTTTGTCAAAAAATCTAAAAGTTTCACCAAAATCCGAAATTTCGCTAAAAATTTTAAAATTTCCCCAAATTCCAAAATTTTTTCAAAAATTTTAAATTTCACAAAAATGTACAAATTTAGTAAAAAAAAATGAAATTCTTCGATTAAAATTTTCTTCGTAAATACTTTAACTATTTCAGAATTGGTCACACATTTTTTTTCTATTGTCGTCATAAAAACGGTACAATTTTAAAAGTTACACAGTTACAATGTAAAAGCTTCAGAAACGAAAAAGTTTTTAAATTATTTATGATGACCGAAAGGCCGATTAAGCAAAGTGAATATTATAGACTGTTGGAATTTAGTATCCAGAAATTCGTTAGGGTTGTATTGTGTTTCGGTTCGAAGATCATTCAAAATTATGTTTAAAAGTTTTGAATAAAAAACCACATTGATTCCACAGTGCAACAAGAAAAAATTGCATAAATTCCAATGCAAAATGAAAGCGTATCAGTAGTATAGCAAAATCCCCAAGGGTTTTTTAAAGTCAGTTCGAATTTCGGTTTTATGGCGTCTTGAACTTCGAATTTGAGCTCTTTTTTCAATATGATTGAAAAAAAAAAAAACACTAATAATTTAATCTAAATTTTATATGTCATTGTTTTATGTATATAACTATTATACCAGGTTTTTACTGGACGCCACTCCCTTTTTACGCCCATTTTTGTCATAACTTGAACTTATGTTTAAACTACTGAACCGATTAAAATTAAACTTGAAGGAAATACTGACTGGATGCCACGCCCACTTTTTTAAAAAGTGTTACTTTGCTTCTTGGTAAGCAAATTTCAAAATTCATTAAAATTTTGCAAACAGTGGTAAAAACATCGCAGTATAATAAAAGTGGGCGAAAAAGAGGAATTTAAGATAAAATTTTTTTATAGTATTTTCCTACTTGATTTTGTCAGATTCAATGTTGTTTGTATACATCCACTGTGGTTGGAAATTTTGTCTTTTGTGTGATGTGAGTTGATAATGTTGCTGTGAGGTTGCATGTAATTTTTGCATGAAATGGTCATAAATATGATTCTTTTTAAGGTGTTCCGTTTTGGATTGTTTGATCAATATAGATGGAAGTTGTTCATATCTTTCTGATTTCATTGAATGTTTTTTTGGTTTTCGGTGTCTTCTATTGCAATCTAGTGATTGGTATGGTGTTTCTTTATTGGATGAATTCTGCCGAAATCATTCAATATTTTGTGAATGAAAAGGAGTACCTCTTGGGTGTATATTTGATTATCATTAATGTTTTTGAACATAATTTGGTCTGTTGAGACTAAGAAGATTTTTCTGGTCATTAGTTTTGACACTTTGAGCTTATCTATTTATCTAGTCTCTGTTCCTGTTGGGTATATGCGGACTCGGCTACTTGTTTTATTCTTTGAATGTGTTGTTTTGCTCTTCTCATGCATTTTCTGATAATTGGAATTATTATTTTCTTTTTATTTAGCTTAATGTTCTTTAATTTTCATCAATATTTATAATGTTTTCGTTCTTGCTTGAACGTGAAATGTTGGTCTTGGATTCATTGGTCAATGCCATTAGTTGCAGTAATTTGTGTCTTTATTGAATAGTTGTGCGCAGATCTGAGGGTTGTTTTCTATATCATTTGTTGCTTCTTTGCTTTATAATTCAAGGTATGTTTTTAAAGTTTGGTTCTTTTATTGTAGTTTTGGGAGAGAAATTATTACCTGTACTGTGATCATGTTGTTTATGGGAATGTTGTGATCATGTTGTTTATGGGATTACTTTTGTGTGTGCTACTTTATGCTTATTGCATTTTGGAATATAAAGGTATTATACAAGTTTCTGTGTGATGTGTTAGTCTTTTATTTAATTTTATGTTATTTTATACTTAAATTTTGATTTATTAATTGTAATTTAAATTTATTGTTAAGTAGAAATTTGTGACCGACTATGGCCAGAATTCTAGGTTATAAAATATTATTCAAAATAAATAAAATTTTATGTTCCTTGCCTTAGTAGCATAAAGTAACAAAATTTATTTTTAATGAAAGTGTGCTAAAAACTGGAAGTGGTATTCAAATTATACTTTAATTCATAGATATCTTCACAAATATATGTGCTAATTTTATTAGACCTAAAAAAAAAGAGAATTGTTAAAAAAAGTGAGCGTGGTGTTTTTATGAATATTATATCATATATTTCCTTTCGGAGGATGTAAGATATACAGTGTCGGCCGAAACTAACTGAACATATATATATTTAGAAGTTCGGCTTCGTATGAGCAGAGTAATCTTATTTTTTACAAAAATATTTCTAGAGCTTATATTCAAAAAGGGCTATCTGCAGCCTTCCTAAAATATATATATTTTTTTTTACTTTAAACACTTTGTTTTTGTGTCCTATATCAGTGGTATTAATTTTGAAAAGAAAAATTAATTCTAATACATTTTTTTTTTTGCATTTTTATTTTTGGGCTATCTACAAGACATACAGTACTGTGCAGAACATATGCAACGAAAAAGGGGTTATCCTAAAAGCTGATTTATTTTTCAAAGTCTTCAATTTGCAACAAAACTACTTTTATAAAATTGTTAACATATTTGAGTATTAACAACAATTTGTACTTTGAAAAATGTGAATCAGTTTCTTCTTACAAAAACGGAAAAAACCCCGTAAGTTCTCTATTTAAAGCGTGCACAACAAATTTTCCAAATACAAAATATGCGGCAAATTTTTAAATTTGTTGGGATTTTTCTAAAGTCAATGGCAGTTTTATGGTAAAAATATCTAAATTCATTTCTTTTTGTTATTTTATCTTTTACAAAAAAATTTTAATAAAAGTTATGGTTTGTTATGAAATATCCCGATTCATTAAATTTTATTTTTTTTTTTGAAAACAAAATTTTTTGAAATCATTTATTGAAGTTGCCCACCGAGCAAAATTGTACTGCTCATCGTGTTTATTTATTTATTTACAGTAATATAATAAGCCTCCTAAGGCCAAAAAAACTTATATTACAAAGAATCCTGAATAAGTACTTAAAAATAATAATATATATATATATATATATGTATTACAAAAAATAGTTCGAAATCCTGTATTTAAGATATTATAAAATCTTAAGATCCAAACACAACTTTAATAGGTCGTAAAAATATAAAAATGGTGAAAAACCCTATCAGAGCCAAATTGAGATTTAAATTAACGTTTAAAAAGGGATGTCGTCATTATGGTTTGGAAAAAGGAATGGGAATAGTTAAAGGATGGTATAATCGTTAGTTAAAAGGTACTATTACATGAAAATAAAAAAAAATTATATATATATATATATATATATATATATATATATATATATATATATATATATATAACCAATAGAATCAATGCATAACACTTTTTATAATGAGAAATTCACATCGCAAAACAAATAGATGACTAAAGAGACGATGTTAAATTTTTATGACAGATTTTTGCTAATTTCTCTTTCAAATA
Organism: Protocalliphora azurea; assembly: GCA_932274085.1. Taxonomy (NCBI): domain Eukaryota; kingdom Metazoa; phylum Arthropoda; class Insecta; order Diptera; family Calliphoridae; genus Protocalliphora; species Protocalliphora azurea. The sequence goes on along the minus strand of OW026523.1, from coordinate 75,942,463 downwards.
TTTCTGTTTTGATATATGGGATTCTTTTCATTAAAGATTACACGATTTTAATCGTTTTTTTACAAATGCTAAAAATGATGTACCATTTTAAATCTTCATTTAAATATTTAAATCTCACATTGGTTTTAAAACTATTTTTTCAATATTTATGCGACTTATTAAAAATGAGTGTGTATTACAAGATTTTAGATCTTATAGGCAAGATTTAAGATCATCTTTAGCAAAGCTAAACGTAAATAATTATATATATATATATATATATATATATATATGGTTTGTAAATATATATAACTATGATCCCAATATACACAACGAATGTTTAACAAAAAAAAAAAAATATTAAAGAAAAATATAGAATTAGATTATAAAATCTGTGACTATAATAATTCGGTAAAAACCGATAACAGTTTTACCCGAAATGCGTTATTAGAATGTGAAAATAAACGTAGTTTCATAGTTAAGTAATTCCAACGTCGTGCTACTCGAATAATGAAGGACAGCCAAAAAAAACCATTATTAATTCTAGGCATTATTAACTGCGGATTCTTAGTGGAATGAGAAAAAATAAATTTAGAGCAAAGTTGAATAGCAATCCCCCGTTTAATAGTCCTATAGAAAAAATCAAATTAGGTTGAATCAAGAAATTGAAACGCAGAAATATGTTCACAATACGATTGACAAAAACGATATTAGTTCCATCAATCGAAATATTCAAGTCACGTAAGTAACGATCAGAAGCACCAAACATTTTTGCTTTTGTTTTTAGCGAGTTTATAGAAAGGCGGCAATTATCTGATGACCAAATAGAAAAATTTTTAAGAATGTTATCTCAAATGGAAGGGAATATATTTCCCTTCGTCTACCACTAAACAGAAACTGCAACTCATCGACGAACAGAAATGACTTACAACAGAAACTGTCGACATGATGATGGATCATTTATATAAAGAACAAATAAAATTGGACCCAGAACTGAGCCTTGAGGAACGCCAGCAGATAGACGATGCGAATTAGAATATACATTATTGATATCAACAAACTGATAACTTTCAGATAAGTACGAAAAATCAACTTACACGCATATCTACAAAAATGAAAATGCTCTCTTAACTTTCAAACCAGAACAGAATAATTGACAGAATTAAAAGCCCTTGTTAAATCAAGTAATATCATAGCTACAACCTTATCATCACCTAAATGACATCTAATATCATCAATCATGTCAATTAACAGTGATGTAGTGTCATGATCAATGCGAAACGCATAATGAGAAGGAGCAATACGATCACGAACAAATGAAAGTATCTGGTTCTTCATAATATGCTCGACTGCTTTAGAAAAAAGAAGGAAGAATTGAAATAGGTCTCAAACTCAATACTCAAACCTATGTACATTTCTAGATTTGGGTTTAAAAAAGCAATATATAGTATTAACATGATGGGTTAATATGATAGAAATATACGGAAAAATTGTTTTAAAAAATGAATTGGGATTTTATCAATTCCAATAGATTTAGATTTAACTTTACAAACCGCCTCATATAAGTCACACTCACGTATATAATGAAAAGAAAAAGACCCATTTACAGAATCCAAAAAATAAGCTCAACAGAAATTAGCAAAGTTAGCACCATTAACAAAAAAATATTTATATTATTACAATCCATGGCATAATCCCAATCGCTATTATCCAAAATCCCCTAACCTCTTATAACCATCCAGATACCAGAATCAGTTAACTAGTTCAGAATAAAACTTTCTTTTTTCTTTGCGAATCACACATTTAGCCTTATTTCTATATCTGCAGTAAATAGCCCAATGTAATCTAGATCTATCAGCCTGAAAAGCTGAATAAGCCAAGACAATATAAAGTAATAGTTTGAATTAAATACAATAAGTTCATAAGAACACAATACATCCAAACGAAAAGTAGTAAAAATTAACGAATGACGTGAAATAGAGGGGCATTGCACTTGGTCAAAATATAAAATCATTGCGTGATCACTCACTAACCAATAGTCTAATAAAGAAGTAGGACCATGTGCGACATCAAAGTAGGTAGGCTTCGAATTGTGATGAATAGAAATACTAAATCTTGTACACATAGCCCTTATCAAACCAGTTTTCACAATATTAAACAAATTGCAATTAAAGTCACCAACAGTTACAATGTTAGTGTACCTTCATAGCAACTCATAATGATGATTCTCAAAAGCAACAATGTCATGAAATGGTAAACATACTACACCAAAAAGTACATTTACATTATTAAAATAATGTTCTTTATTACAGGAATAATTTTTTAATCCTGTGTTGTATCAGAAACAATTTAAAATTTAAATAGATTTTTATCTAAACTCAGCAAAATTCAGCAGATTAAAAAAGGAAAGCGCTTTAATTTAAAGCAATATTCAATTATATCCAATCTGACCAGACACGTAACGTACGGCATAATGATGCACCTTTTTTATCCTAACCTTGAACCTTTTAGCTTACTAGGTTGATAGAAAGCACCAAAATTTCTTCATACAAAAAGAAATGTTATGTTTAATTCAATGTTTTAGCAAGAGTAATGTGCAAAATATATTTTAAAACTATTGAAGGATTGGATTAAACACAACTTATGAGGTCCAAATCCTCAGACGGAAACTCTTATGAAAAAGCTTTTATGCGACTTCTAAATTAGTGTACTCGAAAATGTTGTGTTGTCAAAAAATTTAAATGGAAACTATTCTAGAGACGACAATTAACAATTTAATCGCATCAATACTTTTCAATTTTACAAAAAATATAAAATATAAAACAAAACTAAACAAAACATTCTTTGTGGCCGGGAAGCCAAGAAATTTAATTTTAATTCAGATTTAGCTTTATTTTTATACTTAGTATATTCTATTCAGGAGTTTTTACCTATGGAATATTGTTTATTGGTCTTGAAGGCTTTAATGTTACTTTAATTGAATATATAAAATAAAAATAAAACAGTATTGTTGTGAACACTCTTATATGAAAATTGTAGTGTTTTCTATTTAGTTTTATTAATAAACAAAGTTAAAACCCTTTAAAAGTTTGTACTTTTGTTAATCATTAAATATGTATATATGTAAACTAAATATTGAAAAAAATAAAACAATTCTAAGGTTTACTCTAATCTTTTTGCTTTTGTTCCGCATAGTACTGTATATCTTGAAGATGATCCTTCTAACCACCAAACTTCGCATTTTTTTATCTCCTGATTTGTAAGATATCATAAATTAAATTGATAGATTGTCTAATACCAAAAATGTATCTTTTACACCTTTAACTTTCGATAAAGAAAAAGGGCTATCTGAACATTTTATAACAAACATTGATAATATATTAAGGGAAAAAAGTTCAATCTACCATAACTTCGTGAATAATGCGCATAAAACATTTATTTTTATGTGTGATGTGTGTAGTACTTGTATCATTTATAAATCGTAGAAGACCGAATTGCATTTTGATAAAATAATGAAGGGAAAAGTTTATATGCTCTCCTAAATAATTGGGGTTTTGCAGATAGCCCTTTTTGAATATAAGCCTTCGATTTACTTCCATATAAAGGTTGTTTTCCGCTCTAAATAAAAACATATAAATTGATACATTTTTCCTATCTTTATAATAATTAATAAAGCGCTACAAAAGAAACTGAATAAAATAGGTTTTTGTCGAAACATAAAAAAAACAATACCATTCTGTAAAAATATAAGATAAGATATTATATTTGATGTTGTTTTATGAATAAATTTTGTAAAAGTTTTTGCCTTGTCTAAAATAGTGAAAAAAAAAAAAAAAATAAATAAATAAATAAAAAAATGTTGCAAAAAGTAAATTAATTTTCTTTTTGTTAATTTTGAAAAGTTTCAGTAATAAAATTAAAATAGTTAAATCAAAATACTGCGAATAAGTTAAAAATTACCATATTCGAGATTTCTGAAGTGTTATGACCCATTAAGACCTTTGATATGTATTAATATGGCAACATAGACGGTAAGATACGTTACAAATATGTTAAAAACGCCAGAAGCGGTGCAATGAATCGACTATGGAAGCTGACCAATCAATAATGATACATAAATTGTTAAAGGAATTCAAAACGACTGCTCCCAGTAGTCTTAAATCTTTGAGCATTAAAATAACCACACGTATAATCCAAAAAATAGCAGTAAAGAACGGAGAAGAATAATATAGGTCTGCAAAAGACCATACTTTTTCAAGAAAAATAAAAAAGAACTTTGTATTTGGGTGAGAGCACCCAAACAAAACAGATTTTTTTTCTCGAACAAATCGAAGTTAATAAGAGCAGTTTTGATAAAATGAGAAGTGTTAGTCAACCCACTTATCCCATTGAATTCTCTATACTTAGTGATTCAAACATGATGATAAGGTCCCAAAATGAAAAAAAAAAAAAAAAAAAATAAATTACATCAGCAAGCAATTGATAACCGTCATGAACAAGTCCACACAGTCTCTTAAGACTATTTAAAACCTATGGGTAAGCTTTTGTGTACTCCTAGAAGCCTGGACAGCAATGCCAATGCTAATAATATATAAGCCCATTTGTTTAATTCCCAATATATGCAAGCCTAAAAATTCTCCGAAGTTTTCAAAAGCAAAAGGATTTGTCACAGAATATTGTAAAATTAGTTTTGTCGCGAAAATTTTTTTACTTTTAAGTTTATTAAATACTATTATTAATTTTATGTTATGAATTTGAAAAATATTTTTCTGTTATGTTAATTGCTAGTGTTGAAACCCTTTACCCCATTTGAAATGAAAACCATAGTACATTTGGTTATCAGTCGATTTACTGAAGTATATAATAATGGTCGGTACCTAAAATCCTATGTTCAAAATCGTAAGTAATCAATCAAGCCAACAATTTGCATTCAAATTCCAAAATAGTTTAAAACAAAAATAATTACAATTTAGATATAAATTTTATTTTAAAGTTTTAAATCATACAATTATATATTTTGGTCTAAGGGGCACCACTTTAATATTATTTTATTGATTTTTTTAAGTATTTAAGATGATTTTATTTAGAATATGCTGTGGAAAATAAACACATTCGACATAAAAGGAAAAATAATTCATTTGGACAAACTTGTTATAATTAATAATAAATGTATTTTTTAAAATAAATCAATAAAAACAAATTAAATTAAATATATTTAAATATATAATTAAATATATTAAATAAATACCTTTCCATAAGGTAATTCTGCAATAAAAAAAGTAAAAATAATAATTCTTCAAATGTCTAAATATAATGTTAAAAAAGAAAAATAAATTAATTCAAACATACCGTCGTCGTTTTATCATCTCTGGTCGTCTTAATAGCGTAAAAAAGAAATTATTTCCAAATTGGGTAAGTAAAAATATTGAGGCATTATAGCTATTTGTTTGGTGTGAAAGGAGAACTACTGTATAATTATGTATTGGTGGTTAAAAGGGCCACACATTCTATAAGAATCGGTGAGTTAAGCAAAAGACCAGTATCGTCACAATGCAATGTTTGAACACATTTTCCAAAGACCTGCTTTAAGTGCGATCCTTTGCTATTCAAAACAGCAGGAGCCATTTGTTCCAAAATATCAATACGATAATTAAACTTATACACTTCCTGAGTGTATTTCTCTATGAAATCCGTAAACATCGTCCAGTCTGATTTCATAGTTATAGCGACCAGCGCTTCTATAATTGAGCTGGCAGTGGTTGTTTCACGTATACGCTTCAATATTAAACGGCAAGCATTAACACGACTTAAACCACAGTTAACCAATGCCTCAAAAATTACAATTATGAATTCTGCATATTCCGGATAACGTTCACAATCATTTACCATATTCATCAATTTTACACGATCATTTCTAGTTGTGTAATATGTACAAAATACCGAAAAATATAATTTAAATAATTTTGAATGATTATATAGAACTTGATAGGCGAAGTCGACATTAATTTTGTCTAAAGTATTTATATTTTGATATACAGTTTGCGTATCGTTGAATTGATGGGATAATTGACACTGTGTACTGGCATAACATTTATCTACTAAGTAGGGCAAACATCTTATACCAAAGACTTGTTGAATAATTTTTACTAAAGCAGGAATTTCATTTTGCAATGGTAAACTTGGGATGTCAACTGAATTTTGTTTTGTTTGTATTAAATTATTTTTAACTGTTCTTGTTATTTTGTTTAAATTTATGGGAACCGTTATTTTTGTCATTATATTAGGTGGTGGGGGGTCGTTTGTGTTTGTTTTTTCTATCGCTAGTAAATGTTCTTTAGCGGTGGTATTTTCTTTAATTGAAGTTGAAGGAGTTATTTTTGGTATTTTGAAATGTTTGAGATCTTTGTGTGGTGGTTCGTCGTTTGGTGTAGTATGTTGAATTTCGGGTGGTTTGTTAGTTGTTGCAGTTGTCGTAGTATCATCGTTAACAACTGAATCCTCAAAGCGCTCATCATTTGGCGAACTATAAAAAATTGTTATTGATTTAAAGAATGGTTTTTTTATTTTTTGTAGGGTTAGAAATTTTAGCATTTTGGAAAAACAATTTTGCACAATTTTGAAATTTACTTTTTTAAATTGAACTCTTTTTACTGAAAACTATATGTACTTATGAAATTTAATGAAAATAAGCTAATCAAGTTTAGTTGCACTAACTCTGAGTTATAGGAAAGAGAGTGTACTTCATTACACTCTCGCAAAAATAAATAAAAATAAAACATGTAAAACTTACTCAAAACAGGAAGTGGCCAAAGATAAAGTATCATCATAGTCCTCCTCAAAATCTAACAAACCCTCCAATTTCGATTCCAATTCTAGGAGTGTTAAATTTTGTGTAGTTATATTCATATTTATAGAATTTAATTGCTTCTTATTTTCATCCTTTTGTATTTCAACTAAAATAAGAAAAATAATAAATAAATAAAAAATAAATAAAAACAATAAAAATATTGATTTATTGTTGACCCGAATTGCTTTTTGTTATTTTTGAAACGCTATCCACTTTAGAATAATTTACATTTTGTCTAGTAGCCTCACTTTTTAATTTGTATATATAGTAATATATGTGCTACATAGAGGTTTTCAGTTAAATTCAAAATGTTTGTACAACATATTTAAATATCGGAGATCTTTAAACCCTGATTTATTTGGAACATAAAAGGTCCTTAATTGGTTTAGTTATAGCGAAAACATGTCTCAACATTTTATAACTCATTTGCTATAATAACAGATCGCCAGGCATGGCCAAATAAATTAAGTGCTTGACAATCTTTACAATGATACGATTTTAGTTAGTTCTTGCTATATTAATTGGTACGAATTGAGGGCGATATCTCTAAATAGCATCATTAAGAAATTATCCGTAACATATCTATCAGTAAATACCCAAATGAAAGAATACCAGCTATTTAATTAAATATATCGAGATATATACTTGAGTTGATCTAAATAAATAAAAAAAAAAAAAAAAAAAGAAATGTGCTATTATGCTCAAAATAATTTCTGTACATGATGTTTTAAAATACTTTTTTAAGATAATTTACTGTTATTTGTATTCACTATGATCTCGTGATTATGTTTCAGTTAAATTTTGTGAAAAAATATTTTGCAACTCTTAATTTCCTAACATTATCGATGAAAAAATGTAAGAAATTCTACATAAATCCTCTAAACTTGTATAATCAATTCGTCAAATATACAATTTGTTAGAACTACTTTTTTCTATTTAATAGTCAAATTTATTGCAAATTTAAAATAAATAATTCTTTCACTTAAGAATTATAATTGACTCCATTTTAAATTAAGCCATAATTTTTACCCAAAATGTCCTAATTTTTTTTTATCTCCTCTCTTCCTATTTTTCTAATAACTTAGTAAATATGACTTCGACCATTATAATATTATGCACACATATTTGAAATTATATCAGTTAGGTTGTGAAAGAGATCTTCTGTATGGTGTTATGTGAAAATATATTTACTAGCTTCTGATTTATTGTATTTTAAAAAGTATATTATGTATATGAGTATTTTATATATTGACTTAGGAAGGCTTTGTTACATTACTTGAATTTATTAAATAAATAAAATATTTTTACACATCTCTTAAATGCAAAAGAAGTGATCAAAAAGTACATCAAGCAAATTTAATTGTAAAACGTTGGCTAAACACGTAATGGAAATAATTTTTTATATTAATTTATAATATTTTATGATCATTAATATTGTATGATTTAATTTCAACAACTCTATACCTCGTTAAAATTTTAATTTTTAACACTTTTGCTTGAGAATAGCGATGCACCATATATGGTACGCCTTGCATTTAAGGGATATAAATACAAAAATTTTAATCAATTACCAGTTGTACCTTCTAAATTCTTGTCAGGTTCAATTTCAGTTTCTATAGTCTGCTCCATATCTTGGGATTCCTCCATACAAAAGTCTGGGTCTTCAATATCATTAATAATTAAATCTTCTGTGCCACTTTCATTATTATTTTGGTTTTTGGAAGAAATACTTAAATTTATTACTTTACTGCAACAAGTATCTGTTTCCGTTGGTTTAAGGTCGGAATCACTTTGTTCCATTATCTGACAAGACTTTTTATTGTCATTTGCTGGCATTTTGAGATTAATTACTTTACTACAAAAATTTTCTGTTTCGCTAGAATTTTCATAATCATTTGCTGGTATCTTTAGATTTATTACTTCAATACTATCACTTTTGGTTTTCATTTCGATTACATTTTCTTCAGTTATTTGGCTGGAAGTTTCATTTTCATTTCCTGAAGATTTTAAAAAGTTTTCTGTATATTTAAATTCTTGATCTTTATGCTCAATATCTTGGCCTAAATTATCACTTTTATTTACGGAATTAACATTACATTTATAAGATTGTTCTTTTATCTCTACATTTGTGTGATTTTGTTTTACATCGCTATCATCAAACGATTTTCCACTTGAGGCATCACTATCGGTGGTAAAGAGATTTTCATCTTCACTTAAAGTTATTTTTGCCACTGAAAATACCACATTCTCTTTGGTTTTATATTTAAGAGAATAGTTTACAACTTTTTTGTTAGAAAGGGATTTATCATCATTATTATTTTTAGTATCTGTAAGATCAATAACATTATGTTCATCATGTCTATCTTTTACTAAATTATTAGTTAAGGAAGTAGATAAACATTTATTATTAACAATTTGTTGTTCTGCTTTAATGTTCCCATCATTTGCTTTATGTTGACACTGTACGTTATTATTATTTGTGTGTGTGGTATTAGTATTTTCTTCATTTTCAACATCTATTTCAAAATGTTTTGCTTTTTCTGAATTATTACTTGGGGAAAGGGTTAATGAATTATCAGTTTTATTACTTTCAATTTGTTGATCAGGTGCCGAAATTGTATCTTCCTTGAAATTATTATTTGGAGTATTTTTTTGTTCGTCTACAATTAAAGATCTTTCCGGATTAATATGGTCATCATTAATCAGATTAATAACTTCAGTTTGATTTAAATTTAATGATTTGTCTAAAACACGATTTTTTAATTCTTTAGATTCTTCATTAAATGAAAACTTTAAATTTAAGGACATATCAGAAGACATAGAAATATTATTAGAACTATCTATTTGAACAGCTAAAGAAGTGGAGGTGGATGATGATGATGGTTCATTGCTAGAACTATTTTCTTTATCTGATCTATCAACTTGTTGAGAAGTGGTATCGCAAAGTTCCTTTTCCTCTTTCTCTGAAAGATTCTTTTTTGAAATAAAAATAAATTTACATAAAACATATAATAAAATATTAATAAATGAAATTTACCTTTTCATTTGTAGAATTTTGAATCTCACACATGGTAGAATTCTCTACTCTGCATTGATCAAAAACGCTTTCGCTCAAATCATCATTGGAAGTAAATTCATTATTTATATTATCTAATAATTGATTATCAGGACAAATATATAATAACTTATTAAATATATCAGAAGTTGAGTGATCAGAAAAATGTAAAGCTGAATTCACAGCAGTCATGGAAACATAATTGGAATCTTCATTATTTGTAGAGTTATCATGATTAATTTTATCTAAAGAAAAATAAATTATTCAACTTAGAAAAATAAAATTTTTTATTTTCGTTTTAAATTACCTGTTATATTATCCTGCCGCTTATTAGTATCCTCTGCGCTGTTCTCCACCAATTCTGCCAAATCAGTAGCATCAAAATCCAATAATGGCATATCCAAAGCTGCTTTAAATGATTTCTCATTTTCACGGTTATATGCTAAAACAGTTGTACTACTATCGCCAGTTTTTTTTAATTCATCGTTTGTATACTCAAAATCACTTTGTTCTATAAGACGACGTATAAACTCTTCGTCCTGATTATCAATAGTAACAGAGTCATTTTCTGTTGCATTGCGACCTTTTGTCGATAAGTCCAATGGTAAGCAATCATCATCTTTAGAACAAGTAGAAGTTTGTATGACGTTGTTTGATTTTTTATTAAGATTTAAAACTTCATTATTGATTATATTAAAGTTGGACTTTGATTTAACACTTAAATCTAGAACTTCTTTGTGTGTATGAGCTGGTGGTGGTGCCGAAGGGCTTGTATTATTATTTGGTAAGGAAGGTATTTGTATATTTATAACGGGTACTGAATTTTGTATAGTTTGTTGAATTTGCCGTGGTGGTTGTATTGGATGAAGAGTTTTGTTTTGAAGTCCTAGATTACCTATGGGTAAGGGAATCGAAATTGGCAGGCTATGGTTAGCTTCTAAGACCCTAGCAATAACATTATTACCCGTGTGGCCACTGTTGTCAATGTAATTTACCTAGAGCGAGGTATGTATTAAACAAATGTTAAAGAAATTAAATCGGGAAAATAACAATTGAATTATTTAAGGAAAATTAAGTACTTTGCCAAAAAAAAAAAATCGAAATCGAAATTTTTTGTTTTTTTTTTTTTTAATAAAATTCGAACATAGTTTAATATAGCCAAAATAAATTTTTTATGATGATTTTTATGATAAATTTTTGAAATTCAAACTTTTTTTGTAAAATTTATAAATTCGAATGTTCTAACATTATAAAGTGATAAATAATTAATTACATATATACTAATGTTATAAAAAAAATCAAAATATAATATAATAAAATATATAACATAATTCAAATTGTAAATGATAGAAATTTATTATATTTTTTATTTTTATGATAAATTTTCAAAATTTTAGAATTTGTTTGTAAAAATGTAAAAATAATACTTTATTGTAATAAAAATCTTTTTTATATTTATGATAAATTTTCGAAATTTGAGCATTTATTTGCAAAATTTTAAATTCGAGATTAAATTCGGATTTTCGAACATTATAAAAACAATAAAAAATTATTTACAGTTATATTAATGTTATATTTCGAATATTATGAAAATAATAAAAAATTATTTACAGTTATATTAATGTTATAAAAAATCTAAATTTAACCAGTTCATAAAAGTAGAAATTTTTAACATAGTTAAAAATTATAAAATTTTTTGCTATAAAACATTTATATTAATCATTTTTGAAATAAATTTTTTAAGTTCAACTTTTCAAATATTCCTAAAAATTTTGACAATCAATTATGTGCTGCGTTATTGGAACTAAATTTGAATATGAATAAAAATTAATTAATTAATTTTCGAACACAACCAAAATTATTGAAATCTATGTTTTATTATTTATGTCTTTTTCCTTCGAAGTTATAGAATTTTGTGAAGTTTGAATTTTTGAATAGGACTATTATATTATATTATATTATATTATATTATATTATATTATATTATATTATATTATATTAAAATACTATAAAAATCTATATCATTGGCTTAATACAGAGAAGGCGTATCTCGGGTTTTTTTTTTAATTTAAAAAAAAGAATTCCGGAATGTTAATTGAAAAGAAGCCTCTTCCGCAAATCTTTCACTCAATCTACACCTTCGTGCAAAAAGCTAGATTCCCGAATTCAGCTCCCTGAGCCCAATATCAATCTGAGTTTTATACGGTTCTCCATCAAAAATACAATATTTTAAAAGTCAGGTTATGAAAATCGATTACATGTGACAAATGTATTTCAAAAAACCGTAACGCGATACAGTTAAACTACTCCAAACATTTAGTTAATGAGGGGTGAGACAAAAACCTGCCTGGCTGTATTTAAGAATAAGAAATAATTAAAACGACGCGAGAGTTATTCCCTAACCCAGAGCTACTAACATAGTTAAAAATTAAGAATATAAATGATTATAGCACCTATAGATTTTATAGAAAATGTTCAAAATTTAATAGCTGTGTTCGCGTATATGGTATTTTGTAATAATTATCACAAAATGTTGCTGGAGGTTGCTAAATCGTGTTCGTTTAGTTTATAAACCTTGAAAGTGAGAGCATGAGGGTGGTAAATTTTGACAGTTCATTGATAGAAAATTTTACTTCCATCAACTTCCATCAATAAAACATGTGTTTAAAATAAAACATATGATCATTTGTTTCCAAATGCAAAAAAAGAAAATCAAAATATAAAAACTCAAATTCTGTGATAATTTAGAAGAATAAATGTAATACAATGTTAAGCAAACATTTAAAATTCGTATTTTTTAGATTTATGTTAAAAAATTAGATAAAAAATCATTTATAAAAGTACTTATTTGCTGTAGCAAATCACTTTAAGAGACTCCATGTTAGCGGTTTAAGTTAAAGATTTTGACTTTTTTTTTTACTTTGATTTGGTTAAAAATAAAATTTTAATGAAACGACTTTTAATACAATTTTATTAACAAATATTTATTTAGATGATTCACATGGTATCATAAAATCATATGTCCTATAATAATAGCATGACAAAATACTACTGTTGTTAACCACTCCTCATAATTTAGTGTGCTATTTTGAATTTCAACAAGTCAAAAATAAGTGAAAAAGTTTGTGCGAAAAGTGCATTTTAGATGTTGTGATAGCAGACTCAATTAATAAATAACATTTTTTTTTATTTTTTACTTGTTTTTATATAAAATCATCACTGCTGATTAAATACGATAGCACAAAAAAAGGAACAAACATTTTTAAACCATTGTAAAATTTTAGAACATTATGATAATTTGGCATGATAGCACACCTTGTGAATCCCCCAATTATATTAATATTTTGCTTTTATTTTGTTAATAAAAACAATTTTCTATGTTTTATTGTTTTTATAAATAAATTAGCGCTTTTTAAATATAATAATTGGACATTACATCAATTTAAGAATAAATTGGTTTTACTCTCCCAAAAAGCTGCTGGATAAATCTGAATAGAAAGTATGAGAACTTAGCTTATGTCACAACTTCTTATGTGGCTAAAAGTTAACAGCCAAAGTAATCCAGCAGATATACATATATGAAAAACATTTGTTTTACTATTGTTTACATTTGATGTATAAAAAATAAAAATCTTAAAAAATTATATAAGGCTCTTTTTGTTTGATCATTTTCATAACGATTTGTTTTAGAAAAATAAGTAAGGAAACACATAGACATCATATATTTTAGAAATAAAACATCCTAATACCAAAAGAGTCGAAATCGAAAAGAACATTGGGAAATACGAAAACTTAAGAAATTACAAAATGACATGATTTGTTCTGTTTCTCAAAAAGTGAAAATTAACAATCACCTTTCTGATATTGTCAGCAATATATATCCTCCAAATTGTTTATTATTTTTAAATCGCTCTTTGATATTTATTAAAAAAAAAAAAAACTGCAACTTATCAAACTTCAAAAATAACAGCCAACTGTAATCAACCAAGTACAGTTAATATTAATGAGTTAAGATGCCTCCTGTAATTCATACTACATGCTAACTCGAAGTTTGGTTTTTAAACACATGCGTTGCCTGTGAGAATCGTTAGCATATTAAATACTTTTTGGGTTTTGGAAGAATTTCATTGTAAATTTGATGGTATTAGTTGTCAGTTTCAAAATATGAGCCTTGTTTTTACTTTGTTTCCCAATATTACAAATAATTCCGAAGAAAATTTATTAAGTTGTTATTTGAACAATACTTTACAAGAAACGAGGGCAACGAAAGTATGAACTTTTCTTTACAAAACAGTTTAGCATTGTCATTTGCTTCTGTAGAACAATTTAGCAATTACATTTTCTGGTAAAACTGATTTTCAATTATATATTTTTGTTCAAAATTCCAATTTGGGGTCAAGCTCCAAATCTGACAGCTCTATCCTCCACTTCAAACAAAAATCTGATTTTAATTATCTCTACCCGCCCTTCAGATCTTTGAAAACAAATGTTGAAATGTTGAAGGAGTCGATAATTTATATTACACAACCAAAACCTTCCAATTATCTAAAATTTTTAAAATTACACAAAAAGATTAATAATATTCATATAAAAACTGTATAGATAATATAACTTTTTACAGATTTTCACAGATTTCACAAATAGAAATCACAAGTTACACATTTTGAATTTTTGCTTTTGCTGCAATCTTTTATTAGATTACCATTATTGTTTTTGAAATTCTGTTTTTCATTTGCACAATAAGAAATATCTAAATTGGATGATTTTTATTTTACAAAAATATACTTTAGTCATTTTATGAGCTGTAAAATTACTCATTTCCGAACTTAAGTTCCGTTGAAATTATACAAAAAATTACACGGATATTTTTATTATCCAAAAATTATCCAAGAAATTTTAAATTCTCCCATTTTTGGATAATTACACAGAAATCGGCAAAACTGATACAACTAGAAGTTTATGTGTTTTCATAAAATTTACTCATTTTTTAAAAAATGATTTTTCGCCAAACGTGGCGATTTTTAATTGCTTTTGGCGACTGAATATTCCGTTTGGCGACATGGCGATTTTTTTGGCGATATATAACATGGTGGCGATTTGTTTGGCTAATTTTTGAAATTTGGAGAAAAACTATTAAATTTTCTTGCTAGAAATCGACTATTTTTAGTGCTTTCCTATCTAGCAAAATTATGGATATTAATGGATATTAATGCTTTCGGTCACAATGAAATAAACGTTCATGAATAAATTAATTCTTTGAAACAATTTATAAGTTCAATAGGACCAGTGTTGTTATATAATGTTAGAATTATTCTTTTAAAAAATATAATAAAGTCCAATAAATTTTAAAAGTTGATGACGCAAAAAGGGTCTATATGTCAGAAAAGTGTATTTTAATTTGTATTTTTAATCAATTACACTGTGCTGGAAAATGAGACTAATATATTTTTTAATAATGAGAAGTGTATAATATGAATTCTTATTTCAAATATATTTTAAACGCTAATAAACAAAACTTTAAACTGACAAAAAATATTACTATAATTCTGTAAGCAAACTGACAAGTGTTACCAATGAGCAATTTTTCAAACCAAAATGTTTAATATACATAAATAATATTCCTTTTATTTCTTATTTTCAATTAATTCGCTACTTTCGTAATTAAGTTTAAACCCGAATATCGCGAAAACGAGCGCTAACTTCGAAAAACGACTGTCACCATTGAATTCAGCGTACTAAAATTAGCTTTACCAGTAGGGTGCCCAGTTTGTTAAAATTTGCAACTAGCACTGTGCAGTGTTATTATTAGCTATTGCAATTATCGTTGGCTTTGTTAAAGCTGAATTTGCATTTATAAATTATACGAAATTTTAAGCACCAAAAATTGTACGACACTTAACACTTTAATTAATTTCTTAGTATTTTTATTTGGCGACAGAGGCTCAAAAATCTGACAACCCTGGTGACTACATGTATTTTGTTGTTGCATCAATTAGGTTTTTGACAAATGAATTAGGGTTTTGTCCCTCACATAAACTTTTAGTTATATTCATTCTATGACAATGACCAAAAAAATCCATATATCACTTTTTCTGAAATTGATCTTTGATATGAGAATAAAAGGGCGTTCCTAAAGTGACACGCTAGTTGTACAACTGCAATTCACTTTTAATCGACAGCCCCTATTCCCATTTTCTACAAAAATTACGCACTGGATATGCAAAGCCATACCCCACTGGAGCATTAGACTACTTGCATTAACCATAGAAACATACCGAAAATAAACGAATGTTTAGTTAATGTTTACGTTAATAGCAATGCTGCAATGCGTCTGCACTCAGAGTTTCAAGTAAAACTCTGCAAAGAAAATTGAATCTTGTGCAAAGACGAGCACCCTTTTTGAAATCCAAACTAAAAAAATAAAATACATATACCACAAAATATATAAACTAAATGAGAATTAAGAGAAAAAAGTAACCCTCATATCATAGAATGCAAACAGGGATGGAAAATACAATACTGTTGCAACTATTTTCAGTTAATTTGTTTTTACGCATTTAAAAAATAAAAACTGCACATATGGTAATTGAATTTGATCATTTTATATACTACTGTATTGAAATTCAAAATGCAAGTTGATTTCCACATTATAACGATTTGAAATTTGTAGTTTTTTACGACATGTATTTTATTTTCATAGTACTTGAAGTAAGTACATAATTCAATATATTCAAGATATTTTTTAAAATTCCATTCTGGAAAAAATGTGCAACTCGAGATATTATTTAAACAAAATTTTAATTTTATAAAGGCAAAAATAACACAATTACTTTTTTGCTACATTTTTCTGTTGTCAATATACATATTGGTTTGAAAAATATACCAAAAATTTTTCGTACGAATTTTGGATATATATGCAAGATAGATAATTCAAAATTGTATACCTACGATCTTTAATTTCAGTTTAAAATCTAAAAAACGGTTTCCTGAAAATTAATAAAAATCAATTATGTAGTTTTATCTTTTCGCCACAGAAATATATAGTTATTATAATAATTACCTTTTTGTATATGTTGAACAATTTTTTTATTATTATCTGTGCAGTAACGATGAACAATTTAACCTAAAATTGAATTTTAGCCCACTTTTGTTGGTATGAACAAACAATTTGTTCAAGTTGAAAGGTTTTCTTTATATACTGAAAATTTGTTTAGTAATTTTTTACCGTTTAATACGTACAATCTGAAAAAAAATCAGTGGTTTCTACATTATTATGAAGTGAGCCAGTTTTCCATCTCTAGCTCACAATTTTCTAACGAAGCTGCCAGAATATTATCCTAATTTTAGCGATTTTTGTTAATAATAATGGTTATTTTTTACGTACATAATTCAAGAACAAAAGAAAAAATAAAACTGTAAATTTTTGCAATATATTTTTGCCACCAATTTTGGTAGCATTTTGATATTTGTAAAGATTAAACGTTTGTACAAATATTATAAATTTGTATAATTATAAACAATTTTGACACAACGATTATTGTATACTAGTCTGCAACGAATAAGTTTTCGCTACACATGTGAAGACCGACATCGAATCAGATAATTATAGTATAAAATCGTCAAAATTCGACGAAAAAATCGTCAAAATCGACATAATATTTTTGAAATCGTCAAAAAAAAAAAAACGGAAAATTAAAATGCATATATTTTTTTTGGCTATTTATGTTCATATTAAAAAAATAATATTAAATTTTGAAACTATTTGTTTATTAAATAAACTTCCAGCAATATTTTATATTATAAAAAATTCGAAAAATAGGAACAATTTAAGATTATCGGCTCAGTTAAAAATATTTTCTTTTTAACATTAATAAAGGATTTTCTGTGTAGAAGGACTCAGGGATTTCTTCTATATTCATTCCAAGTAAAACTTTAAACTTCTTATAGTCTTTCTTTCTACAATACTGCAATACAAAATCAGATATAAATAAGAAAAATTGGTGAGTGAACATTTCGTGAAATCGTAATTTTTTAACAAAAATCGTCAAATCTCACTTTGAAAGTTTTACAATAAAAAATCGTCAAAATGCATATAAATCGGTAAATCTGGCAACAGCGCATCGAATATATTTACTTCTCGTTCTCTCTGTGAGAGTACCAGTAGTGAAGTATAGTAGCAAGAGAAAAATACCCAGCAAACAAAAGATGATCTAAAATAATTTTTTTTTTTTTTGTCAAATCTAAACGTTTGAGAATGATTTGAAAATAATAGTATTTTCAACAAACAGGGGATTTTTTCTCCAATTTTGATACAGTTTTGAATTAAGGTCTGAATTAACCTTTGATATCAAGGAAAAAAAAAATATACATTTTTAAACGTTTGAAATCTGATGACTCTGTGTTTGTTGGGTATGTTCCGAAAAAAGTGAAAACATTCAATTATAATAAACATAGAAGAAGTACTACAAGTAATATACTTCAAGTATATGAAGTAATATACTTCAAGTATATTACTTGTTTACTTCGCAAGGTAAACGAAAATAACACTTATGCTGATAAATTTAACAATCGAAATAGAATTTTACGGGAACTAAAATACGTTAATCATTGATCTTTAATAAATTGATCTACATTATTGTAATAAAATTTATTCTCTCGTTTCATTACATTGCCTTTTTTTTGTCATTTTTAGAATAAGTTATTTAATGATTTTTACTTTAAAAAATAATACATTTTTAAATTTTTATGTATAAAGCAATAAAAAATTGGATAACAAAAATTTTAAGACAATAGTTTTTTTTTTTTAAATTTAAGAAAGCAGAAATAAAAAAAAGAACTCTCCATGGAAAAACTGTATTAGTTCTACAGTAGTTCCAGAACGCACAAAAATAGAAGGGTGTGGAGATAACTTCGTTAGTTAGATACGTCCCACGTCTGTTAAGTATATTCCAAACACTGTAAAGTAAGTTGAGTTTATTTAAAATGACTTTTTTTTACGAAAAAAAAAAAAACGTTTATAAAAATAAATTTTAATGTTTTATTAAATAAAACATAACTGTTTAAAATTTTAAGCAAAAAATATAAAAAATGTCTCCAGAATAAAATTGTGTTGTATCAAAAACACCCATATTCAGGCCACATTGCGGGCCAGTTCGGACAGACTTGAATGGGGTTGTGATATATCACGTGAAAGCTCTAGAGGAGTAGAGCTCAAAACTGCATAGGGTATATCCAGTTGTTTCTCAGGAGATATGCTACGAGGGATGGAATACAATTATCCATATTTCAGACATACTTATTCCATGTTGTGGGGAGGGGGCATTTACGACAGGCCTGAATGGGATTGTGATACATCGGATGAAAGCTCTAAGGGAGTAGATTTCAAAACTATATAGGGTATAACCAGTTGTTTCTTAGGGAACATGCTATGAGAGGTTGAAGATAATATCAATATTTTTCAGGAACATAATTAATCATATTTGAAAGGTACACTGCCTGCCACTTGAATAAGGAATCACATTTTTTTTAACTTTAATTAAATATATCTCAAAAATGCGATTTGGCATCGACTTGTATAATGACTCTAAGTAATTTAGCGAAATTGAACTCCATGCTTCCGTTTTGCATCCTTTAAGGATTCTATCACCCCATACATAATTAAACATAATACATAATTAAAGTTAAAAAAATGTGATTCCTTATTCAAGTGGCAGGCAGTGTATGTAAATGTTTGGATGAAGGACATAGTGCTGTAACAGACGTTTTTTGATTTGACAAAAGTTTTTGATCTAATTGATCAAATCTTGTCGCAAAAGCTCCAGTACTATGGATTTCAGGGCATGGACTTTCGCTTTTAAGAAGCTATCTAAAAAAGAAACAACAATTTCTTAAAATTAAGGAAAGTGAAAGTACTTTAAGGATGTGAAGATGAATACGTCAGTTAAATACGTCCCACACAAATGTTAAATACGCTCCACATGCTGTGAATTGATTTGTTAAAATGAACAAAATTATTTTTTAATAAAAAAACTATATCAAAATTAAATTTTAAATAAAAAAATCAAAATATATTTATAAAACACATTAAAATATAAAATTGTAAAAAAAAAATTTCAAATATATCACTCTATACATAAAATTTTTTTTGAAAATCGAAAACTTTAAGTGGTCCTAATGGCCATAAGGAGCAGACGTGAATCGGGTAAGCGGAAGAGTGGAAGTAGCCTAGGACTAGTAGATTCCAGAAATGTATGTTCTATGTCCAGATTCCTTCTGTGATCAGAGATATATAATTTAGATTTTTTTGTTTTTTTTTTTTTTTTTTTTGAAAAATTCGAAATTATGTATTGAAGTTGATTTTATACGATATTTTTTATAAATAGCTTTTGAACTATATATTTCTTTTTTCACCAAAAAATTTGAAATTTTTCTTCTTTATTCCTTTTTATTATATATATATATATATATATATATATAGTTCAAAAGTTATAAAAATATTGTATAAAATTTTATCGCCACTTATCTACTTCAATTTTTAGCTATTGAAGTCTTGTACATAATTTCGAATTTAAAAAAAAATATCTATTTCTGATCCCAGATGGAATCTGGACATGGAACATACATTTCTAGAATCTATTAGTCCTAGACTACTTCCACTTTTCCGCTTACCCGATTCATGTCTGCTCCTTATGTCCACTGGAGCCACTTGAAAATTCCACATTTTTTATCAGCTATCAAAGTCTTGTACATAATTTCGAATTTAAAAAAATATCTATTTCTGATCCCAGATGGAATCTAGTTATTTATAAATATTTTTTTTTTTTTTTTTTTTTGATACCAAAAAAGTTCATATTTTACTTCATTATTCCTTTTTAGCTTTTGAAATACAAACAAAAAATTTTATAAATCTATGGTTCATAAATTTCGGGGAATATTGAATATGTTTATTTTTATTTAATTGTTAACCTCTAAAGCATTTCAATGAAAATTTAATAAAAAATGCAGAACATCTACATATGAAATAATAAGAAATTTGACAAACAATCACTAAGACTCTATTTTACTTAAAGAGTGATAATTAGTAGTTGTTTAAACAAATCTTATAACGTTTAAGTATGTACAAGGCTTTTTAGACAAATTTTCTTTAATACTGTGATATTAGTAGTTTCTCTGTTTAATTATTTATATGTTAATTGTTGTAACAGATAGATAGATAGAGAAGGTTGATGTGATACCAGAAAGTACCACATCTCCACCAAGAGACCGATCTCGGTCTATTGTGAGTCCCTTCGTTTAAAGAGCTGTGAAATATAGAATACAATACAGAAAATAGGAGAAAATTGGAGAATAGGAATAGAAGAGAAAAGAATAGGAGTGTAATCATATAGGAGGATTAGCAATGTTACCATTTCCCCTAGGGTCACTTAGCCCGCCGAGGAATTGGTTCTGACCAAGACCCAATCATTGATCTTCCCATAGAAGAAACTCAATGGTGGTTTCACATAGGTTTCCCTCCCCGAGACATCCTTTGCTGCGCCTTGCCTTGCCAGTTCATTGCCTGAAATATTGCAGAGGCCAGACACCCAGCGGAGTCTCACCATGTAGTTGTTGTAATACTTTTAAGTAAATTCTTATAACAATAATTTTAAGTAAATTCTTATCTTTTATACCCTTCACCACTTTACCAACAAATAAATAAAAAGAAATAGTATGCCTTAATATTTTCTTATTTATACTTAAAAAAATAATACATACATTTGTTCCACATACAGGTTTGCTTAAAAAACACAACAATTTATAAGCATGTATATATTTATATATTTTCATATGCATATACTAGTGACTGGTAAATCGATTTTGATTATGGCCGAAAATCGATTCTCTTTGTCAAAAAAAAAAAAAAAAAAAAAAAAAAAAAAAACGATTATTTTGTAGTCGATTCTTGCCAACTTTATACTGAAATCGACTTTTAGGCTTCGATTAACCGGAAAATCAACCCTGCACAGTGAAGTACTTTTTTGTAAAAATAAATTGCAAGAATTGCAAAGCAGAATTTTAAACTTTCTAAAAAATAAATATTGGAACAATTTTTTATAGTTATAGCACTGCCGAACATTCACATGAATGTTCTAATACTCAATAAAACAAGTCATCCTTTTCTCAAGCCCCTATTTGACAATTCGACCAGAGGAATATGATTATCCGTCTGTGTTACATCCGTAGGCGACCAATTTCTCGCCATTTCGATCCCACGAATACCCTGTTACCAAGACTAGGTTGAGAAGTACAGATAGTGATTGAGTGCAGTTGAGTAGACACTACGACTTCAGAACTTACGAATTCCGTGCTTTAATCAAATTAAAGTTGACAGTCTATATCTTCCGAAACAATTGCCCCGTCTTGCAGAAAAAATCCCAGACTCGGTTCCATTGTCAATTCTATATTTTATATCATAGCATACTTGATAAAATGATTAATTTATTTCCTATGCTTTTACAAAATACATGTATTTGAATTATATGCTGCTAAATTTAAGACATTTAGTTACGTTATCAGAGTGATCTGCGGAAGTAGGTTAATAATACATATTTCGATTCCTTTTATTATTTGCATTGCATTCTCAAAGTGTTTGATTAAAAGATCATATTTCTAACAAAGTGAAAAAGTAGTTTCTTTATAAAAAAGTCTGGTTTAGTTGCTAACCATATCGACATACAATATATACATATTTAAAGGTTTAAGGGTCCTTTAAAACATAAAATAATTTAATTTTAATGCATTTTTTTACTAATTTAACAAATAATAATCGCTTAAAAAATCGATTATGGGAATCGACTATAAAATCGAAATTAAAATGGTTGATCAAAAAATCGAAAATCGATTATTAACTTTTCATACCATTCACTAACATATACAAACTGACATTACTCATTGGAATGCTTGATATAAATATTTGATCGTATATACACATGACAACCACTGCTTGTTTATACAAAAAATGACTACTAAATTTACATAGATATCGTCACCTAAAATGCAAAAGGCCTTAACCACACTTTATGAAAATGCAAAAGGCCGTAATATAATTAAATTTTGTTTCTTTAATATTAAACAATAAATTAGAATTTTTTAATCGTTCATTTAAAGCAAAATTACATAAAGCGTAAAACACTCTTCAAAGCAAATTTTTCTTAAATGGATCAAATTTTACGACTTTTTCTTTTATTAAATAGATGTTATGGCCTTTAAGCTTTTTTTAATATTGTTGTCATTTTTAAAGATATGTATGTGAAATTTTTTGTGTAGATATAGTTTAGGTCAGTACATTATAATTCAGTAAAAAACCAACATTCGATTTTTAAATTGTTACCTTTCGCATTTTAGTTGACGATATGTTTATTTATAGATTAGAGATGTCAGATCCAGCTTCACAAAAAGCTGGACATTCGGAATAAAAAACCGGATTTATGAAAAAAATTTGACTTTTTTATAAAGAAACTACTTTTTCACTTTGTTAGAAATATGATATTTTAAAATACAATATATCGTTGTTGATTTGACAAAAAGTCCTCTATGTAATTTTCGATTTTTTTTTTGTGCCGCTTTCAGATAAACAATTACCTTTTCTTTCTCCTGAAAAGATGTTCATAAACTTATAGTACTTTTCGTTTAAGCACCGACGATAAATAACTCAAAATTTGGATTTAAAATTATTGAGATTTAATTATATTTTTCATTTCCGAACTTTTTGGAAGTTTGTCGCAAATTTAAAAACATATGATTTGCTTAAAAGAAAAAAATATTTCAATCGATTTTTATTTTTGAATAATTTAATTATACGGAAATAATGCTTAGTAAAAATGTATGGCCAAACAATATGTAATCAGATTGCATATTACTGTTTTTTACAGTTTTTTTTTATCGATTTTGATTTGTTTTTCAATAATATATTTAGTTGGACAAATTTTATTTTAGCTGGACAATCATCAAAAAATCTAGAAAATCCAGTCGAATGCAGCCTATCCCTATCCCTAATGTAGACACATGCTTATACAACAAACAACACTAATAGCCATTGTAATGCTTCATATAAATATTTATGTGTATATACAAACGACAACCATCGCTTGCTTATACAAAAAATTACTACTAAGTTTATATACATATGTTTGTATATAAAATCTATATTGTAGATTGTATATACAAACAAGCTTACACAAAAAACAACAACATTGAGTCATTTCAATGGTTCTATTTCCAACTAAAAAACCTCCACATGTACATAAAAATGATTGCATGTATGTATATACATTCAACCAAGGTAGATTAATCAGGTTCAAATTGTTGTTTATGTTTACAATCTTGTTTACATTTTTTGTTTACTTTTGTGTTATTGCTTCTTAATTCTTTTTTATTGAGTGAAATGCCAAATGTGTTTTAATTTTTCGTAAATATGTAAAATATCAAAATTAAAGTTGGCATAAGAGATTCCAGTGCAAAAACAAAATACTGTAGTTGTTGTAGAGTTTTTACAACAACTACAATACCAAAATTATTCCATGTATTTTGTTTTTGCATTGAAATCTATTATTTCAACTTCAATTTTGACCTTTCACATTTTTATGGTTTAAAAACCGGATTTTTGTCATATCTCTGCCATATATGAACCGATCTTGCTAAATTTCAATAACAAAATTATCGAAAGGATTTACGATCATTTTATATATTTATTACAAATGGCAGTTTTCGTTGGACTTCATAAACGCTATTTCGAACGACAAACGTACGGACGGACATCGACCATCATTTCAAGGATCCAGAAAATATAAATTTTTTTGCTCTCCGATGAAAATTGCGGAAATTGCAAACGAAATGACAAAATTATATATACCCTTTATACCTGTGGTGAAGGGTATAAAAATAGATTCTCATTATTTTTAATAGTCTCGAAATTTGTTTGTGAACTTAGCGTCACACTCGTCTGAGGATTTTAAAAAGCTACTTGGCGATTTTGACAATTTTATTAATCAGGCAATTTGTTTCTATTAACTTAGAACGAAAAGAAATACTTACAAAATCCTGAAATGGAGCATTCATATCATCCTGATTTAATTGTCTAGTATCCACCGACATACCACTGGTAGGAACTAATTGACATGGACCTCCATTGGCCCAATCACCATCAATATAATAGGTAATAGGTTGCTGCTGAGGAGATATTTGTTGTTCTCGTTTTTGATGAAGTTGATCAAAAACTTCAAAATTCTGGGTAGTTGAAGAAACTAAAGGTTGTGATCTAGTTGAAGAAGCGGCTGGTGTAGTTGAACCTTGCAAAAGTTCACAGTCGTTAGCAAAAAATTCAACATATTTAGCCAAATTACTTTTCGTGGGAGGTTGTGGTTGCAGTTGTAAATCATCCGTCTCATTTTTCTGTTTCGCCTTGCGACCTCTTTTACGAGGAGGTTCTTTTGATTGTTCTGTTGTACGTTTTTTATTTTTACGTGGCTTTTTTTGTAAACTACTTGTGCTACAAACTGTTTCAATATTTGAATTTTGAGAATATGAGATTTCTTGTGATGACTGCGAATAAGTTATAAAATTATCTTGATCAACAGATTCATAATTATCAATTAGATTGTTGTTAATATTTTCCAAAGCACTTGTTGCACGTAAGGTCTCATCATTACATGCTTCGGCCATTACATCTTGTATTAGCTGAGACAGTTCTAGCTCTTGTTCCTGCTGAGTTAACTCTTGTAGAGTTTGGCCTGAACTAGCCGGTAATGATTTTACTTGTTTTTTGTGTGTTTTGCTTATTTTCGTTAAATGGGTTATAGATGACTGTTTCTGCTGCTGCTGTTGTTTAACTTCATTGGCCCGATAATCGAAAACTTTGCGAGCAAAATTCAAGCTATCCAGAATAATATAATGAACATTGCCTCTATGTAAAGAGGGTATTTTTATATGCAGTGTAGGTGTTGTATTTAATTCTTCTTGTTCTACCAGCATCTCTTCACTATGAAAAGCCACACCTGATGTAGTGACCGCATGTTCCTGCTTGTTTTGTATCCTCGAATGATTGTGCTTAAAGTGTGAAGTTGAGGCTGAACTACTTACACTTTTATAACTCAATTTTCTTTCCCTAAGTTTTCTGCGCAAAGTCAATGGCAAATATGAGTCTGTTAGTTCCGAAGTATCGGCCTGCTGAGTATCTATAATTGTTTGTTTTCCATCCTTTCCCTTCTTAAGCATTTTTGATTTTCTTTTTTTGGCTACTTTTCGCTTTGACATGAAACTACTCAAAGTTTCTTCATCACTAGAATCGGAGGATAAACTTATTTTCACTATTTCCTCTTGGTCCTCTTCACTTGTGTCCTTTTGCTGGCGCGTTAACTCAAGCTCTTTGTTCTTGGGCACTAGTATATTTTGTAATAACATTAATCTCTGTTTTAGACTTATCATTAAACTTTCACATTCAGCATCCATTCTTTGAATCCTGACGACAGGTTTGGATTCTAACAACTGATTGCGTAAATGTTTACTTACATTTTCTTTTTGTTCTTTCGTTTTTAAGGAGGGTTTATAGAAAAAGATTTGCTCTTCCAAGCGTTTCAAATTATTTAATGAATTGAAAGTCATAATTTTTATCAATTTTTTTTACTGTTTTTACAAACTCACGAAAATTTATAGCACATTTCAAGATGGCCGTGTACCATGAGTTATTCACATTATCTCACAATAATTGTTTATGTTATTAACTGCACACTTAGCTTTCGCGATTTTTATTTAAATACTTTAGTTTCTTATTTAATTTTGAATAAAATTGTTAAAATTCATAAGTATTTCTATGAATTAATTTTCAATAACGCATGTTGCTCGAGAAATTTTTAAAACCGTTATAATTGCAAAAAATACCACGCGATTGCATGTTGCCTGATTTAAGGGAGTTTAAGATCTTTGCCAGTGTGGTAATATTGCAAATAGGCAGCTGATTTAACCCTAGTATGGGCAATGTTGAGTGACAAGGAAATTTGTTTTTATTATTTTTTTAAATGGTACTATCTTAAATTAGTACTTTTTTGAAACATGGGGCTTAAAAAAGATATCTTTTAAATTGTTCCTTGGCACTCTTTTGAAAATTTGTGCTTTTTATGAAAAATAGCATTTTGTTACTGAAAATTGTTTTTTAATACTACCTACTTCTTTTTGAAGTTAGTACTAGTAGAGCATTTATAAAAAAAATATATTTCTTTTTAATATGTACATTTTTAATATTGGTTTTTTTATATTGCTAAATTTTTTAAATTTTGTATTTTTTTTTAATTTATTACTGTATATTATTTATTTGCTTTAAAAGAGAGTTTGAAACGATAGATAGAAAAATATTACCACAAAAATTATACTTCTACGGAATACAAGATAAAGAATTAAATTGATTTGAATCATAATTAACAAACAGAAAACAAATAACTAAAGTGAATTGCAAAAAATCAGAGACAATTATTAATGAATATGGATGAGATGGAGCAATTATTTAACTAATTCCCAAATTATGTTAAAAATGAAACAAATATTAATTAATTTAAAAGAAATTGTGAAATTAAGAAAATATTTAAAATACTACTAAATAAATAAATAAATAAAATGAAAATAATATTTATTTATTTTTTTATTACTATTATTATTATTATAGATTTTTCATTATTGAAACTGTGAAAAGGATTTCTAACATAAAGCTTGTTGTAACATAAAGCTTGTTCATTTCGACATTTTACGCTCAGCTGGTTATTTTTTTGCTTAATTTTTATACCCTACACCACCATGGATGGTTAGGGTATTATGTATTTGTGCTGATGTTTGTAACGCATAGAAAAAGTTATTCAACACCCACCTTAAAGCATAACAATCGGCTCAGACTCACTTTCTAAATCGATCTAACGAAGTCCGTCCATCTGGCTGGCTGGCTGTCCATGTAAACTTTGTGCACAAAGTACTGGTCGCAATTTTAATTCATAAAAAATCCAAAACGGTAAAAAAAGTGTCAAGTCCTATTACTTTCACGTAAAGTCACATAACCTTTAAACAAAATGAGACATAGATCATGAAAATCGATGGACGCGTTTCGCTTTTATTCACAATTAAGTGAAGGTATCTCATTTTGACAAGAATATTGATTTTATGTTTCAATGAATTTGGATAATATTTATTATATATTATTTATTATAATTATTAACACGTAAAATTAAAAATTATTACAGGTAATTATTAGGTTATTACATAGATACATAGGTTATAAAAATCGATGAACGCAAAACTTATTTTCGTTTGTTTGCGCCCTTTACTTTCTTGCGTGGTGGTTCGCCCACTTGTTCAGAGTCTGTATCGGATGAGGATCTGTCTTCATCTGGAAAAAATCAATTGTTTTTAATCAGTCAGTTAACTTCATTTTTGTGACTTACCTCGAAGGAAACTCCCATTGTATATTCTTCTTCTTCATCTTCATTGTCGGGATCGTACGTCTTTTGCGACCACCAACAAATGTCAGCCACCAGCGAATCGAGCATTTTGCCTTTATGTCGCGTTTCCATTGGCATTGCCACTTGATGGAAGCGCTCACCATATTCATCCGACTCTGAGGCTAGCTGCTTGCTGAAGTATTCGAGATGGTGATGCAAGAAGTGAATTTTGAGGGACATATTCACTCCAATTTTCTGGAAGTAGTGCAACATCTTGGTCACAAGAGCTGGGTAATTGTGTGCTCGCGTACTTTCTTCACTGCCCTCCACGCAAAGTAATCATTACCGTCTAAAGCACCTTTAAATTCCTTTGATTTCATGAGCTTTCGTATATCCGGCCCATTCAGAACACCTTCCTTCAATTTTGCTTCGCTGATTCGTGGGAAAATATTTTCCAAACAATCAAGAATTTTCGGTTGCTTCACAATGGCCTTGATGAAATTTTTTACGATTCCCAGCTTGATATGGAGAGGGGGCATGAGGACGTTCTCCATTGGCACCAGTGGATCATTTACACAGTTGTGTCCTTTCTCCGTTGGATCTCGAGCAAGCCACTCATGCGTTTCGTATTGGTTTCCTTTAAATCGGGTATCCTAAAGACACAAGAAACACATGTTTTTCGTATAGCCTCCTTGGAGACCTCTTAGCATCGCCACGACTTTCAGATCATAACTGATCCGCCACATGTGATCAGTGTAGCAAACTTTATCCAAAATTATTTTCATGGAATCGTATGTTTCGTTCATGTCTGTACTGTAGCCAATGGGAATGCTTGGTTTTTTATTATATTTATGTAGCAAAACGACTTTCAGGCTTGATTTCGAAGAATCGATGAACATTCGCCAATCAGCTGCAACATAATTAATGGCCATCGCCTCCATCAGTCCCTTTATATCGTGGCAGTAAACAAATGTGTTCCCTTCGTTGAGTATGTAGTACCGTTGGAATAGCAATTGTCGTCTTCGATATCCGGTGACTTTGACATTAGGCTCCAAATTGTTGCCTTCTTTCAAAAGCTGGGCAAGTTTTTCTGCTTTACGTTGAGAAAGGTTTAATTCTGCAACAATCTTGTCCATTCTTGCTTGTGATATTGGAATTATTTTATTCGATGGGCCGGCTTCTGATGTTGGTTTATAGGTGAAATCCGATTGATCCATTGTTTCAATAGAAAAAGAAGTTTCTCTGTCAGGACTTGGAAGCGGTGGAATTGGTATTTCATCCGAATGCGGTAGAGGTATTTGTGCACTTTTAACAGATATTTAAACTCTTCGTTTAAGGCCTTTACGATTTACTCCACATATTTTGTTTGCGCAAGCGTAACAGTTTTCGGAATTGTGCTCTCCTGGATCAGTCCAAATCATTGGTACACCAAAACGAAGTGAACTGCGTTTCCCTTGGATCCACATGTTAAGACCATTGTAGCACGTTTTACAAATTTTGTCTGGGACTCACGAAACGCCGCGAATTATTTCGCATTCAAAATAAAGTTTAAAAGCGCGCTGCACTTGCTCAGTGAGCAGCATTTGTTGAAAAAGCTCTTTTGCCACAAACGTAACAAAATAAATTGATATTTTCTGGACAATTTGCACTCATTTCAGTTTTATACTTTTATTACTTTTTCGTCACTTTAAAAAAAACCGTACTTTACGCGTTCGGAGACACTTGTTGAATGACAAAAATCGATCAGTGAACACCTATAAATACTACGTAAGTTTCAATATTTTACTGAGATGTACTTATGAATTCGCGTATCTTTTAAGGGTGGCTATAAACCTGATTCGTGTGCGTTTTAAATTTTTCGAAACGTTCTAAAACATGACCACTCATAAATGTGGGTGCAATTTGTGTAAAAAAATCATGCAGGTAGCCAACGGAAAAAACCCAAATAATTAAAAAAGTGCACTTTCCTTTTAATTGTCCACGCACATTTATGACCGTTTTTTAGTTTGTTACCGCTACCATAAAAATCAAATAACCTTTTGTTTTTTACTTTTTTTTTTAATTCTGACAATCATAAAAAAAAGTCATCAATGTTTTTTCCAAGGAATTTTGAGCATATCTCGAGCAAATTTTTGAAATTCATACCTTCACTTAATTGTGAATAAAACCGAAACGCGTCCATCGATTTTCATGACCTATGTCTCATTTTGTTTAAAGGTTATGTGACTTTATGTCAAAGTAATAGGACTTGACACTTTTTTACCGTTTTGGATTTTTTATGAATTAAAAATAAAAAAATTCAATTTTTTAGGCAAAAAATAGTTTTTTTCTTCATACATTTATTTATAACTGCGAAACTGTTGCTTATGTAGCGAAACGTTGTATGAACAGATTAAAGGAATTGTAATTCCTAATTTTTTTAAATTTGTTTCAGCAAAATCACCAAATGTCACAATTTCCCCTATATGATAGTTACTAACTTCAAATCGATATATCTTGATTCCTAGACGTGACCCAGCGAAACGCCGGTACACGTATAACTTCTTTTTTACCGATATAACTTTCCCCGGTAGCTTGAACCCTTCCCGATCACTGACCCCTACCATTTGTCGCACAGTGTTATTTCTTTAGTACTTAGAACTGTCAAATTCCATATAAGCAGAATTTTTCTTACCCACTGAAGTGTCAAACTCCATATGTAAAAAAATAATGAATTCGCAGCCACCTGCTTCATTTCGCCATGGTTCAGATAGTTGATTTCAACAGACAGACGGAAATGGGTATTTCGACTTCCAAACCTATTTGACTTTAAAGATTTATTGAGACTTCAGGTATCAAGTTTACATATGACTATTTTATAGCTAATTATGAAATACTTAGAACTATATGTATGATTCTAATGCTGTTAAATGAAAAAGCATCATGCTATAAATTAATAATAGATTAAAAATTTTTGGGCGATAAAAGAATAAAACGTGCTTGCTCCCGGCACTACGTTTTCAATTTGGTTTAAGGCACTTAAGACCAATAAAACTAAAAACTACTATGTACACTTACAACTACTTAAAAATGGACTACAGTCCGTGCTATTACTAAATCAACCTATGACATTAACATGCTTTAGCCACGATGGCATATGCGCTTATTATATCTATAAAATTCAGGCAAGAGTGAATGATTGTCAATCGGATTCCAGTCCTCATTAATGATATATTAGATTCCCTGTAAATAAATTTATTCGAAAACCGCGAGTTTCGAAGTTACGACTCACACATAGTCTTAAAACAATTTCCAATTCCCTGGCAACTGTCGGTGAAATCGTAAACCACACAGGAAACCCATACAACAAAACAGTTATGATACTGACCTTATAAATTAGAAGCTTGGATTCCCGGCTCAAGTTTTCCGCGCCTTTGCCGCAGCAATTTCGGCATGTTCTTTAAATTTAAAAAAATAAAAAAATAATAAATAAAATTAATATTAAATTTTAAAAGGCGGTAGCATGCCTATTTTTGAATTTAACTTCATTTTTAAATTTTTCAATGTTCCGGAATATAGTCCTATTATGGAATTGCATTTGATTATACCAGTAGATTTTAAAATCTAGCATAATAAAACTCCATTTTCTTGATTTTTGTTATACAAATTTTATTGCTATAATTTAAAAAATGTTTCATTAAATTTTTCAAATACTTAAAAAGTATTAACATTTTTCCACACTAGCCACACAAAGTTTATGATCATAAAACGAACAAGTAGCCATATAGAAAGCTTCCTCATTTTCATCCGCATCCAAACACCAATCTGCTCCATAACAAATACTTTTATGCTCATAATATTCACCCACCAATTTTGGTGAAATCATATCATCCATATCTACAACACTAAAGTTGTGATACATACAAGCCGCTAATATCTTATTATCCTGTAAAGGGTGTGATTTTAAACGCCATATACCACCAGCTAAATTAATATCACCCATGGG
The DNA here is from genome assembly GCA_932274085.1 of Protocalliphora azurea. Taxonomy (NCBI): domain Eukaryota; kingdom Metazoa; phylum Arthropoda; class Insecta; order Diptera; family Calliphoridae; genus Protocalliphora; species Protocalliphora azurea. The sequence continues at coordinate 75,910,142 of OW026523.1, read as the reverse complement.
TTGTTTCATGGATCTTGTATCAAAAATACGTAAATTTTCATCATAACTACCGGTCATGAGTATATGATCACGTTTTGGATGACTCAAGAGACAAGTAACCCCAGCCAAGTGAGATTTATTGAGTAAAATTCGACTTTCCATACGAAGATCATACGCATGTAGAAAAGTATCATCGCCACCGGTATAAACATAATTTTTATTCCATTTATCAAAAGCACAAATCCAAGCTTCAAAATTATGAGCAGACCAAGTTCTTAAATTTGTTAATTTCCTTTCATTGGACCAAGATAATAGACTGATTTGACCTTTAGAATCGGATGCTAATATATGATCGGTAAAATTTTCTGCTGTTAAGCTATCAGCAATATGATCCCAATCCAAAGATAAAGCCAAAAGATTATCATTTTCAGTATTTAAATCAATTGAATGTAAATGTTTTAATTTTGTATTTTCTAAAGCATACACTTCTATTTGTCCCAAAGCATTAGCGGTAGCCAATAGGGGCAACTCATTGTTACTACTACCCTTTAACCATTTCATGTCGAGAATGGCAGCAGTTTCAAAACGATCCAATTCTTTTAGGGTTTTTGTGATACGATCAAATTTATATAAATATATGCGACCTTTACGACGACATGGTGGAGAGTCTGTAGAATTTTTTTCACTATTTTCTTCCAATTGATAGGTGCCGCAAACGAAGCAATTGATGAAGTCTGGATGTGGACACCATTCTATGGAGTCGGCAGAATATTCGGTATCTATGGTATGGAGTGTTTGTATTTTAAGCATTTTTTTACCTAAAAATAAATAGTTATAGAGAAATAAATTAGTAGTTTTACTAGTTTGTTTAAAAGAACTAATTTGTTAAATATTATATCAAAAATACAGTGATAAAATTATAAATTTAAATAATATGTATCTTATATGATGTTTTGGATTTAAATGAATCCACATACATTATTAAAAACCAACCATACTTTGTTGCTTATATATTACTGGTACTAGACTCTATTCTTTGGTATTTTGTAAAATTTAAAATGGTCCTTCCTTAAAATCTTAACTTTTCGTTAACCCTTTAACTGCTGTGGCAATCTTCGGGTCTCTAATAAAATTTATTTTTAAAACCTCATGTTTAGCGCTCTATACTTGAAAGTTTTTTATCAGTACACAATAACCTATCTAACAATATCTGTAACAGGGATCACACAAGGATGCTCCGAATTTGGAATAGAAATGCAGTTAACCCCGGAAAAAAAGTGAGAAAAAGTAATAAAATCAGCACAACTACATAGTGACCTGTGAAAAACTTTGAATTTAACATTAGCGTGTCATTAACTAGTATCATTACTTACAAGTGTCCTCTGTTTCTTACACTTTTTTGTGTTTCTGAACAAATGTTTAAGAAGTGTTAAAAACCAAGGAAAAATTGTATCAAAAAAGGAACTTAAAAAAGGAATTTAATACCGTAATTTTTATAACGGTGTTAAAAATAACTAGTAGAAGTGTTGAAAATATTTATTGGATACTTTTGATGTGATTTAAATGTAGAGTAATGTGGAGTGGCAACGGACTGATATTTTTTACACTACTTCAGAATTTTCTTAAACTTAGGATCTAGGTGGAAAATCCCTAGTAGAAAAAAAGTGAAAAATTTTTAGCAAACATATGAAGCTTTGAAGTAGCATATCCGAAAATATTTCCAGGCATGAGCAAACAACAATGGTGGACTTGAGATTTCAACGATCAAAAGAAAGTTATTTAATAGGACAGAAATATTAAGCATTGGGACAGCAATCTCAATAGAGATAAAAAGACTTTCGTGAGTGTTCTGTTGCCAGCCCATTCTTTTTATTTATTTATTTATTTATTAAGTCTATGGACAATATCCTTACAGACAGAAAATACAAAATTGTTACAAATTATATATTACATTAATTATTTAAGAGTAAAGTTAAATTACGTTTAATTAAATTTACATTGAGAGACATATGAATAACATTATAAAGTTCATTAAAGTTTAAACATAATCTACGGAAGGGATCAGCGTTAGCATACTTTTGTCTAAAATATTTTATAAATAATGGCTGAAAGCTACGTGAAGGTTATTATGAATACTATTTAAGAACCGTAGTGTTGCGGGTTGCATTCCAAGAATAGATGTCTCATGAATTGAGTCAAGATCAAAGACCCGTGCTCTTTTTATGGAAACAAACATTTTTGTAGAAACTGCGGAGCTGAAAATCTATGGTTTTAGGACGGTTTTAAAAAGAGGGGTAAAATGTGATATAGAGTAATTCTATTGTTTTTCTTGAAAACATTAGGAACACAATTATAGAGTTAAATATACTTACCTTAAATTTAAATCTGTTGAAAGCCGTATTTATGCTGTAATATAAAAATAGAGTCTATATAGGACTTTTTGATTGAGTGAACAATTTTTATGATTAGTGCCAGAATTATTAATTCGAGCCTAGGAGATGGTTATATGTGGAAAATAGTGCACAGAGAAACCCTAAGTTACAGGGCTTTTATCTCCTATTATGATTAGTTGCGGTGAAAGTTATTTCAAAAAACTTTAAAGGATAACAAAAGATACAAAGGAGAAAGTTTTAGGCTACCGATACTAGGATATTTAAAGTTAAAATTAGGAGAGACAAACTATTATGGAAAAATAACTTTGATTGCAGGAACTCCATAGGTAAGAATATGAACTGCGATCTAATCCCAGCGAAAAGTAATGAAAGTCATGAAAGTTTTTTTAACTCTTCTAGTTTTTAACATCGTTATAAAAATTACCGTATTAAATTACTTCTCTGTTCCAATTTTGTCTTGGTTTTTAACATTTCTTAAATATTTATTCAGAAACTCAAAAAAGTCTAAGAAACAGGGAAACTTAGATAAATATTTAAAAATATATATTAATTTTGAATTATCTATTCATTTATAACTATAATAACAATCTAAAAGAAAGCATCATTTTAATCCACCTTTTCTTAACTTTGTAGGAGTCGTTTTATCTCACATCTTAAATACAACTATAGTACATGTAATAATATTAGTTAAAAATAACATCTAAGTTGTCAAAAATGAATGACATTCCTCCAGTGACACGTTAATGTTAAATTCATAAGATTTTTCACCAAAATTTGAAGTGGTGCAGGTTACTAGTTGTGGTGATTTTACTACATCTTTTTCCTCACATTTTTACTGGGATGAGTTTTGATTTCGTTATGCTAAGTTAAATAGTTTGTCAGAAGTCTAGTGACTTCATGGCTGAATTATTAGATATATTGCTCCAGCCGCTTTTGTCGCCCTCAATTGTTTATTAACTTAGCTTTCTCTCCAACAAACTCATAATTTTGGCAAGAAAAATTATTAGAGCGTAAATAGAGGAAAATAAGATACCATAAACTGAAAGCAAGCATTTTCGAATATCAATGTATTTTAAATACAAATTTGAATGAATTTCTTTTCGAATCGAAATACGCAATAACCGTTCTAACTTGATTGAGATGGAACTAAATGACTAAATGACAGTGAGAAGTTTCTAGGATTCAAAATATTCATGGAATCTATATATATATATATATATATATATATATATATATATATATATATATATCACTGCAGTGTTTTTCAAGCGGAGATCTTGGTCATAAAAAGAGCGATGAATTGGCCAATGTACTACAGAATATTCGGAATGGATATCCAAATTTGTACGGATAGTCAAGGTACTATTAAATCTCTGTGGAGTGTTTTCTCCCCATCCAAGCTGATACATGAATTCCGACCGACTCTGAACGATACGGCGAGAGATTCAAACCTAGGTTTTGATCTGCCTGATTCCAGTACTCCGGGTAATCACCTTACGGATAAACTGGCGGGAATTGGCTCTCACCTTCGAAAGGAAGAAATTCACCAAATAGTTGGTGTACCGCTGTTCTCATATAAATCAATGATACTGCAGTACTTATCGAGAATAGGTCAACATAGGTGAACAAATAAATTCTCATGTTCTACCTCGAGGCAAATATGGCCTCACTGTGATCAATCTCGATCAAACCTCATCATGGAAATGTCAAGACGTCAGCGGCGAGCTCTAGTAGTCATTGTTTGCTGATACTGGGTTACTGGTACGCACGCTATTGTAAAAGTTGTTGCAATCAACTATTGTAAAAGTTGTTGCAATCAGGCTCTTACAACTTTAGGACCTTAAACTTTTGTAGTCCATATATTCATGTATTATTTGATAACACTGATATTGAAATCAGCTTGATAAAACTCACTTATATGTATATGGGTCGGGTTGGTACAATGCGAATCTTAATATGGACAAATAGACATGATCCCTCAGAGTAACACAATGGGACCAATAGGACCCATCAAGACAAATGTCAAACTTAACGCGAATTTGTGGAAGGTGTCACCAGTTGCACAAAAACAACAATATGGCGTATTCATTATTGTTTTTATATATGCATTTTGACAACTGTAACAACCAAAATAATAATCAGCTATTTAACTAAGGTTACCTTGTATATATTCGCACTGATTTTGACGTTTGTTTTGATAAACATTTGCCTAATGTAGACACTAGGTTATTTCATAATATAAATTTCATGTAGATTGTGTTGCCAGTAGACAACACAATTAAAGTTCGTTAATTTTTTGACATTTTAGGGAGAACAACAAAATCAATTATGATGATTTAATCATGAATAGATTGGCAATAAAATATCATCATCTAATTTGATAAAGAGGTCTGAAATGCTTCCACTAGTTTTACTAGGTTTGCGAGCTTAAAAAAATGAAACTGCTCCCTTGCTGAACTCGTTTATGGTCAACCTCTTCGTTTACCAAGTGAATTAATAGTTGAAAATAAAACAGAAGTTCTAGATGAAGAAAATACAAAAACTCTGAAAACATTTTTCTCAAGTGAGATCGAAAGTTGTTTATCATAATAGGTTTTTTTCCGTACTTTTTGGGTAAAGTGGGGTAAAATGCTAATTTTTCTCCCACAAAAATACAACAACGTACAAAAGTACGGAAACACAAAAATCCAAATTGCTTACCTAGATATAAAATATCAAACTGTTTTAAAAATTTGTTTGTGAATACAATTGTATTTTTCAGCATATTTGAATGTTGTCAATTTTTATAAATGAAACCTTCTGTTAGTATGAAAACAAATAATTTTTTATTCATTTTCGTTCAAATTTTTTATTGTATATTTTTATTTTTTAAGTATTTGACAGTTTCGTGCAATAAGAACATTATTCTCTCAAAATAAATCTTATTTGCCCAATTTTCTTGCACGGTATCGCTTTTCGGTAACATTGGGATCCCGCGTCCCAATTTAGAGAATGGGAACAAAGCTAATAATGTTAATAAACAATATTTACCAAAAGAACTTTCAACGTATCAATACTAGGGTATCCAATCGATTAACTGTCATTCGGTTATCCGATTAATTTTGGTCGATTATCTCTTCAAATAATTTAAAATTGTCTACTTTCGAATAAATTGTCTACTAACGAATAAACCGAAAAATTTGTTTCGAATAACCGACTAACCGAAATTTGGTTTCCTGGAGTTAAAAATTTAATTTAATTTTTAAGATAAAAAAGATTTTTTTTAATTTTAAGATACATTTATGTAAACTTCATCTTTGTTTAAAATGTCTTTTATATAACAGTAAAAATAAATAAAAATACTTTTTTATTAATTCCAAAGTATCAATAAGAGCCTAAGAAGTAATACAAACAGCATTTAAATATATTATTAAAAAGATTCAAATGAATTTGCACTACTTCTGGATCACAAGTTAAGGAACAACTTCTTTGGATGTTTTTTTTTTTTTTTTTGATAGAATCTTTAATAAAATACGACATGAAAAGATTATAATATTGTTACGAAATTGTACCTGAATTCAAATATAACGGTTTTAACGGCTGGTTTAAATCTTTCTCAATGCTTCTAGACATTTCCGTTTATGTTAACAGCAGTTAACATATCTGTAAAAATTATTAACATAGTTGTAAACATACAACATTGAATAAAAAGCTTTCACCATTGTTTGTAAGTATGGCAACACTAAATGTTTAAGCTGCTAACATTAACATCGAAAGCTCTGGTGTGTCCGTTAAGATCATTGTAGAAAGAAATAGAGCTTTCAAGAAGCATCTAGTAGGTAATACACTGTATATAAATTGGCCGTGAGAACACCATTGAGTCAGTCTAATTGGAAGCGTCGTTAAGTAAACACAAATTAACTGCCTTGGCTGTATAATCTTGTACACTATTAAAGTGTGTTGTATAAAGTGTGTGTTTATATTAGAATGCAAGTGACTATTTAAACTGTTATTGTTGTACATTTTTAAATAAAATAAAGAGTCGTTACAACTTTTAAACTACTAAACTGCTGTTATTTGCAATCAAATTACCGGTTTATTTAAAGGAAATAAACGACCGTTTTTAAAAAGTTAAAACGTAACAATATTATAACTTATAAATCCTTAAGCTTGTGACAATAGCAATAGTTTTGAGTAAAGTAATCTCAAAAATATATAAGTAATAAACATTTTAAAATTTTAATTTTCGTCAACAAAATGAACGTAATAATATCAATATTAATTTCTACATTTGTAACAAAAAATCATTCTCCTATAGAAAAAGTTGTATTAAAAAGAATGCCTTATAAATTATATTAGGAGAATATTTGCTAATATTAGGTACAAAAATGTAATTTTTTACCTAATAAGATGAACCCTTTATGAAAGAATTTGATATACATTATTTTTATAAATAACTATTTCAATATATTAAATACAAAATTTAGTGTTATTTATATGTTTTACATGTAATAGGTTAGGTTAGATGGGCAGTAGTAAATGTAAACTAGACAGCTCACTTGGGTCCTACTGTTCCCATTGTGTTACCCTGATGGATTATGTGAATTTGTTTTCACATGACCAAGAATAGGTTCGAATCGAACCAATCTGCCGCACGAATAAAAGATCTGATCAGTCTGACATTAATTGCAGAGAGACCAGATAATCCATATATATATGGACTCCCAAATTCAGCATTCCTTATATTCGCAAGACCAGGACAGTGAAAAAGAAAATATTCTACTGTTTCTTCCTCCTCTTCATTAAAGCAACTTCTACAATAGTCGTTAAAAGGGAGTCATAATCTCCTAGCGTGCGCACCAGCAACCCAGTGCCCTGTAATAATGGCTACAAGTGCTCGCAGTTGACGCCCTGACAATCCCAGAATGAAACTCGGCAGTTTTTCATCGTACTGGGGCCATATCTGTCTCTGAATAGAGCATGAAAACTCGTTTGTCCATCTTTCTTGAGCTATTCTCGATACGTACTGCAGTATCATAGATTTGCAAGATGACAGAATAAACGGTACAAATTTTAATATCCACTCCGAATACCCTATAGTATATTAGCCAATTTACCGCTCTCCTAATGGCTGAGATATCCGTATGAAGAGCAGTGCAGTGATCCAGTAATTTAAAGGAGGTGTTCCTCCTATATGCGGGAATGAAGACACCTTCCCCAACCTCTTCAGAAGATTGGGATCCATCATTCCATGGAACTTCGGATGACATCCCCTATCGTTCCATGCACCTATAGTACTGAGCCTAGTCGCCGATTTGATGGCGATTTGTTTGGTCCAGTTAATCAGAACGAATAATGCCTTGGATGGTGTTGTACGAAATGCACCTGCAATTAGTAGCGCTGAGCTACGCAGTTGGAAAGATGGTATTTTGTATCTCCTTGTAAAGGGAACTAGTTACATTTTTCCTGGATTCACGCTAAGGTCATTACTTGTACTAAATTTACTGAGTAGTCCTAACGCATTTTTAAGGCGTTGGGATATGGTATCTAAATATTTTCCAGATACGGCCACTGTTACATCCTCAGTACAATCAAGTTCCCTGAGCATTATGTTGACGGCAATATTCCAAAGAAGTAGAGATAGAACTCGTCCCTAAGGTGTGCCTCTATTTGCTACTCTGTATATGGTTGCCGCACCCATAGTGGAGATTATAACTCTATTGGTTAGAAGTTTCCATATGATGCCAATAATCGACTGATGTATATTCAGTCTTTCCGTAGCCATTTTAATAGCATCCGTAGCCATTTTAAAGACTCCTTCTATATCAAGAAAGGCCACTATGCATATTCTTTGTCACATTATTAAAGACTCCTTCTATATCAAGAAAGGCCAGTAATGCATATACCTTGTGCTCGAGAGCATTTTCTGTATACCCAACAAGCGAATGCAACGCTGTCTCAACTGACTTGCCTCTCATGTAGGCATGTTGGGACGCTGACAAAAAGTTAGGGTTGATTGTCTTGCGAAGGTGCATCAGCTCCTATCCTTTCTCGTATGGGAGGTCATTCCTCCTTTTGGGACATCTAGTCCATGAGTCTGAAGCAACTATGGAACTATAATATCAGCATTATATTGTAAGTCTGCAGGTATGATACCATCTGGAACCGGGGATTTAAAAGTGGCAAAGCTGTTAAGAGCCCATCTTAGTTCATCATCAGTTATTTGAATCTGAACGTCATTTAGGTCTCTCTGTTATAGGGAAGCTGCCAGGAAAATGCGCATCCATTAAGACATCTAAAGTCTCATCGCCGCTTATTGTCCAGCTGTCACAGGCTTTCTGAATGCAACTTGGGACAGAAGGTGAGGATTTCAGGATTTTGCGTAAGCGACTAGTCTCGGAATGGCCTTCCACGCCCCTCCAGAATACCTTCCAAGATTTGTTTCGTGTTCCTGATCAGATTTTAAAACTGTTTACTGAGGATTTGTAAGCTGATCTTTGCTAGTGTCACCTATTTCGAAGTTCAAACAATGTGGTTTACTCCTTCCTTTGCAGACCTTAGGTATGCATGCTGCAGAAGTCACTCTGTCAAATGCATTTGTTAGCAATTCTATAGAGAACTCAATGTCCGGCCGATTACAAATTGCCGGGGGGTTCGGGAGGAGTTAGGATAGGATTTCATATTGTTCCGTCCAGTTTGTTTTCCTCCTGTTTTGAATCGGGGTCACCCAGATAAAAGGACTTCTATAGGGAAGTCAATGTATAAGAGATCGGAGAATGAGCAATCATTTAAGATCCTCCATTCGCTGATCATGTTCGAATGTCTAGTATTTACTAGCGTAATACCAAGAGCCTCCCTTCTATTAGAAATTACAAAGGTTTGTTCCTTACGGTTGTTTAAAACATCTAAACTACTGCAAAGGATAAAATCGAAAAGAGACTCACCCCTTGCATTGATATCCGAGCTTCACCAAACGATGTGGTAGGCGTTGGCATCAGCTCCTATCACGGGCGGTATGTTTCCATAATTTGCCGCCTTGGTTATTGCCTCTGTTATCAAAATTTATTAAAACAACATTTATAAAACTATATAAAATAATTTATAAAAATATATCCTCTATACTAACTTTAGACCCCAAAACTCTACTTCTGAGAGTTAGGGTCCGCGTTCAAAACTTTTAACTCGTTTACTCCTCTGTTACGCATATGTAAAGTTTTATGTTTATCGGTCCAATCAGTTCGAAATTATTAATTAATTGCACAATTACAATTTAAAAAAAATATATATGAATTTCCAAATATTTTATATGACGACTACATTTGTAGTTAACCGGCCAGGTGATAGATGGTCATTTTTAAAAGCGTGGTCTGGGTACCTTGTACGAAATGTTTGGTATATTGTTAGCATTTAAAGCTATTTGGTATCGATTTTTAGGAAGTTACTGAAACTCTAGGACACTGTTTCTGATGAAAATTTTTTTAATTCCAGTTTAAAAATCCAATGCTACAAATGTAGTCAACCGAACACATAAAGGTTAAGGAAACACTGATAAATATTTCCTAAAAGCAGAAAATTTTAAAGCTAAAATTACTTCTTCTGTAATTTTCTTAAAAAACAATAACAAACACTCTTTTTGTTTTACTACTTTAAAAAATTATTGACTTTATTATTACGTTTCTTTTTTTAGTTTTTAAATCATACATATTATATGCTTTTATAATGTATACAGTATATTAAATTATGTATATAATAATATAGTGTATTGTATATATCATAATTTTGTTCATTATAATTTTTATTAAATATATGTATGTTTTTTGTATATATTTACTTATATATATATATATATAATATTATGTATATGTAGTATGTTAAGTATATTAATTTTAATTTTTTTTATTATTTTTTGCTATTACACAGTAATATTAGCTTAATAGTTAATCGTTTTTTTTTTCTCTCTTTTATAATAGTTTTACAATCTTAGGGTAATATTATAATGTGTGTTATGTTTCTTAATTTTGAAGTTTTTTTTAGATTTTAGATATATATATATATATATATATATATATATATATATATATATATCCATGTATACTTTCTACATACATCAAATGTTAATGCTTAAAATTAGAAAAAATATATAAAAATTAAATATATATATATAAAAAGAACCATAATAAAATTTTTTAATAAAAAAAAAACCAAAAATCTCATTAAAATAACATAAAATGAAAATAATTTATAAGCTACAAGGTGTATTATTATTTTTTTTTTTTCTCATTTTTGTGTTGTCATAGGTTATTTTTATTGTTATGCTACAAAATTAGTTATTTTAATTCTTTGATTTTTTGTAATTAAAAATACGTACATAATATTATTATGTTGTTTTTATGTGTACTACTGCTTCTAATTGTTATACTATATATATGAATTGTAGTATTTTTTATGTTTTCTATATGCATATGTAAGTAATTATTATTTATGTATATAGGATTATGTTGTTTTTGTGTCTATGTGGGTTATATACATATATATATATATATATATATATATATATATATATATATATATATATATATATATATATATATTGCAAATTAATATTGTTTGTGTTTTTAAAATTTAATATTGTATGTTAATTTATATTCTAAACAAATATTTTTTTTATATATCTATTTCTTAAGATTTTTGAGAATATGTTTTTAACGTATTTTTTTCTTTTATTATTTATTTTTTTTTTATTTTTTTTTTTAACTATATTTTATAGTTTTTTTTTTTAATGTGTGTATAAGTTTAAATATGTTGATATCAATGTATGTTTGTATGTATAAAGATTTTAGAAATAATAGACTTGTTGTTAAAACTGACGACATATTTCCTATTTTTTTTTTTTACAATATTTCTTTCTATAATTTATATATTTGAAAATTATTTCAATTTGTTTATAGCTGCTTAAAACATTCACTTTTTTAAAACAAAACAAATAAAAAGATTTCTATATTTCTATATTTTTACTTTCAAAAAGTATCAATTTAGAAAAGTACCAAATTTCAGAAAAGTATCAATTTTTGCAAAAATACCAAATTTCAAATAAAATATAAATATTTAAAAAATTTACCAGTTTTAAAAAATTGCAAAAAGTACTAATTTTCAAAAAGTACCTTTTTTAAAAAAATATCAATTTAAAAAAGTACAATCTTTTGAAAAAATACAATCTTTTGAAAAAATACAATCTTTTGAAAAAATTACAAATCTAAAAAAAAGTACCCACTTTAAAGATCTATTTTTCAAAAATGTAGCCATTTTCCAAAAAAGTTCAATACAAAAAAAAAAAAAAAAAAAAAACGAAATTACAAAAAAAATAACCCACTTTCAAAAAATGTAGCAATTTTCAAAAAATATCTTAAAAAAATACCTTTAAAAATTTAATTTAAAAAAATGACAAATTTTAGACAAAAAGTTCCCAATTAAAAAAAAAAAATACAATTTAATAAAAATTTCTATTTAATTTTTATACCCACCATCTAAAAAGATATAGGTATATTAGGTTTGCCATTCCGTTTGTAACAAATCGAATCCTCATGAAGATGATTTAACTATGTATACACGTCTGTCTGTTGAAAGCACAATTGGGCTAAACGGATAATAAGTTATAGGACTAATAGAAAAAATAGTGTCCTTCGAAATTCCAGTTTATAATTTGTTTATCAATATTTGTCTTAAACAAAAGAACGTCCGGCACGAAATTCGGTACAAATAGCTCAACAATCGATATAAACTTGGAAACCAAAAAATGGTCGGGATCCGCCTACTTTACCGCTCATCTCTCATATAAAGTTAAAGTTTAAATTAGAGTTGCAGATGATGGAGACAGATCCAGCCAAGCTGAATATAGCATTCTTACTTGTTTTAACTTCGGAATAACGTTAAAAATACCTCGCGTAGTTTTTTTAAGATTTTTTATAGAAATTATCAAGTTTTTAAATTTAAAGAATTTAAAATCTCCTCTATATTAGAATAGGAGAATTCTTTTTATATTTCTATTAAATTTTATTTTTTATTGGGTAGCCTGCCTTTTGATCCATTCGGACAGTCAGTTCTTTCCAATTCTGACAAATGTTCCGATATATCTCGGCCAGCAACCAGTAGTAACTTTGAATTTTAAGAATAAATTTTCAAATTTGATTAGTTTATCGATAGTGGATCGAAGCAATTTTTCTGTTCTGGAACTTTATAATTAAAAAATAATAATAATTTTCGTATTTTTTATTTATTATTATTATTATTATTATTATTATTTTATTACTATTTTTAATTTTTGCAGAGGGTTCGGATTTTGCCTCATTGTTGATAAAAAAAATGTTTAATAGCGGTAACTTTTTGTTAATAGAGTTTATAGCTATATAAAAATAATAATCAATTTCTATCAAAGAGATGTGATATTTTAAAACTTATTATTAAAAAATATTAAAAATTGAGCTTAAAAAAATTGAACAAATCGGAGTCTAAAAAGAATTAATTAAGTCTTGACTTAACCCCTTTAAATCCTAATTCTGAATTAAGGTATACTAGTTTTTCATTCTATAATACCATTCCCAAAAACATAATTATTGATCTTCATTCCAAGGCTTTTTATTCTAATTGTCTTAGGCCCGGTATTACACTGCTCCCTGGTGACATGATCGTACTTAAGTTCTTAAAATTGTTTACGATTTTTTCTTGTTTGACATCTAAAATATATTTATTGAAAATAAACAAAAATACATAAAAATGCGAAATTATTTAAATTTTAAAAAGATTTCAAAATTTATATTTTCTTTGTGGTTACATTTTGCACTATCTTTTTTACACCTCATAAGCTTAAGATTTCTTTCAATTATTTAATTTTTTTTAATTGTTCATTTTTTATTTATTTTTGGTGCCACATTACGGTGGTATCAACAAATTTTTTGCCCAAAAAAGTAAGTTTGATATAATGATTTTTGCATTACCATATACAAATAGTAATATAAATTGAAAGATATTCAATAAAAAATTAACATAATTAAGATAAAACATTTTGGGATAAATAAAATATATCTATTGTTTTTAGTTAAAGAAAATTTTTTGGAAAATTGGGACCGCCCTATTGTAAATACATAAAAGCCTAAAGCTCTTTGTTCATTTTCTAGTCAACTTAATTTTGAAATTTTCTTTTTGTTTTAAATGTAAGTTAGACGAGTCGTTTTTGCGCTCGTGTTATAAAAACAGGCAGTTAAGTCTGAATTCAAACACGGCAATTTATCTTTCTGAAATTTTTCTATTTTTTCTTTTAAACTTGCATTTACGTTCACACACAAAGTTTTATTTCAGAAATTCTTGCTTTTATTGCCTTGATTTGTTTTTGTTAAAGTACAGGCAAGTTCATTCCCTTTCATATACCATCTAACCTTCTAACCGCTCTATCTCACATGAAATCAGAAATGTAAAACGAAATATTACTTAAATGTGAGCTTTGACTTAAAGTCTTTTACTTAAGTTTGCACTTAAGTATACCCTAAGGGAAAAATATAAAAACGGGCCTTAATTCTTTATTGAATTAATTCATAAAGAATTACAGTCGAATTGAATTAATTCTTTATTGAATTAATTCATAAATAATTTCATTTAGTTATTGAGGACCGGTTTTATACCGTTCCGTTGGAGTATACTTTTAATTCTTTATTGAATTAATTCATAAATAATTTCATTCAGATATCGAGACCCGGTTATATAGTTCCCAAAAAAATGTTTTTTCTTAATTATGTTAATATTTTATAATGCAACTCGAATGTAGCATCAAAAATAAATAAAAGAACAATTTTTAAAAATATGAAATTATTTCGAAGATATGAAGAAATCTGCAGTTTATGGGATGTAAAATTAAAAAGGTTTCATTTTTTGTAAATATATAACCACAAAGAAAAATAACTTAAAGGATTGTTTGAAATCTTTTTAAAATTTGAAATAGTTTTATTAGATTTTGTATTTCTATTTTTATTTTCAATAAATATTTTTGAAGACGTCAGACAATTTTAATACTTAGGAAAAACTTAAGGAATGGTAACAGAATACTTAAGTTTTTAAATCAAGAACAAATTTTAGAACTTAAGTACGATTTCACCACTAAGTGAGCAGTATAAGACCGGGCCTGAATAATTAAATTTTTTGTTAATTCAAATCTTCTCCAAATTTAATGAAAATATTTTTCTTTTGTTAAATTGTTAATATTTTATTTTTGATTTCCAAAGCATTTGCAAAATTAATTTTAAAAAATTCTAAAGCTAATTTGTAATAGATTTAAATTAAAGAAAATATAGTTTTTTAAGTTGTAATTCTTCAATTGATTGAAAAACCTATTTTTTTACTATTTTTTCTTGGACTTTTAGATAGATTACAATCCAGTACTAGACTGATACGTAAACTTAGGAGTATGAAGAAGACACTTAAATTTTGTCATATTTACTCATATTGAAAAAAATATTATATTGTGAGTATTAATGCATCAAAGTAAGAAAAAGTAAAAGGGTGTGGTATATCCATAATTTCAATAATGTAATAAGATGCTTTTTTGATGTGATTTCGTTAATAATTTCAGCAAATTTATGCGAAAAAAAAAACAATTTCGATAATTTGATACCATACACCATGCGTTTTTAATATTTGTGAAGGGGATCTTCCACGGGACATATGTTCAATTATCTACCATATATTATAAGATTTGATGTTGTAAATTATATTTCTTTAAAACATATGTACAAGCAATTAAGTTACTTATGTATTTTTGGATTCAATATTAAAAGAAAAAAAAAAAAAGGTTTTTTAAAAAATTATTGAGAAATGTTTTTACTTACTTTCACTATAATCCGTTCTATTAAATCAGATCAAAAAATCTAGTACATAATGGTTATTAGTATATTTGTATTTTAATATTTCTTATTTTTTTAATTTATTTACTTATTTATTTACTAATCAAATAATTAAGTAACTTCAGAATTTTTATTTTTAAATATAAAATATTTAATTCATAGTCTATTGTGGCATTAGTATTTTATTATAAATTTTTTTTAACAATTTTTTCTGTGCTTATTTTTAATATTGTAATAACAACAGGTTTGCAGATACCGGGAATGAACCTATTGCACCCCTCATGAGTAATGATACATAGTTCTGTTCCAGTACTTGTCAAACTTGCAAGTTTTACAGGAATTTACAGGAAACCGTTCCCGTATTAAGAATTTCTGACTAATACTGGCTAAAACCTGTAAATTTGACTAGTATTGAAACAGAGCTCTTAATCTTTTTATTTTATTTCTAATATCATTTAAGGTATACCTTATCGATTTACTTTGCTGTTAGAATCTGTATTCTATCTATTGCACTTTGAAATGCCTACATTTGGCTTTACCAAGCCATGGGCTACCCACCCCAGATTTGGGGTTGGGGTGAAGATTTAGAAAAATTATCCAGACAACTTAAAAAATTTGGTATTTTTTTAGGAGTGGCAATCTCCGGGGTATATTTATTAATTTTATTTCTAAATTTTTCTTCATTTTTGAGAAAACTTCAAACCTAACACATAATTCTAATATAAAACGAATACATTTCGTAAAATGCTTATCCATATTTATTATACATTTCACTTTTATAAGTGTGAAAGAGATAAAAAATTATTGTATTTGGATATGATGGAAGTTTATTTATTCAAATCTGAAACATCCAAAGAATGTGGAAGAGCACTTTTGTTAGGACACAGCAATTACTTGATGGTGTAAAACTTCATCAATATTCTATTTCTGAATGAAAATCCAAGGACAAAATACACTCGATATGTTGTTCTCTGATTAAATGGGCAAAATAATCACCTTAAAATTTGGGGTGATTAACTTATGACTTTAAATGAATAATACAAGTGTTTGCGAGTGGAAGAGATAAAACACTGATTCTTATTGTAAAGATATCCTTTAAGGTGTTAAAAATAAAAATCATTATTATTTAAGTTTTTAAGTAAAATTATTCAAGAGGAGTACAATACATCACATCTGCACAGCTCTGGTTATTATAATATTAAAAAAATCGGTACAGAAAAAAATTTTAAAACTGATATTTATTAAAATTTTATTGATATAATACATAATGAATTAAAAATATTAAAGTTTAAATAAAATGTTCCCAAGTGAATTAATTATTTGTCCAGTAAATAAATAAGAATAATATAAAATATTGAAAATAGGTATATCAGCAATCAATATTTAATAGATATTTGGTGTAAATTAAAAAAAAAAAAAACAGATTATAATCCAAACGAATACAACGTTTTTCTGATAACTTTCTTCGTAATTATTCATTTTTAAACTGGAGCAAAAAATGCATGAATGTCTTAATTGTATGACCACCATTGTATATATAAAAATATCGTGATATTACCATTTAAATTAGATTTATTATGCGCCTGATTTCTGAAAGTAGGTTTTATATGGCAGCTATGGTCAATTATATACCGACTGTGATAAAATTGCTCTAGGTTTTCTTCCCATATAAAACTTTTTCGCGTTAAATATTATTGTTATGCTAGCAATTATATTGGACTACTGCACTTTAAAGTGATTTTAGAAAGATGGACTTATATGAAAGCCATGGTCAGTTTTCTACCTACATATCTTCATGAAATTTGGCACACTGATTAATGCATATATACAGCTCACTTTTTCCGAATTTTAATGAAACCGTGATTAATATAAAGCATTTATAAACATCATTACTACTATTTTTCTACAAAAATATATGGATATAAGCTCTTATTCCATTTTAAGCTATTTTCAGTCGCAAAATTTGTCATGTTCTAATCCGAATTTTTTAGCAACACTTTGCATACAGATAGATGTTTAATAAATCTTCCCAAATATTGAAAAAAGCTAAGAAAAGTTTCATGATTTTGTAAAGTTTTTATCTGCTCTTACAAAATTTTCTTTATGGTTTATACGCCCTTATAGGATATCAAATTACTTTCCATTCGAGAATTCTCATGAAACTTTGAACAAAATAAAGTTATTTTCAATTTTAAATATTGTTTGTTAATAAAACTTTTGTTTATAAAAAAGTGAATGTTATTTAGTTTTTTGTTTTCTTCTAAATTTAAACTAATAAACAAATATAATAACATCTATTTTTTAAAGACTACATACCATTTCATTTTTATCTTGATCATTGATAGCATTTTTTTCCCTTCTGATGCGTTAAAATATATATTGTGTGTTTTTGTTTAAAATTACTTTGTTTTCATAACAATTATGGGTTCAAGAATTTTTAACATATCATTGTTTTCCGGTTGACCATTATTGTATTCTTTGCCTTTAATGAAATTATTGTTGTGATTGTTATTGTTCATTTGATGTAAATTTGGTGTTTGACCTGGAAGTAACATACGTTGTTGAGTTTGTTGATGTTGCATTTGTAATAATTGTTGTTGTTGCACCTGTTGTTGCTGCTGCTGTTGTTGTTCCTCACCATTTGAGGCACTTTCTTGTGATAAACTACCACCGCTAACACTACTACCACCACCATCGCCACTAATATTAGGTTTTGTTTCATAGCCACCATTTGTAGAAGCACCCAGTGATTGTTCATAGATGCCCGATGGTGTGGTGGAACCACCATCTTCACCTTTAGAACGATAGTGTGGTGTATGAGTTCTTAAGCGTCGCATGCGTGCATATTCGGCCTGACGTGAAAGACGTATTTTTTTCTCTTCGGGTGTTTCAGTAGCACGAACTTCGGCACGTTTAAGACGTGCTCGTTCACTTAGTTTTTGTAAACGTACTACTCGTTGTTCGGGCGTTTCATTCGCTCGTAAGGCTCTTTGATGGGCAGCCATTTTATCAAGACGTTTGCGTTTCTCTTCATCACTTTCGTATTTAAGTTTACCATTGACGCGTATAATGTTGGGGGAGGAATGTTCTTGTTGTTGTTGCTGCTGCAATTGTTGTTGCTGTTGTTGTTGTTGCTGCTGTTGCTGTTGTTGTTGCTGTTGTTGTTGCTGCTGCTGTTGTTGTAATTGTGCATTTAATTGTTGATATTGTTGACCACGTCCGCGGCGCTGAGTATATTGTGGAGATGCTAGCATTTGATTGATCTCCTGTTCTAGCAAAGCACTCATTTTTTGCTGTTGCTCTTGCTGCTGAAGTACATCGTCCTGCGACGCATCTTTATTGGAGCTAAACAGCTTTCTAGGACGACCGCGGACCGCTTTTGGAAAATCCTGTATTACATGTTGTTGTTGGCTGGCTGTATCAGTCAATCAATCCAACAATTAGTTTTATTGAGGTTCGTTCGGGGAGTTGTGGATGAATGGATGTTGTTGGGTGGAATTTAGTGTTAAGGATTTCAAAGAAAAACAAACAATAAAGAACATAGTATTAATTGTAAAATTTTCAATTCTGAATTTCCATTTGAATTTCTGTTTTTTTTTTTTTTTATTATTATTATTTTGAAAAATTAAAAAGAAATTATTTTCTCCTACCCGCAGCATTTGGTGGCGATGATCCAACTGCATTTGTGGCTGTGGAAAAGTGAACTGGCGTAAATGGTGGCGGCACTGTATTGGGCGCTATGCCCAGTTGAAAGCCGTTATGATACATAGGATAATAGGCGGCTGTTTGGGTTGGTGTATTTGGCGGTGTTGTTACAGCCACCGTTGAATTGGCTGCAGCTGCCGGAAATGTTGCCAAATAGGGAAATTGATTGTAGAGTGGTGTTGGGGGATTTTGTATTTGTGGATGTGTTGTTTTCACTTTCGATTCACTTTTTTCATTTTGTCCTCCTCCTGTTCCGGTAGTGACACCAACAGACCCGCTGTTGTTATTGTTTCCGCTGCTGCTGCTCGCTGTATTATTTGTCTGCAAAAAACATGCACTTATTTATAGACTAAACCTTGGTGATGTTGTGGTTTTTGTGTTGATTTAAAAAAAAGTTTAGTTATTAAACACATTCATACACATGTATGCATGTATGTAGGTAGGTAGGTAGGTATGCATGTATGTATTGCAACAAATAGCAAATGATTTCGAATTGATGAAACGAATTTTTGACTTTATTTGAGGTTACTGCAGGAGGACTTTTATTTTATATGTTTAGCATTCCTTTTGTGATATTCTCTATAATAGTGAGCGTTCCTGAAAATTTAATATATAATGGATCCCTTATTCATTGAGTAGTCAATTTTAAAATGCATTTCCGAAGCCTTTAAATAATTTACGAACCTATTTGTAGAACTCGAAATAATCGCTATTGAAAATTTTCGAAATCAATTGAATTTTTTTTATAAAAAATATCTTCTAGAACCTTTCAGATATTTTAGATGATGAGATTTATTACAAATTCTTTCTACCATAAACATGCAAATAACAAGATTCAGATTCAAATCATTTGAAAATAATCCAATTCCAAAAAAAAAAATCATCATTTTCTAACTGAAACCAAAAATTTTCTAAAAAACTAATTTCGAATTGAGGAAAAAAATAAAACTATTATATCGCTAAAACTATATTATATCACTGTTTTTAAATTTTGAAAGTTTAATCTCAATGATTTATTGTTAAATTTAACTTTTTTTTTTAATTTTGTTTTAAGTTTTTTATAAAGTTCCAGAAGTATTTTTTTATTATTTTTTTAACTTGTCTTTTTAAAAATAGTTTTTTTTTGGGGGGTAAAAAATGGTATATTTTTGAAAATTTGACTTTTTAAGAAATTTAAAATTTTTTGAAAATTAATAATTTTAATTTTTTAGATTATTTTATTTTTTTAACAAAAACAAAAGTTTTTAATTTTTAAATTCGTTTTTAAGTTGCACTTTTTTGTAAAAATGGTTCTTTTTAGAAAATTGGTATTTTTTTTTTAATTTATTATTTTTAAAAAATGTGTCTTTTTAATTTTTTTTTTCATTATATTTTGAAAATTATAAAATTTTTCTCCGACATTTTTTTTTAGAACATTAGAACTTTTTTTAATCAATCCTTTTATTTTTTTAAATTTGTACTTGAAAATTCAAATTGTATTTGAAAATTATTATTTTTTTAAGCTTTTTGGTACTTTTTAAAAATTAATACTTTCGCGAAAATAAATACCATACTTTAAAATTATACCATTTTTGAACTGATTTTTTTTTTAATTGATAATTTGAATTTTTAAGTTTTTTATAAAAGTGGTTTTAGAAAATTGGTACTTTTTTAAATTGATAATTTTTGAAAAATGTGTTTAACTTTTTATTTATAATTATAAAAAAAAATTTCGAAAATTTGTTCTTTTTTTGGGACACTGGTACTTTTTCTTTTTGAAAATTATTCTCTTTAAAAATTCCCTTTTTCGTTTTAGCCAATTGATAGTTTTTTAAAAATTTAAATTTTTTTACGATTAGTACTTCTTTTAAGTTTTTTGGTACTATTTTAGAACCATTACAGGTGCAATGAGAAGTACACCACAGGCGGCTCTGGACTTCATCTCCTACCCATTGAGGAGTTTGTGAGGAGTATGGCGGCAAGGAGTCTGCTGAGACTTAAGGAATTAGGATTATTAGGCCCATCAAGAGCAGGTCACTCCCGGGTCGTATACGAGGTGAGTTATAGTGAGGTTAATTTGAACTCCACGAGAGCATCAGATTACATGGCGCTGAATCGGACTTTGGGGTAAATCCTGTCGTGGTGGTACCTGATAGGGATGAGTGTACCGTTTTTCAGGCTGAGATTTCCGGCATTTTGAAGGCAGCAGAATTAATCAGACAGAACATTGCGAGGGGTACTGAGGTTACTCTCTATGTGGACAGTCAGGCGGCTCTGAAATCCTTGGGCGCACATCTGGTAAAATCTAGGCTAGTTGCTGACTGTAAAAAGTCACTGAGAAAGCTGATGGAACAGTACATGGTGAGACTCTGCTGGGTATCTCGCCCCTCCAATATATCTGGGCAAGGCGCAGCGAAGGATGTCTTGGAGAGGGAGACCACCGTGAAATACCCGCTGGGTTTTTTCTTTGGGAAGATCAACGATTGGATCTTGGTCAGAACCAATTCGGCTTGGGACAGTAGAATGGACTGTAAGGTGTCGAGGGCGATATGGCCGGCACTCGATAGGACAGGCACGAGTACTCTTTTAGGCTTGAGTAGGAAAAATTTAAGGATCATGATAGGGGTCATAATAGGGCACTGTTTGATAAGGAAGATGAGGTCTAAATGGAACGCTGTCAATTCCGACTTTTGTAAAATGTGTGGGGACGTCGACGAGACCGAGCCTATTGAGCACATTATGTGCTACTGTCCACGATTGCAGCATCGTAGAATGAAATGGCTGGGCAGTCAATTTCTCGACTGGCTATGTGACGTTCGGCACATGGAGCTTGTATAAATCATAGGCTTCGTCATGGGAATAGACTGTCTAAACGGGAGTTAGGGGTACATCCCTAAGGAAATTCTTGCTATGGCTATTCCTCTTCTTATGATTCTTGTTATTCTTTGCTCTTTTCTTTTCTTCTTCCCCTATTCTGTCGTGTTATTTAAATGAAGGGACTCACAATGGATTGATATCAGTCTCTGGGTGGAGATGTGGTACAGCGCAGGTATCACGTCAACCTTCTCTATATATCTATCTTTAGAACCATTTTTTTTTTAAACTGGTACTTTTTTGAAAATTTGCGCTTATTAGAAAAATTGGTACTTTTTTTAAAAATTTGTTGTACTTTTGTTGTACTTTTTCCCAATTTTTATTAAAATTATTTTTTTTAAATAGGACGTTTTTATAAAAGTAGTGCTTTTTGAAAAATTGGTATCTTTTTAAAAAAATTACTTTTTATTTATTTTTGAGCAAATTTATATTTTCTCTGTATGAGGGCTACCTCCCCCCCTGGACCTATACATCCTATTTTCATTTCATCAATTTGAGTACTTTCACTGTAATAGTTCCTTAGACATGCCATAATGAATATTTGCTTTATATGGGAGAACTACACTGCTCCGATTTTAAGCTAATTGGTTCACCCGTTTTAAAGTTTTAAAAAAAGTGTAAAGTAAAACATGGGCGTGGCATCCGATCAAGATCCAACATAACCTATAACATTCTACAGTGCAAGCACTATCTGTGCGTCAAATTTCATGTAAATAGTTTCATTAACAACGTGTAAAATTGAAAAAATAGATTTTTTTTTTAAAGTAGACGTAAAATGCAGGTGTGACTTCCAATCGATATCAAACAAAGCCTATAACCTCCTCTGACGCTGATAATATCTGTGTGCCAAATTTCTTGAAAAAAAAGTTACGCCTCAATTCTTGATTCTATTTCAACTTTATATGAAAATTCAAATTATTTAAAGTTTTTAGTGTTTACATTGATATCTCAATTTTCACCAAGAACCTAAAAATCTTACAATAACTGTTAAAAATATTATATTTAAAAATACTAATTTTTAGTGAAAATATAGCACCACCACTGGGGTCAATTTTGAATCACTTCAAGATAAAAAGAAAATAAAAATAAAGTAATGGAAAAAAATCAAATCGAAAAAAATCTTATTATTGTCCTAAATCGTAAAGTGCCCTCTGGTTATACCTAGTACAATTCAAAGACTTCTTTTCATGCCTTAGTGCTTTAGTAGCAGTAATTTCACTTTACAATAATTTCTACTTATCCTGGTATGATCAGTTCCTATTAAGATTCAAACTTTGATACCCTAAAGAAACGAATGATCCATTAACGAACAGTTTCAAGCAAGTTTAGCGCCAATTTCATGAACTTCAATATTGCAATGACCCGGAAGCATAATAAAAAAATGATTTTTAAAAAAGACTAATTTAGAAGCAATTAGAACAAACATTAAATTAATAACTAAATTCGACAAATATATTTTAAAATATTTTTTATAAAATTAAACACAATAAAAATCCAAACATGTTGATAGTTTAGTTAGGACATCTGCTGGAAGAAATTTAAATAGTAAATTTTCAAAACTTTATCTTACTTTTTTTGATTTTCCTAAAGAAGCTTAACGAGAGGAAACATAATTAAAAAAATAAATATTTCATTTTAAAATAGTTCAACAAAAATTTGATTTGAATCTCAATGAAAGCAAAGAGGAATGAAAGAAAAGGTTTTGGTAATAAGCTCGAATTTCTTTAAAGTCTCTTGAAGTTTATTTTAATTATGGATGAAACTAAATAATTTGAAAGATTAATTCAAGAAATAAACATATTTTAGAATATTAATCCTAAAAATTTTTAAATCGTCATCCAACCGAAAATATGCCAGCTTTAAAGAAACCGCAAGGAATTTAAACTAACTTTATAAATCCCTTGTGGATCTATTTCATTTCTCTTTACTCATATTTCTTGTTGTAACTGAAAAAAACTTTAGATTTTAAAAGAAAATTAAAAAAAAAAAAAAAAAAGTACGTATTATTATTAAGCACTCACATAGTATAGATTAAACGCCGAAATAACAGCAAGAGCCCATCTTTGAATTGTCAGGAAAACGAGGGGCGCAGTATGTTTTTTTATATATATATTTTTTTTAATCGACAGAATAAACACAATATTTACACGAAAAAGGTCGACGAGAATAGAAAAAGTTAAAGCCAGGGCGCAAACTCCATTTTATGAAAAGATCATTGTGTGAGAAAAAAAATGAATCTACAAGCATCAACCAAATTTTGTGACAAGTTAAAACTATTTCTTGCGATAGTTGAGGCTTTTTTCTTCTCCCATTTTTACTTTTTATTTAGAGAAAGGATAAATCATTTGCTATTTCATCATTCCATATATAGATCGATCTCATTAATACATCTTTTTACACATACACACATCTAAAGCAATCGAGACTAGGTTTAAGGGTTTACGTTGCAGAAGCCGAACGCAACCCTTAGTGTTAGTTCGACACTATACCAACCTGTTGAAGCTCCGACTTCTTAGCATACTTATTCTGATATAATTCTATCGAACTCGCTATTGTGCTGAAATGAGGAACATTAGCTGCATTTGGCAGTTTAGAGGATACCTTTTGTGAGGCCGCCTCATCGTACAGTTGTTGCTGAAAAATATTTGCGTTTTCCGTTTCAAGAAGATTTGCAGCTGCAGCTTGTTGCGGTGTGCTAAAACGATTCTGTTGTTGATTATTAGTGGTGGATTGTTGAGATTGAGGCTGCTGAGTTAGGGGTTCCTGTTTGAGGAGGGCAGCACTGCCTGTGCGTAAAGTTGCTGGATTAATGAACATATTCTGATAGTATTCAATGGGATTGGCTGCTAGGGCGGCAGCTTGTTGATATGATGCTGATAACTGCTGTTGGTTGTCTTGAGCACCGCCGTTACCGGCATTTTGTCGAGAGATTTCATCATTACCGGTTGGTGTGGCCGAGTTGGCTCCAGCTGCTCCGCCTGAAGTTCCTGCTGTTCCGCCTGCTGCTGATGATGAGGGTGGTGCCTGATGATTTAGATTTAAAGAGTCGTTATTATTACAATTTATTGAAGCGCTTTGCGTCGTATTCGAATTCTGATTCGAATTCGGAGTCTGCGCCGCGCCGTGTTTTATAATTTTTTTCTTTTCTCTGACCTTTCTCGCATACTCATTGAGTTTTTTCAGTCGCTCCTTACGCTGCTCGGGTGATTCACTGGCAATACGCTGCCGGGCTCTGGCTGCCATTTCGGCGAGACGAATTTTCCTTTGCTCCGGCGATTCATTGGCTCGATACATACGCATCCGCTCGGCAAGTTTTTGCAATCGTTTCGCTCGTTGTTCTGGCGATTCCATGGCGCGACGCAGACGCTGCCTGGCGGCGTTACGTACTAAACGCATGGCTCGTTCCATTTCGTTTTCGTTCTGACGACGCATACGATTGGCTTCGGCGTTACGTGCCAGCCGTTTGCGATACTCTTCTTCGGTCTCACGATTGCGTCGTTCTCGCATCCTTTCGGCATTGCGAGCCAAACGACGAGCCCGAGCCTCAGGACTTTCGTTCCAACGTTGGCGGACGGCCGATGAGGTGGACGAGGTCACTGATGCCGGTCCCAATGATGTTGTCTGATTTGCAGTGGCTCCGGTTCCTGCAGTACCACTACCAGCAGTGCCACCGGTATTATTGCTGATGGGCGTGGGTAGGGCTGGTTGTTTGAGGGACAAAGGCTGTGGATAGGTAGCCGCTGCGGCCAATTGCAATTGTTGTTGCTGCTGTTGTTGTTGCAGCAATTGCTCTTGCTGTTGTTGCTGCTGTTGTGAGGCTAAATGCTGTTGCAATTGCTGTTGCTGCAAATGGTGCTGTTGCAATTGTTGTTGCTGCTGCTGATGCTGTTGTTGTAGCTGTAATTGTTGCAATTGCTGTTGATGATGCGACAATGGAACCAGCAACGTCGATGGATGATCGATGAGTAAGCGGGCGTTCGAGCCATTGAGAGCTAGCAAATTTGTGGCATATTGTTGGTGATGATGTTGCTGTTGCTGATGCTGTAAATGTTGCTGTTCTAAAGATGGCTCTACTTTTATCCCATTGGGACCTGATTCCATTATTTTCTACACCTCACAATACACTACACAAATGCAATCAGGAACAAATTTTGTTGCAGTTGTTATTCTTAGTTGTTGCTGCTTTTATTGCTACTTGCAAGTAGTCAAGCGTAAAATATGTACGATTAAGTAGCAACAATGATGAAGACGGCGAAGGTAAAGTCAACGAAAGCGACGACGTTAATAATGATGAAAATGGTCCAAGTAATAAAATTTTCCTCTTTTTATTCCACATTGAAAACAAGAAAAAGTGCTCAACACTTTTTATTCCTTCTTGGCTCTTTACAAGTCTTCTTATTATTTCATTTGTAATTCATACAAAAATTATTTAAGAATTGTAAAAAAAAAAAATATATATATATATATATATATATATACAAATTTCTTTTTATTTTGTTTGTCCTTTACTGTGTCTTTCTTTTTCTTCGTTTTACTTTGTTGCTTACAACTACACTGATGTCACTTTACAATGGTCACAATATCAAAAAACACACATCAGTACAATAAAATTGCGCTGAAACAAAATTTTTGACATTTCTATTTGCATTTGTCAATTTATGCCTTTTCTTCTTCTTTTTAGACTCTGCAATTCTCCGCTGTTTAATAACAAATATATCAATATATATTTTGTTTCTTCGTTTGTCTGTACGTACGTTTTGTTTTCTATCGTGTATGTATATATGTACGAACGAGAGAGTGTGTGTGGGAAAAATTCCAATGTCATCTACATGGCATTGGAAATGACCACAAACAGTTTTTTTCTACGCTTATATATGCTTAACTTCCAATCGATTTTTCACATGATTTTTTCGCCTTTTTTTTCTTTAATATAGAAAAAAATTCACACTTTTTTTGAAAAATACTTCAACATTTTTTTTTGCAAATAAATTAAGCTTTTTTTGTTTATATGTCTTAACACGATTTTAAACAACGTGCTGATGGCGATGGGTTTTTGTCTCTGTCTTATATAGTGTTTTTATATATTTCTTGTCTCCTTTTACATTTAATTGTTAGTTCATTTATTTTCTTTTTTTACGATAAATTTATGATTTTATTTTTTGTGGTGTTAATTAATTATTAAGTGTTTGGTATAAAAATATTTTAAACAATTATTTTTATTTTGTTTTTTTCGTTTTAATTACAAAAATATTATTTTTTGCACAAATATACGAACACCAACACTCTGTCTCCACACAAAAAATGTAAATAAATTCTTATTGGAAAGCGGTGTATTAACGTGAATTGGAAAGAGTACCCACGGCAAAATGTTGGTAAAATATCAAAGAAATAGGAACTATATATGAGAATTTAAAAAAAATATAAATTCCGGCATTTCAAAATCGGCCATGTAACTTTTTTAAATAAAAATTCGAAAATTAAGAAAAAATACAGTAAAATTCTTGATAATATTTAAAATTAAAGTAATTCAATAAATTATTTCAAATCGAAAATTTAATTAAACAAGTTTTTTTGTTTTCAAAGATTTTCTGAAATTCTGAATGTGCACTCTACACTTGTGTAGAGTTTAAAAAAATTCATAATAAAAATGGTGCTCTTAAAAAATATGTATGGAAAAACTGCGCGCAAAAATTCCGTACACATGTTGATTCTTATAACTTTTATTATACGTGAAAAATATTAATACCGTCAACTTGTTTACATTTGTTATTATTCTCAATAATTATCTAAAAAATTTTATTGGAATGGAATAATTAGTTTTTCTTGAAATGAAAATTTAACAAAATTCATGCATTCATGGGAGTGTAGTTGAGTTGGGAAATTCAGTTTCTTGAGTCACAGGAAATACAAAGATTTCATTGACATCGAAAGAAACAGGTTTTTACAGCTTTTTAAATAGCAGGTACATTTGTACATGTGGGGAAAGAAGCACTTCAATTATAATAAATGACAACAAAGAAATGCAAGCAAATGTGGTTCGTCAGAAAATATTTAGTGCTATCATTAGATATAGAGCATTCAAAGCCGGAAACCGGTTTTTTACGAACGATATCGGTTTCGGTTTTTTTTCAAAACCGGTGTTTAAAGCCGGTTAACCGGCTTTTATTTAACTTTTTAGGTAATTTTACTCGAAAAAGAGTTAAAAAAAGAAAATTACATGTCTAAAAAAATTTCATGTAATTTGCTAAATGCATTAAAAATAACAGCTAACTTATTTAACTTTGACAATTCTCTTGAATAGTTGATATAAACTTTTCCTTTATAAAGTTTATTATATATATATATATATATATATATATATATATATATATATATATATATATATATATATATAAATATATATATATACTTAAAAGTTAAATATATTTATCATTATCAATCACGATGTTGTATATGTACCGAATGAGCCCCATTAACCAAATTGGCTCAAACTCCGATAAGTTAAAATGTATTGGACCTTATTCAACAAATATTTAAATGATACTAAAAGCTTAGAAGTACACACATTACAGCAAAAAAGTTGCCACAGTAAAAGTTTTGCAAAAAAGGCTACTAATTTTATTAAAATTAATAAGAAATTATTAAAAATTTAAAACTTTTATAACCAAAATTTTATGCACTATTTTTTTTCGTGCTCACTTGTAAGTATTCCAATCCCAAAATATGTTTTATTTGGGAAATATATTTTTTCAAATACCGGGATTAGGAATAAAATATTAAAGTTTATTAAATAAAATAAATCAAATAAAAACAATTTCAAATTATATATACATATATAATTTTTCTTAAGTTATAACGTGAATAGAAACCGGGCAACAGGTTTATTACTAAAATGAGAATTTTGGGTAAAGCCCAAAAATAAAAGTTGGTTTTTTGAATACTCTAATTAGAAAACACAATGAATTTTAATTTTTCGGACCTAATCTCTCTTCTCATTATTACAACAAAAAAGTAACTGAGTGGTATCAAACAAATGGTGCTGCTATGTACCAACTAAACTGTCCAGAACTCTGTCCATTTTAAATGTTTTAGTTCATAGTAAACAAATATTTGAAGATTACATAACCTAGTGTCTACATTAGGCAAATTTTTATCAAAACAAACGTCAAAATCAGTGCGAATATATATAAGGTAATGATTATTATTTATGTTGTTACAGTTGCCAAACTGCATATATAAAAAATAATCAATACGGCATATTGTTGTTTTTGTACAACTGTTGCGACCTTCCATAAATTCGCGCTAAGTTTGACGTTTGTTTTGATATATATATATATATATATATATATATATATATATGTATATAATTATATACAAATCAAAATTTAAAAATTGTTTCATTTTTATATGCATGAATTCTACAAAAATCTCTTTAATATATATATATATATATATATATATATATATATATATATATAACATTAAATTATCCATAACTATTATAAAGATATTCCGAACTTAAGTTGGTAAAATATGTCGGATAACGATTTTCCTTTTTATTAAAAAATAGTTTTTATAAATGATGACTCTTTTTTCATTCTCTCCCTATTTTTCCTTTTTCTCTCAGTGTATTTACTTTTTAAAAAGTTGGTGTGAACATAGACTTGTTTATCATCATCAATAATAAATACAAAAAAGGGTTTGTGTGTTTATGCATATAAAAACATGTTGTATGTATGTTTGTTTGTGTGTGCGTGAGTGTTTGAAAAAAAGGATTACCTTCCAATACACAGCCAGACATACTCATTCCAATATACATACATATACACACTCTAGTGGCAAAATTCAAACCCAATAGAAAATATAAACACATTTACTTCGTAAATGCATCATTGATGCCAAAGTAAATGTGTCAAAGTGGTGTGAGTGTGTTTGGGGAGGTGGGGGGTTTTAAAAATCAATAAAACTACTTTTTAATTAAAAAAAAAAATAAAAAAATCTGTAAACTAACAAAAATATCTGATAATTTTATAAGGAATGAGATGTTTAACATAGTTTTAAAGAGTTATTTTATCTAATTTTCAATTTATATTATGGAATTTATAGAATTTTGCAGCATTAGGAGGGAGTTTTTGCATTCCGTGTACATAGGGTTTGTCAATCCGTGTGAAACATATCGAAATAATCATGTAAGGCCCCATGAAGTATATATATATTTTGAGCCTTCGTAAAAATCTAAGACGATCTAGCAATATCCTTTATGGAGCAAATACTAGAAAAGCAGGCCATCCATCGTAACCCCAAATCATACTTTTCCTCCAATATCTCTTCTAAAAAAGCATGTACGCCAACGAAATTTTGTACAAATAGTTCAAGGAATAACATATATAACATTTTCATGACTTGTTTAATTTGGGAGAGATTTTATTATTAATTAAGGCCCTTTTAACGAAAATACAATTACAATGTCAGCAGGTGCAAAGGACATAAGGAACCTGAAATTTTCAGATAGGAATGTTTTATTGACCTGTTGCTTTATCGGGTGGCGATCTGTTTAAAGTTCTTGTCTGAGATAAAAGATTCCTCTTTATAAAGTTACCTGTAAGTCGAAGAGTGTGACTATGTTCTTTAGGAAGCAAAAGTTTTTATTTGAATGAAGGCGAAAAATTTAGTCAGGTTTAGATACTATGTCGAAAGAATTACTGTCGAAAAAAAAGGAGCTAACAATCTTTGACCTATTACGATTTGGGTTGTTATGGAGTTATAAACCAATTCCCGTTGAAAGGTTAAAAAATCGTTCCTAAAGACAGTTTTGTATCAAAATTATCCAAAATCCAATTTTCATTGAAACACATTGAAATTGTCAAAATCGCTGATTTTTCCGTCGACAGATCAGATCTTCTTTATATTTTTAACAGATTTGGAAATTTTATTCAGATGCTACAAAAAATCATACTTATACTATATTATATTTTTTTAGTAATTTACTCTTTTTTACAAATACAATTTAAACTAAATACAAACATTTTAGTACAATTTTTGACCTAGTATGACTAGGTTCTTTACGGAATAGAAAAACCCTATACGAAAGTTTAAAATATCTCGATTTTCTGAAGAAATTCCAATTGACATTGAAACATTAAAATTGTCAAAATCGCTGATTATGTTTTTGACAGATTTACAATTTTTATTCAGATGATAAAGAAATTAATTCTTATGCCCAAAATTCTTTATTTTTTACAAATTTAAAACAAACAAAAAACATGTTTACAATTTTAGACCTAGAGTGGTTAAAAAATCATTCTTAAAGACAATTTTGTATTAAAATTGTTCGGTTTTTTAAGCAGGAAGAATATCCAATTGTCATTGAAACATATTAAAATTGTCAAAATCGACGATTTTTCCATTAAAATCATCAAGTAGATCTTCATTATACTTTTGACAGATTAAAAATTTTATTCAGAAATTAAAAAAAAAAAATCATTCTACACACAAAATTTCTTAGTAATTTTTTTTTACAAATTCAATTTAAACAAAAAAAAAAATAGTACAATTCTAGTTTTCTATTAAAAATGTTGACTATGATTTTATTATTATTTTTTTTTTATTTATTTATATTTGTCATTGGAACGTTTAAAAATCGTCAAAACTGCCTTAAAACCATCCATCATATTTGACTAATTTGCTATTTTTATTTAAAATTGAGAAATAAATAACTTTTTGTATCCAAAATTGATTTTTTACAAATTATAACACAAACAACTTTTAAATTTAAAATCCCTTTTAAAAAGATTTTTTCATACGAATTTTGTCTCCAAAATTTATTTTAAATTTGAATACGGAGGTAAAACTTTAGCTTAGTACAAAGGCCCATGAAATCCTATTTTTTCTATTTTCAAAAAACCCCATATTCGAAAAATAAATACACCCAATACAATATTGTTTTTTTAAAAATGTGAATGCAACTTTATTCATAATTTTTGTTGGTTTGTTTTTTTAGAAAGTGTACAATTACAATATTATTTTTTTGTTGTTGTTATATTAATCAATACAATTATATTTGATTTGTTGTTTTCATCTTATTAGTTTTTTTTTGAAATTACTGATTATATTTTTTATAATTAATTAAAACAATTTATTTTTGTTTTTTTATAATTTTTTTATTTAAAAGTTAATTAATGTTATTTCTTGTTTTTAAATATTAATTTTAATTTTTTCTTGTTAAATATAATTTTTTTTATTAATTTTGACTAGAACTAAATTAAAACAAAACACAATTAATGATTAAATTTAAGGTGAAAAAATTATAACTTAAATTTAAATTTTCAAAAATATTTTCTATTTATACAAAATATTTTTGTTAATTTTGTGGTGGAGAATTTTCTTTATTTTAGCAAAAAGTGTTTTGAAATTTTGATTTTATTTGATTTTAGGGGGGGAAATAAATTTCTTAAAAATTGTTTTTATTATTTTTTATTTTCCAGAGATGATTTTGTAAATGTTGTTATTAAGAAAAAATCTAAAATAAACTATTGAATAATAAATAGTACTTACAAACACACACTCTTTAACCATTAATTAAAGACTGAAATCAGGAAAAGGATATTTATATAAAAAATGGATAAAGGATAATTATACATAAATAGGCAGAGATTGATAATAAAGTTAAAGAAAATCATTAATTTTATTATACTACAGTGGCCATTTAAAAAAAATTTATAATTGAACTTTTGAATTCAAATTTCATTTGATATAAAAAATGAAAATATATAAAATAAATTTAACTTCTACTTGGTATATAAATTAGTGGTATTAAATTTATTTCAATTTTCCTTAAATTTCCCATAAATGCACAAGTTTTATTTGCATATAAACTTTGAAATCTTGTATTAAAATTTTAATTTTTTTATATGAACAAATGTGATATTTGAATCTGTTCTTATATGGTACAATCTTGACCTTCAATAGAATTAATCCACTATTCATTGCTGAATTATCTTTCGATTACATTCGACTTAACATCTTCTCATCCTCTAAATTAACTTTCATAAGAAGCAGATATTTGACTGCTGATCGATATGACTTATTTTCTAGTTAAAATTCCTATGAAATTTATTTTTGCTTCTATAGATTTTGTTCAATTTTAAAAATTCTTTTCATCAAAAAAGAAAAATAAAAGTTTCGGAAGTTAAAATTGACCGTAAATTTAGAATATTCTATATCTAATGTTTGTTTGTATAAAATATACCTCCTATTTAGATTTATAAGAGTTATGTCAAATATTACCGGCTGCGAAATGGATCATTTAGCATTCATTGACTTAGAATATTCAGCAATCAGAAGGTTCCGCTAGCAAAACAAGGAAAAAAGATTAAAAAATTATTATTATTTTTATTATTATTATTATTTCAATGTAACCTTAGCTGATCTTCCCTGACCAAATACTGAGTCTAAATTATTGGGCCATAAAGTTTGAAAATGAAGACTTGAAAACTTTTCTAGGTCTAGATTCGTGCCAAATGTAAGAAGAGCTTGCAGAGTCACTGGAAATAGAGTAGAAGCAAGTAGATAATGACATTTAAAATCACTTTGATTGGATGGAGTGCCATACGAACTAAAGCCAAGAGACGTCGAAGGGCAATTTTGTATATTTGAAATGCTGCTTCAGCGCCGAATTATGGCCGATTAAAAGTATTATGATAATCCAAAGCGCAAAAAAGCTTATGTGAAGCCCGGCCAACCAGGAATATCGACAACAAAGCCGAATAACCATGTCATCTATGATGGGCTGTTAATATTGGGTGAAATTATCACGATTTTATTTTTTACTCAGCTTTAAATACTTTTAAATTAACTGAGTTCTAAACAATTTAGTGGACTGGCCTCCTTTCCGACATAACAGCACTATTTGTTTGATACTACTCAGTTACATTTTTGTTGCAAAAATGAAAAGCGAGATTAGGCCAGACAAATTAGAATTCGTTGTGTTTTCTAATGACAGAAAGGAATCTTTTTCCGAAGGCATTCGTTTGCGTAAATTTATCTGTTAAAAGTGTCATTTGCTTGAAGGAAGAGTTTTTCCTCCCATGTATAAATGACTTGCCAGACGAAACATTTTTTCGCCAATTTTTATTTTCTTACACGATGTTGTAATGGAAACCTCGGCCAGGGTTTTGTCAAAACTTCGCAAGTACACACTTTTTATCGCCCTTTAGACAACATTCATATTTTTGAAAAAAAAAAAAAACAAATAATTTTCGTCCTCTCATTTGCCTCTACATTTTTTCTAGCGTTCCTATTAGAAACTTTTTACTTTAAACTTTTTTTAACTTTCTGATAAAAAAAAAAAAAAAAAAACACATCAATTTAATGAATGAGAAGATTTCCTTCCACAGATAAAAGGATTCTATAAATCAACTTTTTCGATTAATCGTAAACAGTATTTCTTGACTCTCAATTGTTTTATATGCCGACATATGTTAGTTAGTTTTTCATGTATAATTAACAGGGCAACCAAAAATATGCAAAAATCATATTTTTCACGGACACCAAATGAACCAAAATGTTAGTTATTTATACGTTTCAGACAATTTTAAAAATTTTGGCATTGATTTGTTATAGCATATTTTGGTCCCTATAGCATGTTTTTGCATAGTTTGGGCTTAGCAGCATATTTTGTCATATTTTCATAGAAAATACTTATTTTAAATATTACACTAAAGAGCATAATTTTGCATATTTTGCACTTGAAAGACAATTTTTGCTTATAGAATTCTTTAAATAATTAGCCTTTAGTTAAATTTTAATTTTACTGTCACATACGTTTTTCAAATCCGATTCCCTAATAATTTTCATCCTATAAATTGATATATAATGAATTAGCTTTAAATGTTCTTAAGAGCAAAAATAAAATATATTTTACCAATTGCTAATAAAAATCTAAAAAAAGTTATTTTTAACATGAAAAGTAAATAATTTAAAATTTAGCGAAAAAAATAATATTTTATGAGCATATTTTTTAATTTTAAGTGCATATTTTCCTGTTTTAGGCAAATTTTTTATGCACATAAAACCCTTTTTTTAGAGCATATTTTCGATTGTCCTGGTTATAAGCCTTAAAATATATATTAGAAACTGCTAATGCTTTAAAAAATTTTGTTTAAAATATCCTAGAAATTAATAAAAATTTAGTTAAATTTCTTGCCACTGCCACTGTAGTTGATTCTTCATTTAAACTAAATTTACATTAATGTAAAAATACAAAATTAAAACATTTCTATAACTTTTCTAATAGTCTCTTTGAATCTCTAATATTTTGTTGTTGTTGCTAATTTGTATTGAATATTTGTTATAATTTTGTATCTGTTCTTACAGTTGCAAAAAGGATTGTTTAATAATTTCTCTTTGTTTATTTGTTTGTTATCATATTATCCTGTTGGTGTTGGTATTACAGATTTAAAATGTTTTTCTTTTTTAAAGTTAGTTATTTTATTATTATTATTGTTATTATTATTATTATTTTTTTTTTGAGTGTATGTTTTTTGTAAGTGTTGTTTTTATTATTCTTTTGTCATAGTTTGTAAAAATGTACATTTAAATATGTAAATATTTTTCTTGTTTTACATATTTTTTTTTTTGTTTTCTTTATTTGTTGTTTGTTTGTTACATTTTTTTATTGTGATATTTTGTGTTATATTTAATTTATTTATATATATAATTGTAAGCATACATGTATAATGCATGTGTTATAAAAATACTTTTTTTATATTTATTTTTATTTTTAAATTTTTTGTATTTTTTTAATCTTAAAATGTATGTTTTTTTTATATATGTATCATTATTATTAGTTATATTTTACTTTTGATGAGGCAAAGTATTATTACTTTAAGTTGTTACTTTGCTGATTTTTTTTTTATATTTTTCATCTAATTTTTTTTTATACTTAATTAATATATATTGTATGTATATATAATATTTTTGTTTTACTACATCTACAAATACATGCTTCCTTCCTCTAGCTTCCTTTTCTTGCTACTTTTTTTCTCTTAATCCTTCCGCCCACTTTACTAATTTTATGAATATGTTCATTTTTTATCCTGGAGTTAAGGTTTTTTTATTTTTATTATTTATATATGATTTTTTTAACTACAGCTACAACTACAGTTTCATATTTATTATATATGTATATTAATTTTTTATTAGTATTTTTTTTTTTTTTGTGATTTTATATATATATTAACATAATTAAAATAATATATAAATAGTATGATTTAGCAAAGAGGTAAAGCTTTTTTAATTTGTAAATATTTTATAAAATATGAATTTTCAATTATCTTACTGTGCGTTGAATAAATTTTTAATAAACTAAATTGTTATGATTTTTTAACGAAAAACGAGTAAAGATAAATAAAATATAAACAATTTGAGGGCCTAATTTTATAAAAAAAAAACGTTCTGATTTTTTTTAATTGGAATTTGTTCCCCACAAATTTGTTTAAACGTTTGTAGATATGTTGAACCAAATATTGAAAAAATAAAGATAAATAAATCATTTTTCTTTCGATTACAAAATGATGTTATTTATTTTAAAGATTTTATTGTCCTATAATTTACTTTCCTTAGACATTTATGACGCAGATTTATTATTCTGTTTAATAAAGTGTTTAAATATTCAAAATTTTCTTTCAATAAAATCTTAAATAATTTTTTTTTGTTTTTTATCGATTACGGAATAAAAACCGATCAGTAACCAAAGAGTAATGAAAACCAAAAAGAACGAAGAAGAAGGAATACAGCAAAAATTTATTTTTCGAGATTTTCCAAAAAAAGTAAAAATTTTTAAGTACTAATTTCCGAAAAAAGTATAAATTTAAAAAAAACTACAATTTCGAAAAATGTACTAATATTGAAAAATTGTCCAAATTTTTCAATAAGTACCAATTTTTGAAAAATTACCAATTGAAAAAAGTACCAATTTTCAATTAAATAGTAAAATTTTTTCCAAAAAAGTAAATTCGAAAAAATTATAATTTTTTCAAAAAAGTACCAATTTAAAAAAATGTATCAAAAAAAAAAATCATATAGAAAAAATTTTACCAATTTTCAAACTAAAAATATTTCAAAAAAGTACCTTTTAAAAAAATTACTCATTTAAAAAAGTATTATTCTTTCAAAACAATAGCAAATTTTCAAAAAATACCAATTAAAAAAAAAAAAAAAAATAATAACAAAGTAACAACATTAAAAAAAAAAAAATAATAATAAAAAGAAGTACCAAAAGAACTAATTTCGTAAAAATCCAAATTAAAAAAACAATTAAATATGCAAAAAGGTGCACATTTCAAAAGGATCCAAATTTCGAAATATTTTTAAAATGGTACCAGTTTTCAAAAAGTACTAATTCTGAAAATAGTACCAAATTAAAAAAAATAATAAATTTTCAAAAAGTACAAATTTTCCCAAAAGTACCAGTTTTTAAAAAAGTACCAATTTTCAAAAAATTAAATTTAAAAAAGGTATCACTTTCCAAAAAAATAAAGTATAAAACGTACTAATTTCGAAAAAATTCCAAATTGGAAAAAACAAAAATTTTCAAAAGATACTGATTCGAAAAAAATTACCGGTTTTAATTTCGATAAAAGTACCCAATTTAAAAAAGAATAAAATTTTAAAAAGGATCAATTTCCCGAAAGCACCAATTAAAAAAAAAGATAAAAGAATTTTTTAATTTAAAAAAAAACAAATTTTTAATTAAAAAACAAAATAAATAAATAAATAAAAAAGTTACTAAAAAAAATTTTCAAAATGGTACCAACTTTCAAAAGAACCATTAAAAAAATTAAAACTTATAATTTTTATAAAAAAGTGAAAAAAAATCCTATTTTCTAATAAAAGTACAAATTTTCAAAAAATATAAAATTTTAAATTTGTTATTTTCATGAAAAAGAAAAATTTTCAAAAGTTTTTTACTAAAAACCTTAGGCTTTATTCGGTTTATTCACCCAGGTTTTAACACAAAATCCGGGTCTTCACTTAAATTACGGTTTTTTACTAAAACCGAGTTTTCTCACTAAAACACGATTTTACGTAAATGGGTTTTAACTTAAAACCCTGTTAAAACTTTGGTTGCCAATCAAATCCCGAATATTTTACTAAAAACCCAATTTTTTATTTAAATTTCTATTAAAATCTGTTTTTTTTTCTAGTAAAAACTCATTATAACCTCAAAATCTCTTTTTTTTACTAAAAAAGTTTTTCACCTATAATCAAATTTTCACTACAAAAACTTGGTTTTCAATAAAATTTGTTTTCTTTTACTAAAAAAAAAAACTGATTATCACAAGAAGTCGTAATATCTCACGTAACCACCTCAAACTGGGATATTGATTAAATATTTGGTATTCCATACAAAATCCGGTTATTTTACAAATAAAAAAAAAAAATATTTCATTAATAATTCATCATTACTCTTTTTACTGAAAATCTTAACTTCTATAAAGAAACCGAAGTTTAAAAAGTTATTCACAAATAAAAAAATCGTGTTTTAATTTTAAAAAATCCTTCAGGAAACCCAAATTTTAATTAAGATTAATAAGAAAAAAAATTTAAATATATATATATATATATATATATATATATATATATATATATATATATATATATGTATATATATATATATATATATTCCTTAAAAGACTCCTTTTACTTATTGTTATGCCCTCAATTTATCTGCCCTTTTATTAGATTTTTTTCCCTAAAACCTAATAATCCATAACAATTTCAAACAAATTTTCTTCCAAAATCTAAAAATAATCAAACTTCTATTGATTATGTTATATAATAATTAATATTTCTTTTAATATATTCTAAAACTTTATTGTATGTAGTTTAAAAATTTCTTTTTTATTTATTAATAAGTTTGTAAAGCTTTACCTCTTAGTTAAAATACTTAATATTGTTTGTATCAAATATAAAATAATAAAAATAATAAAAAAGAAATATTATATGATATCATTACAATGATCTTATTAAGAAATGTGTTTTTTTTTGTTTGTTGTATATATATATATATATATATATATATATATATATATATTTGTTGTATATATATTATTAGAAGTGTTATTATTTTTACTTGTTAAAAGGTAAAGGATCAAGAAATTATGTGCTTTTTTTTTTGTTTCTTTTAAGAATTTTTGTTAAACAAAATAAAAATATAATAATAAAATTTTTTAAATAAATCACAAAAAAACTAGTATATATATGTATATTAGAAGTAAAGTTTATACTTTATATTAATAATAGTAAAATAAACTAAATTAGCAATTCGTTTGCTTAATAAAGACTATATATATATATATTTTTTGTTTTTCAAAATTGTGTGTTTAAAATAGTAGCATATTTTATTCATTAAACAAACGAATAGTTAATAAATATAAGTTAGCATAATATAGAAATAAAATTTGGGATTAAATCCTTTTTAGAAAAAATTTTAATAAAAATAATAATAAACGTAAAAAACAAGATAAATTTGATTATTAAGAAAAAAACCATATAACAACAAAATAATTTCAAAGAAAAAAATAAACATTAAGGGGATTTAAGTTCCAAAGCAATTGCAATTTCGATTAAAACTTAAAAACCCATTAAAGTTTAATTTAACTATTTTAAGATTTTTTTATTAAAAGATTTTGTTGTTTAAATTGTTTTACAATAATAATCTTACTCTTCTCCATTATAATATCCATATAAAAAATTTTTAAAGTTGTAAAAAATAGATCCTCTCCTATTTTATCCAAACTGGTGCTTATATTCCTTAGATTTTTTTATTTATATAATTTATATTTAAATACTAATGTGCTGTTGGTGTTATTTTTCTTTTTATATTTTTTTCTTTGAGAGGGGGTGTGTAGGTGTGTTTGTATTGTGTTGTTTTTTTATTTATTTTTTTATTATTGTATTTTTTTAATGCTGCCTTCGACTGGACTGCCTTACCCATAGTTTTTGATATTCTTTTTTTAAGATTTTTTGTTTTTAATTTTAAAGTGAAAATATGTAGAAAAAAATATTGAAAGCTTACGCACCTTTAGCCACCTTTGTAAACAGACACAAACATATATAGCAGTAGTAGTAGTCAGTTGATGTTGAGATGACTTTAACGACGACTATGTGTAACTGTAAGACGATGGACGATTGACTGACTGACTGATTGATAGATTGTTTAAATGACGATATATGTCTTTTGTTTTTTTTTTTTTTTTTTTTTCTCAGACGATTTAACTTTTAGTATCCCTTTAAACGATCCGCTAACGGTGGCTTGGGTATTTTGGGTTGTTTGGCACGCGCTATACGCATACGCTCAGCTGCCTTGGCCAAACGTTTTTTACGTTCTTCGGGAGTTTCACTGGCACGTCGCAATCGCTGGCGGGCCGCATTTTTCATCAGTCTTAAGGTTCTTTGTACTTCGTTTTCATTCTGACGTCGTATACGATTCGCTTCGGCATTTTTTGCCAGCCGCAAACGATACTCAGCTTCCGTTTCTTTGGCGCGTTTTTCGCGCATTCTTGCAGCGTTCCTTTCCAGCCTTCGTTGGCGGGCCTCTGGGGATTCGTTACTACGGCGTCGGGCGGCTTTTTGGGCGCGTGTAGACTGCGAGGAGGTGGTGCTCAGGGATTGATGTAACGGATGAGAGTTTGTTGTTGTTACGGTGAGGGTGTTGGCGGTCTGTTGTTGTTGTTGCTGTTGATGCTGGGCCTGCTGATGATGAAAGGTGTTTTCCAAATTTAAAGCTACGGCAGCAACGACCGATGGATTGGCGGCTACAACGGCGGCGTTAGTATTTACGTTAGCGTTATTGTTGGAGGAGGCGGCTGAAGAGGCAGAAGTATTATTGGCGGCTGCTGCTGCTGATGCTGAGGAAGCGGCTGCCGCTGTTACTGCTGCGGCCGCTGCTGTTACCGTATAATTATTATAGTCTATGAGTCCCCGATTACTTGGGTAGAGGTGATGCATGGGATTATCATAATTGAGGTATTCCGGTTTAATTAAGAAGGGGTCGCGTGCGGACAGTGGGGCCGTGGGTGAGTTGAGGAAATACAAGCGGCTGTGATGATCTGTCGTTATGCTCCCTCCACCTCCCACTCCTGTGGACATCTGTAGTGGTGGATTTGCGATGTTGTATCAATCGCAGCTTTTTTATTTTTTTCTTTTTGTTTTTTCGCCAACTTTTTTTCCTTCTTGTGTGTTACCCTCCACTAATTTTCACTCTTATAATATTCGCGCTTTTTCTGCGTTTCACAAAAAACTTTTCATTTACACTTAACAAAAATCCAAAAAACACTTTGTTTTCGAAGTTTTTTTTTAAATAGTAGAGGTTTTGTCCAAAAAAATTTTACACAAAATTTAACAAAAAAAACTTTGAGTAAACAATAAAAGCGACATAACTAATCAATATGGAAAAAATATTTCCAAAATCTTGTTGGAAATGGGAAAAAGTGCGCAAACGTCATTTCCAACTAAATATAAAAACTTCCAATGCGCCAAAAACGGAGATGTTATACATAAAACTAATAACACAGCAAAATACTTTAAACAATTTATTGACCAAAATCACTCTTAAAGATAATTAGGAGCTTATTTAACTTTTATTAACAATATTTATTAAAAAGATCTAATAATTTTCATTAAATTTTTTAAACTGAGTTAATTTACGTTTTCTCCTTAGCAGTACTATTTATTACAACTGTGTGTGTATGTGTTGCTCCACACATGTTTTTCTGACTTCCAATTGTCAAACATTTTTATCTTGTTTACCATTGTTTTCTTATTACTAATCACATAAGAATTTTTTATTTATTTACCATAAAAAAAGCTTAACATACCTTTAATTATTGCAGTTATTTTTTCTTTATTAATGTAGATAAAAGTTTCACAATAAATGTAGTTCTGTTTTATAAATATTTAATTTTACTTCCACAATATTTAGGCAAATGTACACAAGTATGTTCAAAATGTCACTTTTGTTTACAAAAAATAAAATAAATAAATAAATAATGCTGCCAGATGGTTATGAGAGTTGTTTATGTATTTTTCATTTTACTAAAATAGCGGTAAAAGTAGTATTGATTGATTTAAATATTAAACTCATAAAATTAATTAAATTATGTATGTAAAATGTTTACATGTGTATATTTTTAATAAAATATTTTAAAAGTAAGGCAAGCAAATATTGAAATCAAATTAGGTGAATAACAACTTAATTTTGCCTTTTGTTATAAATCCATTTATGGTTTTGTAATACAATTTTAAAAAATGCAATAATATTATATTTTTAATTTTTCGACAATCAGCTGATTACGCGGATGCGTGCTATATATAAAAAAAAAGTTGAAACAAATTCAACTTTTACGCATGACCGCGTCTCACAGCATTGTCAAATTAAATTTATGACAATGTTTTCAAATCTTCCTTTGTTAATTTTTTAAAACAAATTAATGATTTTTAAGCTGGTAATAACGCTGCCGCCCGATGCTGCATGACGCGTACATTGGCCTTAAACTACTAGTCAGGGCACACTGAATAAGTTTACTCATCCGCCCAGCTGATTTTTTTTATATATGAACTATGGTATATTGGAACAGTCAAACTTCGTACATCATTTTTTTCAAATTT
The DNA here is from genome assembly GCA_932274085.1 of Protocalliphora azurea. Taxonomy (NCBI): domain Eukaryota; kingdom Metazoa; phylum Arthropoda; class Insecta; order Diptera; family Calliphoridae; genus Protocalliphora; species Protocalliphora azurea. Next base: position 75,867,676 of record OW026523.1, on the reverse strand, counting down.
AATTTAACTATTAATTCATTCAATTATTTATGATTACTAAATATTGTTGTTTATTTTATTATAATAAATTATTACTTATAATAAATTATTAATTAATTATGTAGTAGCTTTTATTTCCCGTATACGGCCCGTTGGGGTTAGTTATGTAAATTGAATTTTATATTTATTAAAAAAAATAAATAAATACTATACATCTCGCTACAGGACGAGTATACCTTTTATGAATATATCTTACTTAGTTTCAAGGCAGATTTACCTTTTTACTTGTACCATGCTTAGATAACTGTTATTTTACTCTTTCAATTTTGGCTCTCTTTACAGCCCATCTACACTTTTTTTGATTAGAAATTTAGCGACAGAGGCTCAAAAAAATCTGACAGCCCTCTCTGACAGAATAATCTTAGATATTCTATTATGTGTAGATGGGCTGTTATGATACTATGAGACTGTTCAGATGAGATTTCTCTACACAATTATTGTACTCTCTTCTGCCGGCATTATCTCATATATTATATCAGCGTTAATATCAATTGTAGACCGGAGGATAGTTTTATACCTGTATTTTGCGTACGCGAACCAGTGTCATCATATGTGATGATATGTTATTTTTTAAGTTTTTTAGACCTTGGAAAGTTTTGAAAATTTTTAAAAATAAAATTTTTGAAAAGTAACTTTTATGTAATTTTTGCTAGAATTCAAAATATTTCCCTAACAAAAATACATAAATATAACTCACATCGTTCTTAATTTCTCCTTTTGGCCATTACGTATACAAATTTTGTTGATCAACTGATTTTTAGACAATATTTCAGTTTAAACAGCATTTTAAATTAAAGCAAATCCATAGCTTTGTAGAATGACAGAAGGTCATAGTTTTTTTTTTTTTTTTTTTTTTTTTTTGACCAGAAAATGAAAAACAAACCTTCACTAAGAAAAAAGTTAATCTGAGTATAAAAAAAATGTGAAAAGTGAGAAAGGAAAACATTATAAATTTCTTTATGGAATATGTGATAAAAAATTATACATATTTATGTGGTTTATGATATGTATCTATAAAAAAATGTTGATTTAATTTTAAGGTTTCTACGAACGAGAAAAAGATATTTATTATTAACTGTTAAATAATTAAACAATATATAAGCAACACAACTTCGTTATTGTGTTATTTGTTAAGTTATTATATTAAGAGAAATCGATATATTTTTGGTGAAAAATTGGATTTACAGCGCTTTTAGTTTTAACAACAATATTGCAAGATTTGTGAAGTATTCCTTGTAAAATTTTGCAATTTTGGTGAAGTTTTTTCTAAAATATATCTGTAATCTAAAGTAGCTAACAAACCTTTAAGAAAACGGAATTTAATAAATAATAATTTAAGCACACAAGCTTCTTTTGCTGTCTTAATCGCCTTCGTATGATAATTAACTCACCCACTGTATAGAGTATACATCATCTTCTGAAAATGAAAATAAAGACAAACTCAAGATTTTAATTACTATTATTATTATTATTATTATTATTATTATTATTATTATTATTATTATTATTATTATTATGCGATGTACATATATTTTTAAGAATATATGTACATCGTATTAAAAATAATTTTAAAATTACGGTTTTCATAATAGGGTAGTTTTTAATTATACAAAATTACTACAATTATGATTTATTTTGTAATTTTTAATATTTTACAATAATTATCGTTGTCGAAAATTTTGCATGATATCAAACAATATTTTTAACGACAAAGACATCGGCAATGTTCGTAATACGACAACGACACTCGTAGTAATATTTATTATCTATAATACTCTCCAACTTTTATTCGTAAAAGTACAAGAAATACAAAAATTTATGTTATAAATCTTTTAAGAAACTTGTGTTATAAATCTTCGTCGCCTCCATAAATAGCTAGGGGACGTGGATTAACATTTGGGAACCGTTGATCTATAAGACGATGCGAAAAGAAGGAAATAAAAAGTTTTTAAGTTTACCTTTCAGCCGGCTAAAACCGATTTTGAGCCTTCGCCGCCGTTAAAATTCTTCGGCGCAGGTCTCTGAACACTTGTTTGTGTGTTATTTGTTATTTATTTTTTTTTATCACTTGTTCGAAAGACGGCGGTAGTTAGTTTGTAGATAAGAAGTAAAAAAACTCAAGTAAATTTAGTCTTAGCCATGGTTTTTACTATCAAAGTAAATGTCTAAGAGGTTGTTTAGTATAACTAAAAGGATATGTTATTTTTATCCATAAAATACAAATAAACAAATTAAATTCTATTAAAAAAACTAATGATAAAAATAAAAAGTGTTTTCATTTATTAAAAAATATGAATGAAATACTATTAACAAATTTTATAAATAAACAAATAAAAAGTGTAAAGATAAAAGAATAATTAATTGTTTTTAACTAATAAATAACAAAGTATATTAAAAAATTTAAAACAAATTCTTGTGTGGAGAGCGCGGTTAGAACAAAAAATGTAAGTTATCTTTAAATTACTAATAAGAAACAAACAATAAACAGAAACCAATAAAATAAAATAAAAAGTTAAAAAATGAATAAGTAATAAAATAAAATGATTAACTAAAATTTATTATTCTTCCTCCTCTAAATAAGAGAAAAATGAACATAAAATTGATTAAATGATTTGATTTGTAAACAAGTGTTTGTGTGTTTGCCAGTGTTGCCAGGGGTAGCTTGGAAAAGTTACATTTTCGGAATAATAAAATAATACAAAAATATTTTTTCTTGACCATAAACAATCAGATAGTTACGATGATCTTTGCCATAAATCAAGATTACCAGCACACTTGATTTTTGAATAATTTTGATAATGATTCCGTAACATTTTTATTCGTGATTACAGCAATGCAAAAATTTTGCCCGCTCGCTCTTAGTTTACGAGTTATGGGTACTTGAAGATATAATATAAAAATGAAATTTTCTCCTTCTTCCTTGAGTTTTTACCCATCAAAAACTTTGAAAGTAATATTGGAGACAAATGTAAACTAGTTATTTTTTGCCTACTTATTTGTATTCGTGTTGTCCCAAAAGTAATATATTGTTGTAGATATTAAGCAAAATAAAAAAAAAAAACAAAAACAACAACGAACAAATTTTGTCGTCAGTGAAATTTGTATAATTCTAACTCAATAAGCCATTTCACACTTAATTTAAAAAGCGAGTATAAAAATAGCTTTTTAGATATTTTGGAAAAAACTAACAGCATCAGACCGGGGTTGAACCAAAAATCTTCTGATGGCTAATTCGGCGCTCTAGCCAACTGATCCCGTGAATGCAATATTATTGTACTATTTTACTATTGAGTACTTATTTATATAATGAAGAGTAGGCAAACAATAATGACGCCTTATTACCAAATAACTACTGAAATATGTAGTTGCCATTATCAAAAGCCAAAAAGTTTTTGCTGGGTAAACTATTCAATAGTGTAATTCAAGAGTACGTTACTTAAATGTTTTACTCTGATCTTGTACTATATGTTTGGACCTAAACTAAGATCTCAGATTCACTTCCGATTTTTTAAATTTTTTCATTTTAACGCTGAAAATATTGATTTAAAAATTTTTGAGTATAATTGAATGCTGTGGTATAGGATTTTGAGAAACGTATTTCCTTAAGAAGCTCATATTTGTTTTTTGTTATTAAAAAAATTAGGTGGAAAAAGAAAAATTATGTTATCGAAACTGCTTTCGGACATATCATAAAGTGAAAAATCTTTACGCCCGACCGAAGGCCGGCTATTACAAAAATTTTTATTATATAGGAAAAAATTACGAAATATTAAATGATTATTATTAATTATGATTATGATTAATTATATTTTTATAAATGCCAATTCACGAGCCTTCAATTGATACTTAAATCTTTTCAATCGGATAAATAGTATAGAAAATATTGACTATTTTAAGTAAGTTAGAGTTCTCAATAAGATCCTATATTTGTACTCTTTTATAATTTAAATTGAATACTGTTTATTGAAAACATCGCTAAAATTACTTTCGGTGTAATTTTATGAACCGAAAATGTATCATAAAAATCGGAAGAATTTCATCCGCCACTAACTAGTTTTCTTCAACATAACTGACGTGTTAAGGGGCAAATTTTGAGTAAGTCGCCAAAAACTTGTTACTCGTTCCAAATTTAAATGTATATTTGCATGATTTATCATGATATCTATGGTATAATTTTTACACATAGTTCTAAATTTTATCGAAGGGATAAAAAGTTACGAAAATGCGATCAAAAGCAAAAAATTATACATGTTGCGTGGAGCGTTAAAATGTTACAAAAAATGTAACAAATGTAAACAAACGGCAACACTGGTGTTGATTGAGAGCGAGTGTATGGTGAACAGTGTTGCCGTTTTAGTAATTTTTAACCAAAATTGGTTATTTGATAACTAAAATTGGTTATTTGATATTGGAGAAAAATGTTATTTTTATTAGTTTTAAAAAATGCTATTTACTCTATTAATCTTGCCAACAATAAAAAGAAATAAAAAGAGAGTGTGCTAAAAATTCATCATGCATTTAAAAACCAAAGGTTCGTATAACTTCTTAAATCAATAGAAAATATATAAATTTTCTAACATTTAATCAAAAAGTGAAATGGTGAATGGAAGATTTTTATAAAAAAGTTCTGTCGATGTAATAATCAACCTAAATATTTGTAATTACAAAATAAATTACTACTGAAAAAATTTATATTTGGTGAAGACCGACTATATGATATATTACAATATTGGTGCTATGGTTAATTTTATTTAAGGCAAATTTTATTAACATTTATGTGGAATTTAAGTACTCTTAACTGATTTTCGAAAGAGAACTCTATATAGAAGCTACAATTAATTTTAAAGCGATTCTTTTGAAAATGAATGTCATATTTTATGTAGGTACATACAAATTTGTACAGAATTCTGTAGAAATACGCTTATATATATTTAAGATTTTTGAGCTTTAAAATATTACTCTAAGAGAACATTTACTTGGGGACTAGGTGAAATAATGAACCAATTTCGACCAGTTAAAAAGATTCTGAGCCGATTGGTATACATTAGGGGGTTCCTCAATATGGTATAGATAATAAAAAATGTACCTTTTTTAGTTAATAAAACTGTGCAAGACAATATAATTAAATACAAATTTAAAAAGGGCACCACATTTTTTTTACAAATAACTGCAATAAAAGTGTTCTATCATGTATTTTCAATTGGACCACAATTTTGTAAACAATTTTTAAATTAACTTATTAAAATTTAATATATGTGAGTGCTTTGGTACATGACATTGAATCAGTTCGCCAAACCACCCAATTAAATATCTTTTACTTTAAATCTTTAGATTTTGACGTTCTAAAAAATGGAATTCATATTACCAAATGAGATTGGATAAAAAATAACTCTTGTTTTCATTCTATTTCTCTAAGCACACAATTGCAAAAGTCAACCTTATTTTTTAATACTGCTTGACCCAGCTGTTTTGAAACTCTAAATTTATTACAATCTGGTTTGCTTTCGACATCATATAATAAGGACGTGAGAACAATTAAATTGTTATTATTAAACTTTATATCCCAACATCCTACAAAATTGGGTCAGGGGCCACATTTGTATAAACATTTTTCTAAACAGTTAAATTTTAATTACCTTTTTATCCTAAAGACTAACTAAAGTTTATGATTAGTATATAAAGTATTTAAAACCTGAATACATATATTAAGATTATATTAATTTTTATATAAAAACTGAATTTTTAAAATTTGGTTATTTTTTCAAAAATTTTGGTTAGATAAAATTTTTAATAGTAAATCAAAAATCTTTTTAGGACCGGAAGGAAATGAGGATGCAACATTCCAGCAAAAACTTTGCTTTCCTGGTAAGCTTGCACGTATAATTTGAAACAAAATTAAACTAATTATTTTTCCACAAATTCAACAAATTCATGTAGTTATTAAACGAAAATAAAAATAAAAAATAAAAAACGAAAAAATATTACCGTTAGTGAGATTTGAACTTGGACACAAACTAACCACTCGTTTTTAATGATTAATGTCTTACTCAGTACACCATCTCGCACTCCATTTACTAAGTGACAAAAACTTTTTTAGTATAAAATATCTTTTTATACATTTTGTTAAAAAAAAAAAACTAACAGCATCAGAATAGGGTTGAACCAACAACCTTCTGGTTGTTAATCCAGCACTCTAGCCAACTGATCTACATTATTGCAATATTACTGTGTTATTGTACTATTGACTACTTATTTATGTAATATAGAGTAAGTAAATAGTAATGACGCCCCATTACCAAGGAACTACTTTAATAGTAGTTGGTATTACTAAGAACCAAAAAGTTTTTGCTGGGATTTGCAAGCAGATATACCGGGTAAATGAAATCCTAACAATAGCTATTAAAAACAGCAATGCTCTTGCTTTCTGCATGAAAACGACAACGACATTGGGAATTACCCAATCTTGATAGACTAAGAAAACTGAAACAAAATTTACAAATCAACAGAATTATGCAGAAGAAAAATAAGCTTAAATTATTGGCGAAAAATTGAACAGTTTCTGGGAATGTAAGGTAGAAAAACCTGAAAGCTAATGTTTCCTTCCATTTTGTATGACAAAGCCGTATCAAAAAGGCTATGAACAAACATAGATTTGACAATTTGTAACGTTTCTCTAATTTGCAATTTATTTGCTCGAAACATTCCAAATACAAAATAGTCATATTAGCTCTGTTCCAGTACTTGTCACACTTGCAAGTTTTAGTCAGAATTTTCAGGAAAGCGTTCGCGTACTAAGAATTTATGTTTATTTTGGTGTTTTTCTAACAATATATGTATATGTACCCTGCCAACATTTTCTATCCAAATTTGCACTAAAGAGTAACCTCAAGTAGTTTTTAACAGTCGAATATGATATCATTTCCTTATCCAAGAAGAGTCACCGTGCGGGAAGAAGTGTGTTCTAATACCTTTTTAATGACACTATTAAGTGCTTTTTTATGTGTCAAATTGTAGTAATTTTGAGGAACAGAAAAAGTCACTATTTCTGTCGAAATTCTAACTTAATACTATCAACATTACTATCCAAACTTTGACTAAATAGTTAGTATCCATATTTATTTTAAAATAGTAAAAGAAAAACAAGTTATTTTCCTATCGAAGAAGAGTCATCGTTTGATACATTTTTAATGACACTATTAAGTCCTTTTTTTTTGTGTGACTAATTAGAGTCGTTTACGGTTATTTAAAATCGGTTTTAGTTGTGCTTAGGAAAATCTGACTTTAAATATTCAATTTAAGAGAAGAATTTTTAGATATAAAATTACACCAAATTGCTGATAAGAAAAATAAGTATTGAAATCAGGCGCGAATCCACGGGGATAGGGGTGGTATAGGAAATTTACCACAACAGACCATACCACAACAAAACTATAGCTAAAATTTTAATATTTAGTAAATAATACAAACTGGTACAACGAAAAATCACTCGAGAAATGACATAGCATACGTTATAGGCCTTCTTGCAATATAGAAATCCATAATATATTTTTGAGGGTTTTTAATCATAATCATCAAATGTGAATTTATAGGCGAAAATGTGAAAAATCCCATTTTTGGGATTTCCAGTTTTTTTTTTAATTTTGTGGGATTCCTTCTACAAAAATCTTAAAGTTTTTTACAATTTCTCATTTTCAACGAAAATTTCGTTATGATATCCTAACTAACAAAGATTTTATTACAGATATAATATTTATAGTGTCTCCAAAACTATGTTTTTTTCTCAAATAAAATACGTTACTTAGCTAATATAATTCTTCATTATGTAGATAAAAATTTAAGTCCATATCTCTTACAGAACAGAAATTACGCTAGCTTAAAGTTTAATAAGATGTAAAATATTTGAAATCGGATAGGAAACAAAAAATTTGCAAGCGATAAAATATTTTCTATATCAGAGGTAACCTATTTTGAGCCCTATATGCCCCATATGCTCCTGAAGGGCAGATGGAGCCCCCATCCAAATTAAAAATTATACGCTCCTATGCTACTTCTATGTGAAATATTGTGTAAATCCAGCCAGGCTATTAGAAGTTAAAGATTTTTTTACAAAAAAAAAAAAAAATCGAAAAAAAGAATTGTGTCAAAACGTGTTGGAGGATCAGAATTTTTTATGAAATAATAATTTATGAGAAACAAAAAAATTAAAACAACTTACCTTAGTAAAAAAATTATAGATATATTTTGATAAATTGGAACAGGATATTTTTGAAAAAAATATCCTATTCCAATTTTAAAGATTTAGTTGAAAGGTTTGATAAACATACATATATGGGTTTACTTTCACTAAAAAATATACATATTTTTATGAGCGGAACGCAAATTTTTTTGAAATTTTATATTATTAAAACAAGAAATAAATCCAAATTTATTTATTGTTTTCAAAGTAAATTGTCAAAATGAATTTTCGCTTCGTTTTACGGAATTACATTTATTTTATAATTAATTTCATTTCGAAAAACATTCACAACATTCACTATATATATATATATATATATATATATATATATTTTATTTTTACCTCACTTTAACTCTTTTTTTTGGTTTATTTTAATTTTAAGAAGCTTTCTTAAAATTTTTAAAAATCGATTGCTTGCCTATGAAAGTAACGCCAACTAAGTACCATCGTTTTCTCCACATTTTTTGTCTTTAATTTAAAAATAATGTAATGGCTTTTTACTTTCAGAAGGTCGAAAATCGAAATTAATGTTATTTGTTTTTGTAAAATTTTTTACTATCAGGAAAATAATATCTTGAGAACACTAATGGCAGACAGTTTTTGGTAACTACATTTATCCATAAACTAATTTTTCAGTGACTTTTTCGACATTTTAGTTAGTAAGAAATATAGAATAAGTAGATGAAAAATCGAAATTAATGTTATTTGTTTTTGTAAAATTGTTTACTAACCGGAAAATAACATCTTGAGAATACTAGAAAGAGTCATTTTTCTGATAGTGGATAAAACTATCACCTAATTGCTGGCAGGGTATATGTATATGTATATGTATATGTATATGTATATGTATATGTATATGTATATGTATATGTATATGTATATGTATATGTATATGTATATGTATATGTATATGTATATGTATATGTATATGTATATGTATATGTATATGTATATGTATATGTATATGTATATGTATATGTATATGTATATGTATATGTATATGTATATGTATATGTATATGTATATGTATATGTATATGTATATGTATATGTATATGTATATGTATATGTATATGTATATGTATATGTATATGTATATGTATATGTATATGTATATGTATATGTATATGTATATGTATATGTATATGTATATGTATATGTATATGTATATGTATATGTATATGTATATGTATATGTATATGTATATGTATATGTATATGTATATGTATATGTATATGTATATGTATATGTATATGTATATGTATATGTATATGTATATGTATATGTATATGTATATGTATATGTATATGTATATGTATATGTATATGTATATGTATATGTATATGTATATGTATATGTATATGTATATGTATATGTATATGTATATGTATATGTATATGTATATGTATATGTATATGTATATGTATATGTATATGTATATGTATATGTATATGTATATGTATATGTATATGTATATGTATATGTATATGTATATGTATATGTATATGTATATGTATATGTATATGTATATGTATATGTATATGTATATGTATATGTATATGTATATGTATATGTATATGTATATGTATATGTATATGTATATGTATATGTATATGTATATGTATATGTATATGTATATGTATATGTATATGTATATGTATATGTATATGTATATGTATATGTATATGTATATGTATATGTATATGTATATGTATATGTATATGTATATGTATATGTATATGTATATGTATATGTATATGTATATGTATATGTATATGTATATGTATATGTATATGTATATGTATATGTATATGTATATGTATATGTATATGTATATGTATATGTATATGTATATGTATATGTATATGTATATGTATATGTATATGTATATGTATATGTATATGTATATGTATATGTATATGTATATGTATATGTATATGTATATGTATATGTATATGTATATGTATATGTATATGTATATGTATATGTATATGTATATGTATATGTATATGTATATGTATATGTATATGTATATGTATATGTATATGTATATGTATATGTATATGTATATGTATATGTATATGTATATGTATATGTATATGTATATGTATATGTATATGTATATGTATATGTATATGTATATGTATATGTATATGTATATGTATATGTATATGTATATGTATATGTATATGTATATGTATATGTATATGTATATGTATATGTATATGTATATGTATATGTATATGTATATGTATATGTATATGTATATGTATATGTATATGTATATGTATATGTATATGTATATGTATATGTATATGTATATGTATATGTATATGTATATGTATATGTATATGTATATGTATATGTATATGTATATGTATATGTATATGTATATGTATATGTATATGTATATGTATATGTATATGTATATGTATATGTATATGTATATGTATATGTATATGTATATGTATATGTATATGTATATGTATATGTATATGTATATGTATATGTATATGTATATGTATATGTATATGTATATGTATATGTATATGTATATGTATATGTATATGTATATGTATATGTATATGTATATGTATATGTATATGTATATGTATATGTATATGTATATGTATATGTATATGTATATGTATATGTATATGTATATGTATATGTATATGTATATGTATATGTATATGTATATGTATATGTATATGTATATGTATATGTATATGTATATGTATATGTATATGTATATGTATATGTATATGTATATGTATATGTATATGTATATGTATATGTATATGTATATGTATATGTATATGTATATGTATATGTATATGTATATGTATATGTATATGTATATGTATATGTATATGTATATGTATATGTATATGTATATGTATATGTATATGTATATGTATATGTATATGTATATGTATATGTATATGTATATGTATATGTATATGTATATGTATATGTATATGTATATGTATATGTATATGTATATGTATATGTATATGTATATGTATATGTATATGTATATGTATATGTATATGTATATGTATATGTATATGTATATGTATATGTATATGTATATGTATATGTATATGTATATGTATATGTATATGTATATGTATATGTATATGTATATGTATATGTATATGTATATGTATATGTATATGTATATGTATATGTATATGTATATGTATATGTATATATATATGTATATGTATATGTATATGTATATTTTTTTTTTTTTTTTTTTTTTTACGAGGAAAAAATCATCGAAAGACTCTGGTCGTTCAATGATACCAGGTGTGCGAGACTTTAACACGCTAAAACAACCTCGTATTCTCCAGCCCCCATTCCCTGCGGAACCACCGCAAAAGTATTTCCTCGCAGGGGGGAAAGGTATCAAAACCCTAACTAATCAAAATTTCCTCTTCTAACTTCCTCTTGCCTCCGCAACTCTAAAAGGACTGTTTTCACGTATTTGCAAACGTTCTCCCAGTTCTCGAGTGATACAAGCATAATTTTTACTATGTTACTTGAACATATCTCACCGCCTATTTGCCTTTCCAAGTTCGTTCTCTCATATTCAAAACGTGGACACACAAAAAACACATGATTCGAATCCTCTTCATCCTCTACGCAACGCGGACAATATTGAGAGCTATCAAGTCCAAAACGGTATAGGTATGAGCGGAAACAACCGTGTCCACTAAGGAATTGGGTCAGGTAGTAATTCAGATAACCATGCCGTCTTCCACACCATACTTCTACATTTGGGATAAGCTTATATGTCCATCTACCTTTCGAAGCTGATGACCATTTCATTTGCCACTCCGCCATGCTGTCTCTTCTAATAACACTAACATCTCTACCATTTTCCGGTATGGACCGTGCTTCGAATTCATATTTGACGTCTCTTGCCAATATATCGATTGGTATCATGGCAGCAATTACAAAGGCTGCTTCATCCGATACAGTTCTATATGCAGAAGATACTCGCAGTGCTGCTAGTCTGTAGACAGATCTAATTTTACCGCTGTAGGTCCTTAGCCTGGTGGATTCTGCCCATATTGGAGCAGCATAGAGAATTACACTCGTGACAACCCCAGCTAACACTTTCCTTCTTAAATATTTTGGACCTCGTGTATTCGGCATTACCCTGCACAGCGCTGTACATATACCTGTGGCTTTATCTCTCACGTAATTTAGGTGGTGTTTAAATGATAAACGATTATCTATCACCACACCCAGGTATTTGAGACAATCCTTTGTACCTATTTCACAGTCTCCAACTTGAAGATTTATATATTCCATCGTTCTACGACTGGATATCAATACCGCTTCCGTCTTATGCTCAGCTAACGATAGACCCATTTCAATGAGCCATGACCGTACCACATGGATACTACTCTCGGAAACTGTTTTAGCTTCGTTAATAGTTTTTGCCACTATCACCAGGGCTATATCATCAGCGAACCCAATAACTTTTGCTCTTCTTGGAAGATTTAATCTCAAGATACCATCATACATCACATTCCACAACAATGGTCCAAGGACCGATCCTTGTGGTACTCCGCCTGTGACATTATATTCCTTCATTCCCTTGTCTGTTTCATATATAAGAACTCTTTGCCGGAAGTAATCCTTTATTATTGCCACAAGATAAGCTGGAACATTTATTCGTACAAGAGCATTGACTATATTCTCCCAATTTGCCGTGTTAAATGCATTTTTGACATCTAGAGTCACGAGTACACAATATTCCTTGGATCCTTTTCTCCAGCTGCTACCATCTATTGCATCTTTTGCAATGCTTACAACCATTGCAATTGCATCAATTGTCGACCTATGTTTTCTAAAACCATATTGCATTTTTGACAGACCATCCAATGTTTCAATGCATTCTTCGAGTCTATTGCAAATGATTCTCTCCAATAGCTTTCCGCTGGTATCTATCATGCACAGTGGTCTGTACGATGACGGTTCCTCTAAAGGCTTCTTATCCTTGGGTAGGAGCACAAGTTTTTGCCTTTTCCACATTGATGGGAATGAACCATGCCTTAGGCATGAGTTCATCAGCTGCAGCATTTGGTTTGGACAGCACTTTACAGCCTCTTTTAGGACGAGGTTTGGGATACCATCTGGTCCCGGGGCTTTTTTATCCTCGAATTTTGTAACAGCCTTTTGGATTTCCAATAACGTAATTTCTGGAAAGTAGAAAATCTCTCGGATGTTCTGAGTATTCCATGTTGCAGTACGTTGCTCCGGAAACAGATGAGTCACTATTTCAGTAAGAATTTTAGCTTCCTTGGGTGATGGTGAGCTCAGACATTTAAGCTTTTTTCTCACAAGTTTGTACGCTAAGCCAAAGGGGTTATGCTCTAGATCATTGCATATCTCCAGGAATCGTAGTCTTTTACTTTTACGTATTGCTAGCTTAAAGGCCTTTTTCTTTTGCTTAAAAATCTCGTGACAAAGTTCATTTTCTATTCTACATCGAGTTCTTACATAGCGTCTTCTGGCTTTGATGCAATCCTTTCGCAGCTGAGCTATTTCTTCATTCCACCAGTATACAGGAGTTTTCTTAAATTCACGTTTCCTTCTCTTCATAGACATATTACAAGCTTGCGTCATATGACTTATAAACTGTTCAGCCATATTTTCAGGAGTACCACATAATTCTACGTCTTCCATAAATATAGAGAACAACTGCCTATCAAAAGTATTGGATTTCCAACCGCTTATTTCTCTTCTGGAGCCTGCTTCGGACGACGATGTAGACATACCTAAGTCCATAATGATTGCAGTGTGATAACTTTGGGTGTATATGTCGGAAATATGCCAATATATCCCGTTATGGATATTAGAGCTAGCAAACGCAATATCTATTATTGATCCTCTACCATTTCTGTTAAATGTCTGCACATTTCCACTATTTATCAAAACCACATCAAGCAACGCAAATGCTTCAAGCAAGATTCTGCCTCTTTCATTTGTCTTTGGGCAGCCCCATTCCGTAGCCCAGGCGTTAAAATCCCCAGCTATAAGGATAGGGCTCTTTCCGATCGCATCAGTTGTTAAAGCATGTATGATCTTCTTGTATTCACCAATGTCAAATCTTGGGGGAATATAGCAGCTGTACAAGTGTATTCCAGAGACCATAGTACGGACAAAACAACACTCAAATCTTACTTTCCTCAAAATGTGACTATTTGTAGACCAAATTGCGCATGTGCCAGAGGTATCACTGAACCAACATGGTGGAGTTAAGTTTCTATATTGCTCAC
>OW026523.1:75850378-75852903 GCA_932274085.1 Protocalliphora azurea | reverse complement strand
ATAAAGACAAAAGAGCTGCAAATGTACCCCCTAAAATTAAAGATTGGTATGTTATAAACTAATCCCCAAAATATTCCGGTTTAATTATCTAATTCACGTGAGCTGGACTATTTTTAAAATACCTCCAAAAGTATGATTTTCGATAAACAGTATACACAATTTTTTTACTTTTTGTCAAAAAAATATAATGTGTAATAGACACATGTCGATTAATACGTAATCAGCAAAAAGTTTTATTAAAATTAGTTTTCATTCTCGTGAAATGAAGATTTTAGTAAAATTGTCTACACTTTTTTAAATACTATTTTAGTAAAGTTTGAATATTTCGGACATTTTCCACCGTAATTTAGTTTTTGGAGCATCATTGGAATGGTCTTATTCAGTACTATTGATATACGAGTATGTATTCATTTAATCCTTTAGTAACAAGAGTAACATTGGATCTCCAGTCCATAATAGGTTGTTAACTTTTATTTCAAATAAATGGTTATATAAGAAAACAAATGTTATTACAAGCATAAACTTATCAAAAGATTATAAATTCGTGTAAAATAGTGACTAAACTCCAAAGACTTTCTTTTATTCGATTATGTCCGCGGTTTTAGAAATCCTAAAATATCAGTACTACGTATCCAAAGTAGGGTTTTTAATTCCCGGGTATTCGAGAAAAATACAATATTATTTAAAAAACATGAAAACTAAAAAAAATAATAATAATTTGTATATGTATATGTATATATATATGTATATGTATATGTATATGTATATGTATATGTATATGTATATGTATATGTATATGTATATGTATATGTATATGTATATGTATATGTATATGTATATGTATATGTATATGTATATGTATATGTATATGTATATGTATATGTATATGTATATGTATATGTATATGTATATGTATATGTATATGTATATGTATATGTATATGTATATGTATATGTATATGTATATGTATATGTATATGTATATGTATATGTATATGTATATGTATATGTATATGTATATGTATATGTATATGTATATGTATATGTATATGTATATGTATATGTATATGTATATGTATATGTATATGTATATGTATATGTATATGTATATGTATATGTATATGTATATGTATATGTATATGTATATGTATATGTATATGTATATGTATATGTATATGTATAATGTATATGTATATGTATATGTATATGTATATGTATATGTATATGTATATGTATATGTATATGTATATGTATATGTATATGTATATGTATATGTATATGTATATGTATATGTATATGTATATGTATATGTATATGTATATGTATATGTATATGTATATGTATATGTATATGTATATGTATATGTATATGTATATGTATATGTATATGTATATGTATATGTATATGTATATGTATATGTATATGTATATGTATATGTATATGTATATGTATATGTATATGTATATGTATATGTATATGTATATGTATATGTATATGTATATGTATATGTATATGTATATGTATATGTATATGTATATGTATATGTATATGTATATGTATATGTATATGTATATGTATATGTATATGTATATGTATATGTATATGTATATGTATATGTATATGTATATGTATATGTATATGTATATGTATATGTATATGTATATGTATATGTATATGTATATGTATATGTATATGTATATGTATATGTATATGTATATGTATATGTATATGTATATGTATATGTATATGTATATGTATATGTATATGTATATGTATATGTATATGTATATGTATATGTATATGTATATGTATATGTATATGTATATGTATATGTATATGTATATGTATATGTATATGTATATGTATATGTATATGTATATGTATATGTATATGTATATGTATATGTATATGTATATGTATATGTATATGTATATGTATATGTATATGTATATGTATATGTATATGTATATGTATATGTATATGTATATGTATATGTATATGTATATGTATATGTATATGTATATGTATATGTATATGTATATGTATATGTATATGTATATGTATATGTATATGTATATGTATATGTATATGTATATGTATATGTATATGTATATGTATATGTATATGTATATGTATATGTATATGTATATGTATATGTATATGTATATGTATATGTATATGTATATGTATATGTATATGTATATGTATATGTATATGTATATGTATATGTATATGTATATGTATATGTATATGTATATGTATATGTATATGTATATGTATATGTATATGTATATGTATATGTATATGTATATGTATATGTATATGTATATGTATATGTATATGTATATGTATATGTATATGTATATGTATATGTATATGTATATGTATATGTATATGTATATGTATATGTATATGTATATGTATATGTATATGTATATGTATATGTATATGTATATGTATATGTATATGTATATGTATATGTATATGTATATGTATATGTATATGTATATGTATATGTATATGTAT